>JAFIRS010000931.1:0-493498 GCA_018342105.1 Gonioctena quinquepunctata | reverse complement strand
TTGATATTCAACGCACTCATCAATACTCGCAGTTCACTCTTAGCTCTCTCACAGGACAAACGCCCTCCTCGCTTGGAGAGTACAAGGATTCATGAAGGTCATGACTACACAGAATATGTATGCCTACACCACAACTTTAGTCAAGGTCAAACAAACATCGAGATCAAATCTTAAGGTTGCCGAAACAATCCCAACATCAAAACTCAAGGTCAAATCTCAAAGTCAAAACTTAATGTTATGAATCTCAAGGTCAAACTCAAGGTCAAGTCGAATCTCAAAGTCGACCAAACCCAATATCAAAACTCAATGACAAATCTCAAAGTCAAATCTCAAGGTCAAACACACACACACTGCACACCTGCAACCATTCAAGGTCACACGTGACGTCATAGTGGTGGGGGGAGAGCCAGAACCGGCTTAAATCTCCTACTAGTGCCTAAAAACAAAAAGTGATGGTTGCTACGAAAAAATAAAAATAAAAGGGGTCGAAAAAAAGGAATTTTGGAGAAGCCGTGATGAAAATTTGATCACCAAAAATCAACGAAAATACAATAACAACATAAGTATATCTGCTAATAGACAAGACAAACCAAATCAAGAAACCACCAGGCTTGGAATCGTCGAAGAAAACCACTTACCTCCAAATCCCATGAGATTTCATATGCATGACGCAACCAACAGCAAGCGAAGCATCCAGTTCCAATACCCACACAACACAGCCAGGATTCGCGAGAGTGCACCAACTGAACGAACATCAGGTACTTTTTTCAACAAAACTAAATAAAGTGAGAGTATTCGGGAAGACACTTTTTACGGTTCATTCAATAACAGCTGTTCACCATATCGAACTTTCTTCCTTATTTATTCTCATAATCTTAATATAACCTACAAACATTTATTTGCAAGTTAATTGATTGGGCATGAGCAACTTATTTGACATTTTCAATTTTATTGGCTGAATATTATATAGAAATGAAGTAGATATCGCAGGCATAGTTAATTTAAGGATTTTATTGAATAAAAGAACAATCATTTGATTAGTTTCTGGACTCAGTATTCATCTTTTGTTGATATCATATTTCCATAAAACAGTATATTGACTTCAAGAAAAACAACTAGATGGCGCAACTGCAATCCTTCTGAGTTAGAGATGATCATGTCTCCATAGGCGTACCGACTGAGCTGGGAAAAGGTAATGAAAGAAAGGTATATGATATATTGAAAAGGGTAAGAATATCATAGCCGGAGTTTATTGACGTGATGAGTATTTGAAAAGCACATAAAGAAAAATAAAAAATGTAGATGAACGTAATTGCTACCATATTAGTTTGAAAAGGCCATTAGTGATAAACATGCCGAAAAGATGAAATGAGAAAACATAAGAACTAATAAAAAAAACTATATTTTTGAACTAAAACATCAACACGTATGGTGTCACAAGATTCATCACAGCTATTAAAAACCACAACATTGTGAAGTGTTGACAAGATTAGGAATATCTCCTGCTGAGAGATAACAAAAACTCGGATTTTTATTTATAAAAACAGACATTATTTTCATCTGCGCGGGACAAATAACCACTCTAAAACAGCCCATCTTTGAAAAAATAATTATCATCACATGTGTGAACCATCTGAACTGCTGATAAAAGTATAGGCAGAGTAATAAATTATGGAGATAAAAGTAACACAAACAAAAAAAACAACTCTTGTTTTCACTCATCCGGGGAACGCGAGTATTATAAATGAGAGGTTTAAATAATGATAAAACCTGTTATCACGACCCGATACGAAAATAGGATTATTAGCCTGGCAAGAGACCGTGTGACGAGATCGAAGGATATAAAAGGCCATAAATATATTAATGCAAGCTCACAAGTCTCACTCATCCACAGCTCAGTCACAGTTCTTGGAAGTACCAACTATTTTGGGTACTAATATGCAATGGATAAAAATTCAGTCTCAACGGTCAAATAGAAATAGATGAAATGTATATTTAAAAGTGTTATAAGAAAATCGGAACAAGAAAATGTTTCACTTAGAATCAGTGCGCGTCATTCGGCACTCAATTACTGAAAATAATAACTAAGGAAATTATAGAAATTTATGATAAATAATAAGAGTTCAGAAAGCGTTTGAAAAATATACTGTGTGTGTACTCCAGAATATAACAGTGGCGAAATGGTAAGCTTTAGTTTTGTGTTTTGTATAATTTGCCATATCAGATCTTTTCCAACGGTTATCCATTTGAATATCATATTCGACTAGGAACTCTCTACCCAAATTGGAAATGCGTTTTTGCAAGGTTCCCACATATTGGAGTATGGTGATTTGTGGTTATTTTCAAATCATAAATTAATGTAGCTTTGAACTTTGAATTACTCTATAGAATCTCCAGTGATTTGTAGTATCATGGATGAAAACAAGGCTTTTAAATTCCAAAAAGACATATTGTTGTGAAAGTGAACCCATATTTAGTATTATTTGACAGTTTTATTATTGAATCAAATAATTTGATACCCAGTGGGTATTCATGAATCAGTAATCCAGTTTCGTCGAATGATACATGCTCATTCGAAAAAATTTTCATTATTGTTTTATTTACTCATTTGGTAGGGTTTTAGATATTTGGCACAAGAGTCAATGCTTATACATGCATTGACTTGGAATGATACTTGTTCATCCAACATAGTTTCCTTGTGTTTTTAGATTGTTAAATTAGCAAAATATCAGAATATTATATACAGGGTGTTGGGAAAAACTGAATTTAGTATATGACTTGTTCGTTTCATATGCAAATTGTTGATCATCATCATTTTTGAATGAAAAAATCAATTAAACGGTTTTCTTCATAAAGGATTCAATTTAAAATTGAACCAGAAAATGGTAGATCTCAGGTGAAAAACAACTACTTTCCTGGCAAATACCACGCAGAACGTTGAATGATATTCACCTGAAAATCCATGCATACTTCCATATAATATCAATGGACATTGAATGCAAATGTTTCTTTCTGATAAGCTCGATTATTTTCAATTTATGTCGTGTTCACCCTAACAATCCGCATACCGGTTTCAGGCTTCTTGGCCTCCATCAGTACGGAGTAGTCCAGCCAAGGTCCCAAAGAACTCTGGCTGAAGTGAGACACAACGTAAACAAACCATCATCGATCTTGTAACACCTATAGGTACGCCGGAAAGATAAACTTTAACTTTCCGGCGTACCTATAGTGTTCAAGATCGATGATATTTGTTACGTGTTCACTCACCAGAGTTCTTGACTTCTGATACTGTCCCGATGACAACTTCCAAAGTATGATGAGACCGACATAAATGAACATAATCGACTTATCGAAAACATTTCATTCAATATCCTGATATATATGGAAGTATGCATGATTTCAGGTGAATATCATTCAACGTTCTGCTATTCAGAAGGTTTTCACCGAGATCTATTCTGTTCAATAAATGAATCCTTTATGTAAAAACCGTTAATTTCGATTTTCATCCATTCACATGGCACTTATCTTTCATCATTTTTGTTATTGCTAGATTCTCTAAATCTTAGTTCTTCTATACAGGGACTTTAGAAAATTGGTACAACTTACTGTCAGTCGTATAAAAATTATTAAACAGAATGTATTACATTATTTGAAAGAGGTATCTAGTACTATGGAAGTACTGAAATTGTATGGATTGGAATATCATACCATACAGTGTGTTTATGTTGTAACGAAGTAATTTTTTTAAATAATATGTTTCGTTTGTTTTTATAAGTTTTGCATAGTATCTTCAACTAGATTCCAGCTCTCTAAAAATTCATAACATCTATATACCGGGGAAAGGATTTTTATCTGCCGCTCGATAAAAATCACCAGTGAGTTTTTTTTTATAAATTATTCACACCCAGTATAGCCCTTCCTAAACTTGGTAACAATATCTTGACCAAGAAAAGTAAAGTGTGGCCCTCCACTTTATGATATTAGCGTCAGGTAGGAGTTTTTTTAATTCTACAAATGTTCCAGTTCATATCAATTGGCTACAGGTGTGGAGGTTTCTTTCAAACAATACCCTGTATTATGGGTCATATCAATGGTCTCAGGTGTGGAACATATCAAAATATTTCTTCCATCAACTCAGCGAGCTTCTAGCAAATATTTCGCGCATGCGAAACCGATTCGTCTTAGCGTCGTTATAGGCAGTGTCTGATGACGCAGTACCGGAAAAGTAAAGGGAAAAATGTTACGAATAGGCGAGATCGCAAACTCACATATTTGCTTCATATGTGCTTGATGTTGAAATATAGTGATAAAATATTATACAGGGTGAGTCGGAAGTACTTTGACAAACTTCAGGAGATGATTTCTCACAATATTCTAATATGAAATGTCCAAATAAATATATGCCCGGAAACGTTTCGTTTGCAAGATACAGGGTGTTGAAGTTTTATTTTTTATTTTCGTTTTTTTGAATAACTTTCGAAATACTGACCTCAATTGAACGAAAATTGGTACTGAGAGGTTTTTTGAGGTGTCGAATTCGAACCTGATGATATTATTGCTCTTACTCGTAGGGAGCGCCACCTACACGTCTTTCTCTTTTTTGGAGATCCATAACTTTTTTGAGCGTACTTCAATCACATTTTTCAGTAGAAAAATCGATTCCTCTAGCATATCTACGTAACAAAACTACCCTTGTTGCAAGTCGCAATATAAAACCGTTTTCTAGATATTTTATTTGGACTTGAAAATTTCAAGTCGATTAATTGATAACCGATGCGTGTTGAAGTTATTACCATTATTTTGCATTTTTCACAAGTATGCTTAGGAAATGAATTTGACGTTTCAGTAAGTAGTTTTAGTTTTTTGTAGGGGCGCCACGTAATCTATTTATGTTTACCCGTTTAAAATAGTTATTTTTGTATCAAGGGTGCAAAATCTGTATTTGTTTTAATAAAATTTGCAAGAAATATCAACATTTCATTTCAAGAAATTTTGAATATGTAGAATAAAATAAAATAAAGGAAACTGAATTGTATTCAAATAAAGTGTCCACCTTCAGCGGAGATACAGGCATTCAGTCTTCTAGTCATTGAATCTCGTACTCGCTCAAAAATTATTGGTGTGTTTCTTATTGTTTCACAGTCGTCTACTATTCGGTTTCCTAGATCTTCCTCGTTCGCTACTGGAGTTCCATAAACTAGTGACTTCAAGTGTCCCCAAAAATAAAAATCAAGCGGGCTTAGATCTGGGGAGCTTGGTGCCCACGCCTGGTTAGGTTCTTCTACATCCCTACCGATCCATCGATTTGGATAGACAGTGTTGAAGAATTCCCTGGCTACAACGCTAAAATGGGCCAGAGTTCCATCATGCATAAACCACATGCTGATACGAATTTCTAATGGTACATTCAAAAGTAGTCCCGGCAATTCATTTTCTAGAAAGTCTCTGTAAGTTGCGCTATTCAGTCGGAACGGAAGAAAGAAAAGACCTATCAAGTAATTATCAATTATTTCCGCCCATACATTTACAGAAAATGTATACTGATAATGTCTTTCACTAACTGCGTGCGGATTTTCCAGAACCCAAACATGGTTGTTATGAAAGTTTGTGATAGCATTTCGGGAGAAGTTTGCCTCGTCCGTGAAGAGTACATATCTTAAAAATTGAGGATTTCCAGCCAATTTTCTCAACAACCACTGATACATAGTAATGCGTTGGGGAAAGTCTCGTGGCAAAAGAGCTTGTACCCTCTGAATATAGTATGGATAAAATTGTTGAACGAGGATAATTCTCCAAACTGTGGACTGAGTAGAATTGAGAGCTTCAGCAATCATGCTTGTACTTGTTTCTGGATTCTCCTCGAGAGCGTTCATAACAGCTTCTTCCAATTCTGGGGTTCGGACTGCTCGTGGACTTCCAATAATATCAGCTGCCCTCTTAAAGCTACCTGTTCCTGCCAAACGACGGTGGAGACTGGTAAATTTTGGAGTTGAAGGCAGTACTCGATAAGGAAATCGCTTCTGTAAAAACGTCTTGTTTCGCGCGCATTGCCAGCCGCAAGGCCATAAACGAAATGCATATCGGCTACATGAGCATTATTGTTCAAATAATCCCTTTTTTCAAAATAAGTGTTTTAAAACTTACAGAAACTTCAACAAAACAACAAAACGTTTAACTGTCACATATATGTATGTATGTATGTATGTAATTACCAAATCTACTTACTCAAACGTCAAATTAATTTCCTAATAACTTCAACACGCATCGATTATCAAATAATCGACTTGAAATTTTCAAGTCCAAATATCTAGAAAATGGTTGCTTATAGCGACTTGTAACAGAGGTAGCTTTTTTACGTATATATGATGGAGGAATTGATTTTTCTACTGAAAAATGTAATAGAAGTACGTTAGAAATAGTAATGAATCTTCAAAAAATAAAAAGACATGTAGGTGGCGTCCCCTACGAGTAAGAGCAATAATGACATCAGGTTCGAATTTGACTCCTCGAAAAACCACTTGATACCAATTTTCGTTCAATTAAGGTTAGTATTTCGGAAGTTATTTAAAAAAATTGAAATAAAAATAGAACTTCAACACCCTGTATCTTGGAAAGCGTTTCCGGACATTTATTTATTTGGACAATTCATATTAGAATATTGTGAGGAGTTTGAAGTTTGTCAAAGTACTTCTGACTCACCCTGTATATGCTTAGTTTTTCCTACAAGATATTGTGTGAAATTTGAATGAACGCTGCTCTACAACCCTCAAATTCAGTGAGACATACAAACACAGCGTGATTGCCTCTTCTTTTGACGTCATAAGTCCATTGATTTGGCATTTTCCTGAGTTGCCAGTGTCACTATTTTGTGGAAATTCTGAGGAAACGTTATTCTCTTTCATCCTATGAATAAATCAGAACTTATGTCAGCATATTATATTGAAATGAAGACATCGTATTTGATAGCTGTCCTTGATTCAGTTATTCTTGAATAATATGTATGTATACCGAGTGCTATGTCATTATTTTTTTGGCCTGCTCTTATTGTCAAAGAAATATTATGAATAACGCTTGGCAACGGCATAATTCCTGGAACTTTCCGCGATCGGCGAGTTGCCAGTGTCACGATTTTATGGAACTTCTGAGAAAATGTTATTCTGTTTCATCCTATGAATGAATCAGAACTTGTGTCAGCATATGTTATATTGAAATGAAGACTCCTCATTTGATAGCTGCTCTTGATTCAGTTATTCTTGAATGATCTGTGCTATATCATCATTTTTTCGGCCTGCTCACATTGTAAAGAAATATTATGAATAACGCTTGACAACTCTGTAATTATCTTGCGTTGTCGGCAATCGGCGATAGATCTGAACTTGTTACGTCACTTCCTGGCGCGGTTTTCGCAGTGTTCAAACAGGAGCATTTCTTTGGGTTTTTTTTTTAAAAACACTTCGAAAAAAATAAAAAAAATTCAACCACTTTTCTCATCGTTCTGGACATTGTGGTATTTTTTCCAGAAATAAGTGATCTCGCCTATTGAGTATGGAGTGTAGAAGTAAGGAGAACTATCTCTGTTACAAAAAGTGTCCCTAAAAACGTGTTGAATTGAGATAGCGTTGCTGTACCAAAAAACCGTTTTTGAAGAAATAGATAAATATTATTTTATTAATTAGAGGATTGAAATACGTTTATCAACTTCTCTAGTATATGAGTATTTTTAAATGTTACTACTTCTACTCAGCTGACTTCATTTTATCTGAAACAACGAAATTCAGACCACACACTTTAGTACATGAGCGCCATTCTGGCCACTTTATTCATGCTTTCAGGTTACCACTTTTTGAGTTAAACAACCATATGATATCGTCCTCTTGATCTCTTCCCTCCATAGAATTGAGTGGAAGGATTTGATTGAATAATTGATTTTAAATTTACAAGGAAGGAACAACAAAAATCGTTACAAGTATTTTTGTGCCGCATTTCATTCCATTCGGTTGAGAAAAGTGAAAAGAAAACTTGTAACTGATGGTACTTTTGATTTCTGGGAACCATGATCGGCGAAAATATACACTGTGTCCAATTAAGTCGGCATCATATGGAATAAAACTTATAAGTTTTATGAAACAAAGTTATATCTGATAAACAGTCCTACATGGCCTGAAACCCAAAATGAAATAATCAGATATCAATTTTTTGCATTTGTATACGAGGTTTGTCGAAAAATTTAAATTTTGCTCAGGAGTAAAGTACCTTTATTTTTTACAATATTGACAATCTCTATCGAGAAAAGTTGATCTTAATTGAAAACTACGGTCAGATATCCAATATTATCTATCTACCATGAAAAAACGAAGAAGTTAATAGAGCTGCCATTTCTTGTATTTTATAAATTCTAACTAGCGTTTTGACGTTTGCTATAAAAAAATTATTTGTTTCTTCAGTGCATCCTAGATTAAATGTCGACGTGTAGACAAATTAATATTACACATGTCGATCTGTAGACATAAATTATCAATGCTAATACAAAGAAGAGTTAGTAAAAACAACAAAATATATTTTCCATAGAGGATGGATAATATTGGATATCTGATCGTATTTTTCAATGAGTCTTTTTCCTCTAGCAGCGCTAGTAGTCCGGTAAGGACAAACCTAACCTAACTCACATCAAAATACATGTAAAAATAAACATTAAAAATTTGTTTTTGACAGAGGACGACGTTCCAGGAGTTCAATTAAAATTTGCAAATATGAAGGATAATGTAGCAACATTAAAACGGTGGCTTGCTTGTCGAAATCTTAAATTTTCCGGAAAAAAATGAATTTGACAGGTCAGTACGCAAGATTTAGTTATTATGCAGCGGTATTTTTGATCAGACGTTTAAAATAATTATAAATTTTAAATTGATTTCAGAATGAAAAATTAGTCAAATATATTTGATAACTGAGATAAATTCAATACATTACAGTGAATATGATTCAGTAACCAATAGAGAGGTTATATGTTTCTGTAATCACTGCTTTCTACTGCAGCTATTTATTTTTCATTTATTCGATTATTTTTCATAATATCAGTAACTCTCTATGTAAATAATGTCTTTCAGTTATTAGGTTTGCCATTCAGTGACCTTTCCATTGTTTATTAATCTTGTTTATTAGGGTCAACGATTGTATAAATAATGGCAGAAAAGGAGTTATTTCTGAAGGTGTTGACAAAGGGATTTGGATAGAAAAAAAAAGACAACGCTGCAAGCAACATTGTCAGTTACATTTACTTCTGGATCTATATCATTTAATAAATCCACATGTTTTAACTCCAAAGTTGAAAATATTTATTTTTCTAATTATTTTATAATAACCTACCTTACTAATCGTTGCAGAAACTGGATCAGGATTTTCTTCAGTTGGACCTTCATCACCAATAAAATGTTTAAAGCAAACATATGAATATTCATTTATTTTTTCTTCTGTTAAATCCACTCGAGGCATGGATCCATTTATTACATCTAACCTCATCAATATGAGGTTTTACGAATGGTATAAAAACACCTTTTCGTCTGGATATCGATTATCCGAAGTACAGTTCGCAAAACTACAATGTTTTGTTGGCATTGTTGTTATTTTTTTCATTTAATAAATTATTTTAAATAATTCAACTGTATCACTTAAATAACACTATCTTAAATGGAGAAGGTTTGATGTTTGTCCTTACCACAAGTGCTGCCTCTCGTGAAAAATTTGCCAAACTATTCTCGGGAAAAGGGTTCATTAGGATCAACTTTTCTCAATAAAGATTATCGATATTGTAGAAAGTAAAGGTACTTTACTCTTGAGCTTAATTTAAATTTTTCGACAAACCTCGTATACAAATGCAAACATTCATATCTGATTATGTATTTCATTTTGGGTTTTAGGCCATGCAGAACTTTTTATAAAGAATAACTTTTTTCCATTTGGTGCCGACTTAATTGGACACTCTGTAAATCAAATTTTTTCTTAAGTCGTGAAGGGGTGACGTCCCCAATATGAAATATACCTAAAATGGAAATTAATATTCCTATTCTCTCCAAAAGAACATATCTAGGGTCGGCAGACTAAAGAACATTAATCTCAAAACATCAAATTCGCTTTTACACGTCAACATTAATTAGTTTGTCTAACTCATCGGCTGGCTAAAGCACATAAGTCATCGTAGTCTATTTAATGGCGCAACGAGGTTGTGTGCTTTTTCAACCTTTATTTATTTTAAATTTAGGAGCGTACTGAAGCATTCACCTGATTTATGTTCAAAGGATATCAAGTCCGTGCATATCGTTGACGAATAATGTGACTCTAAGGAATATTACTTTTTTTTAGCGGTAAAAGTAGTGCAGTCCCAGTGTACATCAATTCTTCACTAGTTATCCTAATACAAAATGGAAATGCTCAGCAATTTCTAGTTCATAATTGTCTTTGGTGTAATATGCCAAAAGATCGGCGTACACGGCGTCTATAATGGAAATTGAGAATAAAGCTTCAGAAACGTGCATTGGATCTGGAAGAATGAAAACTTAGGATGAACTTATAAATATTTTTTACCTACTCTTGGTAAACGAGAATCTGTTCGCTGAAGCCGCCTACTTAAAGTAGTGGATGAAAGTTACAATTTCATTAAAACAGTGTTTCTGAAGAAAATTGGAGGCACATAAACAGATGACATGCGTGGGGAAGTCGTACCAAAAAAGTATCAGACTCACAACGCGAAGAAATTTCAGAACACATTATGTAATTTCCGGCTTATGAAAGCCATTACACTATAGAGAGACTACTTCGAAGAAAAAAATGCAAAAAGTGTACACTTTGTCCTGTGACATTACCCAAAATCCGCCTTTTATATAAATGTATTGGCCAGAGTTCCTTCCTTATGTTGAAATCATTTTTTGAAAAGCCAAGCGTTTCACAAGTGACAAATTCCTAATGAAAACACAACTTGTCCAGGACGAGATTTTTATTGCCCCAGATCTAGGAGACTCATTATAAATGCTAATCCGATACCGTTATCATTGATCGAGGTGTTAAATACAAGAGATTTGGAAATACGTAAATTATCTCCTTTATTACATTTTAATGCTCGAATCGAAATTTCATCGTTATGACTAGTTTAATTGTTTTTTAATCTATTTATATTAGGTTTATAAACTAATTTTCTTAAAATAATCAAGACAAGCCGTCAATTAAACTTATCATAATGTCTGAAAATTTCAGTGTATGGAGTACGTCCCTGCCAGTGATCAGTTGGGCGCTCAGCCTTATCAGCAATGACTAATAATGAAACTCTAAGAACTGTTGCAGCGGATCAGGCCTACGAGGAAAAACTATTGGAGTCGCATTTATATGCTGATGATGGGAACGTGCAATTGTACACTCTTGATTTGCAGCGATGTTTACCAACACCATCTTCAAGTTCCTCGGTTGCTTTTTATAAACTTCAGCTATGGACATTGAATTTTACCATCCATAACAGAAAAACTAGAGGGCTATGTGCTATGTACGGTTCAAGAGGATCGCAGGACGAGGAGCAAACAAGATTGCATCTTGCTTTTACAAACATATGCTACATTCCTACACAATCACCAAACACGTCATACTATACTCAGATACCTCTGGAGGTCCAAATATAAATTCATAGCTACCTATATATATATATTGATATCAAACACGGTATAATAGAGAAGAAAAAAAGAAAACAGAATTATAGATCTATCATCCACATGATTGGATACAGTTAATAGAATCCAGCAGCATTAACTTTCAAAATATGAAATGAATCCTACATATTTTCTTCTTTCAAAAAGCTCTTTAATATTAAGGACCAAGGACACTGATGACCACCAATTTAAATGTTAAAAAAAAAGTTAATTTGAAAAATAAAAAAGCCAACTACGTAAAAAGTGTACCTTAACACTTTGCAGCCGGATTTATTTTTATTGAATGAAAATATTTTTTTTTCCACACAAATAATTCAAAAACTTTTATTATTTATTTATTGTACTTTGTTATTTATTCAGTGGTTCCATATTATGACCACCAGGTAATACGAACAAATTCAAATAGAAAATATAATTATATCTCATGAAATACAATTCGATGAACTTGTCAAACAAAAGCCAACTTTGCATGTTTTTCAATGCCATCGAGTACGATGGGGCTCTGCACGTACCAGGAACCATAACTTTGAATTTGTTTCGTGCATGGTTTGAGGCTTTTCTTCCTCTTCTAGAGGTGCGTTGATCTGCACCGATCAATCCTGTAGCTAGGGCCAAACGAAATTCTTTCAATCTTAGGTTTTTAGTATCTGAAGATTGGTCTCTAACAATAATGAAAGCAGTTACAATGCTTAGATCTAAGAAATGCCAGAATAGCCGTCACCATTTTTTTAATTTTTGATTCAGTTGATGGAGGACTTGAAGTAATTGAACCCGTATCAGATGGAATTGAATCAATAAGGGTGTAGACGTTATCGGAAGTTAGTTTGTTCAAATCCATGACGGTATGACTGTACAAAATAATGTTTCTCAAAATCACGCTTCAGACCTTGTGGTTCCGTTTGGCACCACACTTTTTTCAAACAAATGTGCTATTTATTTCCTTTAATATTAGTAATGTTAATCGATAGAAATAAAAGAATATATCTTTCAGAGGAAATACGAACGAAATGTACCTAGAATAGAATTAATTTTTCACAAATAAGCAACACTTTGTAGGATAGGTCGGCCGCACGCCACGAACAGCCAAAACAATACCTAATATTCATATGCAAATAACGCGCACTATCAAATGCGTAAAATATATTGAGCACATAGAACATGAGTGGAGGGGTTCATTGTAGAGCGTTAGCACCTATGGTTCCATATAACGCATACTAGGCACATCTGGGAAGCAACATAATTTGTGGTACCTCTGCGGGACCACAAGGCAACAAAGTGTTAAAAAAGATGGAAACAAGATGACCAGAAAATATTGTCAGAAAATTATGTTTTATGGTTTTAACTATTAAACTCAATACTGTAAGCAATCTCACGCAGTCGGAGGCATCTTCCTTAATTTAATAATGAAGATATATCATTGCCTCCGACTGCGTGAGATTGTTTACAGTATTAAGTTTGATAGTTAACCTCTTGAAACATAATTTTCTGACAATATTTTCTGGTCATCTTGTTTCCATATTTTTAAAGTACACTTTTCACGCAGTCGGGTTTTCTATTTTATAAATTAACTTTTTTTATTTTGCACTTTTTAGCTAGGATTATAAGACGGTAAATTTTTGTTGGTTTTTGGCTATTATAACTGAGCTCGAAATGTTCTCCGTTTTGGAGGAAAATTGGCAGCACTGACAAGTCAAGTTACAATCAAGATTAGTTGTTTATGTTTCCCAAATTTCTCCGTACGGAAATTTTTGTTATTTTTTATGATTATTGTACTTGTAACAAAATGGATTGCGGATGAACCTATTGATGAAAACCTGGTCTATTCAAATGTGCATGGTGTTGATTCGCATAAAAAAATTCGTGGTCTTCTTTGGCTTTCCAAAATATTTACAATATCTATGTCTTCTTCACCGTCAAATAATATATCTTCAAATATTTCATATATGTCCATTTTAAAACAAAAAATAACAAATATTTATAGGTTACAGGAAAAACATCAGTGTTTCAATCCGCGCAAGTGTTTAACCGAAGCACAGTTTATACCTGAAGAATCAGTTAGCTCACTTAGCCCAAATGCATGTTCCAAGGTAACATCCACTCCAAGGAAACAATTAAGGATGCGCAGAAGACTGTAAGCGGTTGTCGCATGTTGTATCAGGTCTTCGAAGTATCTGAAAAAGGACCGTATTAGTAACACAGTAACACGCGGTATGCGCGAGGGATACAAATCAGAGTTGCGCAGTGTACAAACGGGAACATGAAGATCAAAGTGCCGACGCCAAGTGAGCGAACTGATTCTTTAGCTATAAACTGTGACCGAAGCTTGAAGTTTAACTGGCCCTCCATCCATCAGTTGACAGTTAAACTCCGAATGGCAGTCACAGACACCTATACAACGAACTTTATTCATTAAACCAAAGTTTAACTGATACTTGAAGTTTAAACTGAACCTATACAAGTGGGCCTAACAAGATAGAGCTCGTCCAGTATTGAAACGACCACTTTGGCCTTCCCCTACCTAACAACCAATTTTTCTCAAAGATGCCCGAACCATTGTCTAACTGAGGCTATTAATAGAAATTCCATAGGCGTACCAAATTATTTGGTATAGGCGATACACGAGACGTAGAGAACTTACACTCCTATAACTTCTGAATGGAAAAAATATTTTTCGATAAATCTGCCAGAGGGCATTTTGGCAAGGTAACAAGTAAACTATTGCAAAGTTGAATAAATAACTGCATTACCTATTTATTAATCAAACAAACCTAACCTTTCAAACGCTGCATGACAAGACACTGGTGAAGATTTGCCGTAGCATAACCAGCCACATCAAATCGTGTCCACTCGTGTTTTCCCCCTCTCTGCCTACCAAATGGTCGTTTCAATACTGGACGAGCTCTACAGTCAAACTCGGTTCAATCAAGTGCCGATAATTTGCGAAATTTTACGACCGCAGTCGACCGGTGGGATTCCCCTGTTAGGGTTTTGTTGGATACATGGCGTAGTGTTAGTACGTGAAGTGTTGCCAATAGAATTCCTCACATTGTGAGGGTTCTACACCGCAGCGGGTAATTTGTGAGAGTTTGTTCAAATGTGAGGATTTGGCGAGGATTAACCGTAAACTCCCAATAGGCTACTACCCGTTGAATTTACTTTAAATAATGGGGAAAAATGAAGATAGAGAGAGAGAGTTTTTAGTGTTTTGAATGATATTTAAAAACAGTTATAAGAGCAACAGACTAAAAACTGAAACCCTTCACTGATATATACACAGGAGGCTATGAGAAAAGAAGGTGGGTGTGTAAAATTCAAACCTATTGATAAAATTATTTATATGGATGTTTGGAAAGAGAGTCATTGAATATTTTATTTAGATTAATTTATTATAAGATTCTTGTATGGTTTTTCTATTATTTTATTGTTTTTAGCCATGTTGATTATTTTATCAGTTACCTCTTGTAATAATGCAGACACTGAGTTTTCTTCAACAGCTCCTTAAGTTTATAGAAATATGTATTTTTTCATTACAAAAATAAAAATTGTGATAATCCAAGACGAATTATTCATTTGTTTTCTCTTTGATAGGTGTTTGGATTTATATTATCATTTTATTTATTGTTAACTTGAAGTGTAATGTTTTCTGTTCATGCTGTTTATTATTAAAATAAAGAAGGCATGTAAACTGTGTTTTAATGGAATCAAGTGGCTTCTTGTACATCGTTTCCATTAATAATATGATGATGTAAAGTATGTTTTTTATTAATCTCATCAACGTGAAGATTTTGTGAAGAATTTCAAATTTGGGCGCGAAAATGTGAGGGTTTCAGCAGATGAAAGTGAATAATTTTCACATCTTGCATTGGCAACACTGAGTGCGTGTTAAACTGCATTTTACCAATATCCCTACTACAAAAGCATACAAGAAGGCTATTACATTGTCGGTTATCCTGGAAATAATTAGAAAATTTGACACTGGGTGCGCAAATACACAAATTTATCGGGATTATGGTAGCAAAAAATTAACAGAGTCGTCAATTTACGCGAAAAAAAAAACTACCAGGATGCATGTTCTGCATGTTTTCTTCATAGCGAACACCCTTTTTAACGAACCATTTCTAGTCATTATGACGTCACTTATGGTCGAGTTTGACTGCACCTAATTAAGTTTCTATTAAAATATCTAAGTGATAGTGTATTGAAAATGTAACGAAAAAAAAAATAGTAACCGACACCGAAATTAATCAATTACTGATGTACTAAGCTATGTACAATCTGGCGTCCATACTGAATTTTGTCACAATATGGCGTCTGGTTGTCGCCATATTGAATTTTGTCTATTATTGTCATGTTTTTATTCACAATATGGCCCTGGTTGTCGCCATATTGAATTTTTCACAATATGGCGTCCGGTTGTCGCCATATTGAAATTTCATTATTACTGTCATGTCTTTGTTCACAATATGGCGTCTGGTTGTCTCCATATTGAATTTTAATTACTTCTGTCATGTCTTTATTCACATTATAGCGTCTGGTTGTTGATTTTTGATTATTACTGTCATTTCTTCAGTGACACTCGCAAAATTAAGACAATTCTATTGACGTAAGAATCATCAATATTGGCCCACGCGTTTGGTCTCTAGAGCGCCACAAAGGAACAAACATACAACATGATAAACACATTACCCTCCTTTGCTTCGCGTGGTCGGGTAAAAAAGAGATGGTTGTACTATGAAAATGAGTTTGGCGTCATTGCCTACAACGATACTTTAGACAGCGAGAGTCCATATAATATAATAATAATATTTATTCATCTGAAATATTCTCATAATACATACCTAAGGAATAAATAGAAAGGTTGATCACAGAAGGAGACTCTCGAATGTGGCATTTTCAGTAATTTAATTCAGTTTGCATACAATAAATCCAGTTTATACACGATATATTTTTGGTAATCCTAATATTTTTCAAGAAGTTAACAGATATATAATTATTTTCACTATAACTAGGACACACACCTACACACAGACATTGTATACAAAGTAATAATCGTGTAACTATTTCTAATATTTGCTACAGGTAGTATGTATTTTTTGTATCAATGTACTGGTGAATCATTAATCGAGGTATAAAAAGTTTCCATTTTTTTTAATTTACTCTTGAATATTTTGAGAGAATTCATCCGTCTTATTTCAGGGGACACAGTATTGTATAGTTTTGGTCCCAGGTAGACCTAACTCCGTTGTAAAATGTTTTTCTCCGGCTTTGGGACGTACGAGGAGTTTGTTCTATATCTGGTGTTATATTCATGTGATATTTTGATTAGATCTCTTTTATGTTTATGTTGTCTAGTTACTGTTGCAACGAAAAATAATTGCCGTATATCAAGAATATGGGTTTCATTATATGATAGATTTGAAGGGTAAATACGTGGTTTATGATGTATAATTTTCAGGCAACATTTTTGTATCTTTTCTAGGTTTTCTACATGTTTATTGACGGCAGCTCCCCACGATATAATGGCATAATTTGAGTGGTTCTGAAGAAGCGCATGAATAAAAGCCGTAGATGGCCTGGGGCAAGAGTATTTGATAGATATTTGAACTTATATAAGATGGATCGAAGTTTTTTTGTTATATGATTGATATGTACATCCCTCTGCAAAGTGTTATCGATGATTACACCCAAGTACTTTTCTACATTATTTATGGAAATGGTTTGATGTTCATCAATGCTGACCATCAATGATTTATAGTTTGGTGGGTATTTAGAAAATGATGTGAATGGAACGAAGTGTGTTTTGTCGTAATTAACTGTCAATAGCCGGTTTTTGAGCCAATTCAGAATTTTAGTCAGATCACTTTCAGCTTTTTTTTCAAAGAATCCCAATTGTTATCCTTCAAAATGATAGCCGTATCATCGGCAAAACGTACAACTTCTCCGTTTAGTGGTAGTTTGAACAAATCTTTTACATATAAGTTAAACAGAAGTGGGCCAAGAGCTGTCCCTTGTCCCATATTCAAATCGCTCTTGATATTATTTATTTTGACTTTCTGCTTCCTGTCAGTTGGGTAATCTTTCGTTAAATCAAACGCTTGTCCTCTAATTCCTATACTGTCCAAGATTTTCATAGGTGATTATGGCTGACTGTATCAAACGCTTTCGCGAGATCGATAAATATACTGGTGCTGGTGTTTTTGATCAATAGAGTCACTAATTTTTTTCGTGAGATTGCGTCATCTGTTGACCTATTTTTCCTGAAGCCGAATTGATTATATCCCAGAATATCAAATTTATTGAGGAAGTTGAGGATGCGTATTTTAATTATCATTTTAGAAATTTTGTCTCAGATGGAAATCAATGAAATTGGGCGGTAGTTTGATACATTCAGCTTATTTCCTTTCTTGAACAACGGTTTCACTACAGCCAAATTGAAAGCAATGGGGAAATTACCTAATCTGATGCCCCAGTTTATAATAAATTCTAAAGGTGTTTTTATGTCATCAGCAAGATATTTTAAGATTTCAGCTGTTAATGTGTCGTCCCCAGGTGATTTTTTATTCTTCAATTTCAAAATGCAATCTTTTATTTCGCCTTGATTAGTTTCCAGAAATAATATAGTGTTTGGGATGTAGGCCTCAGTGGTTGGTTCTATTATATGATTTTGTTGAATTTTTTTTGCCATATTCTTTCCGATATTCGAGAAGAAATCATTGAAAGTATCCGCAATTTGTTTGGTATCCGTTATTAAGCATCCATTTTCAGATTCATTTTTTAAAATTTTATATACTTTTTCACAATGTCGATTACTACTGATTCCATTTACCACCTTTCAAAGCCCAGCGTAATTGTTTAAATCTATCAACATTAGAAGAAGAGGACCTCCAGTACCTGTTATATCAATACAGCCATTACCTCTTTCGAAACAGAAAAAAGGTGATTTAGAATCCTAACTTCCTTTAATACCAGATGTTTTTCATGTTTTTCATTTACTAACAGTTGAGAATTGTCGTAAAACCGACCCTGATATCATAGAAAACAAGGAAAAGACGGAATTTTAAAAATAATGTTTTAGTTGTAGTTTTTACCTAGTTATAGTCAATTAATATATATTTTCTGTAGTTACCTGGAAAAAACGTGGATATGTAGTGGTCGACACTCAATAGGTTAAACCTAATTATTCCATTTGGCCATATTACCCACCTACAATAGTTAAGTAGTTAATATGGCCCACATAAAATCAACCTAATATTAAATAAAATTACTTCATGGAAAACATTCGAAATCCTCTTAATTTGCTATTAGGCCAACCCATTCTTCGTAGTAATATGTTAGGCACATGAAGCACAGCCTCATATCCATTTGTTTGTCGGTGTCGCATATCAAACAATACCTACGAAGTTGAAGATTCTTGTAGTTTTGATGTGTCAAGCTGACCCATAGATTCTTTAAAAAGGTGTTTCATTACCTTTTGGGCGGTTAACTTTTTTGTTGACTGGTTTGGTACCGTCAGGAGCAGGCAAAATATCCTTGAAGGATTCATCTAGATTCGATGATTTTGGACTTTTCTGAGGACTAGATCTAGACATGCCAGGCTAGTTCGTTTTGTTACGTAAGTTGTTCTTAGCTTCTGAATTGTCTTTTGCATTCAGTCTTCAGAGGCTTTTCATCAATCCTACCAATTTCTTTTTTCTTCCGGAGTTTGATGATGGCAAGTGGAATCTCATCTTCGGAAGAATATTCCGCATCCTGTCGTTCAAATAAACTTGCCGGTACAGTTTGGGGCCACTTCTATAGTTGCGCTGGAGCAAACTCAGAATCTGGTATTACCGAGGGATTGAAAGGGTAAATACCAGTAGCTCTAAATCCATGAATGATATTTTCCGGAGACGACCTAAAAATTCTATAAAGTGTTACCATGCTGCCCTTTGGATCCATCAAAGTACCAGGAGCACATTGTCACAATACTTAGGTTCCATACATTTGCTCTTGAAAATTAACATTGGCGGTATTGCGCTTCCAATAGCGCTGGCACATCCAATAACTACAGTTACTTTTTCTGCGGCGTGCTCTGGTGCTACTGGGTGAACTCATTTACTTCCCTTGAGTGCTAGCATGGTTTGTTGGCGATGGATTGTGAGTCGACACCCCTTCTCATCCATGTTGTAGATGCTTTGGGGTTTGTCTTTCAAATCGAGTTCATCTCAAACCTGACTGAGTTTTTGAGAATAGTCAGTAACAATGTGACGATTCATCTTCGACTTTTCTTTTGGAAATTTCGGGATGTCTTCGCAAAAATAGTAACAACCAATCTTTGCCAGCCATGTCCTTCCTATTTTTCAAGTTATTGGCGATGTTGAAGCGAGCGCAGTATCTTTAAGTTTGATGACGGACTATATCGGAAGTTAGAGGCAAACCTATTTTGCTGTATCTGATAATTCTTTGTACGAAGTCTCTTTCTCGTTGAGGGGATAACTTGCTTGGTTTTCCTAAGCGTTCAACTGAGACGCCGTCTTTTAAATATCTCCCAAGAGTTCGACGTGGAATTTCAAATGTTGTTGATACTTCTCTTTGTGAATGATTGTTGTTTATTGCTCTCAGAGGATTTTTAAAATTTTCCTGTGTCCATTGTTTTTTAATGTGTCTATTCTTAGCCTTCATCTTGACCATTGTTGATATCAGCAATAAAAAATATATAATTTAGATTTTCTGGTGATATGACCCAGCAAGGGTAATATGGCCCTTGGGGCCATATTTCATAACTCATTGATGGACCATATTACCCAAAAGCGGTTGATTTACTCATTTAGAAAACGAATAAATGTAAAAAAAACATTCATATTTTTTATAATAACGGAATAACAACATCAAAACTTACATACTTATTGGGTGCACTATCACCAAAACCCTTGATTTAACAAAATATGTGTGCGATAATCCTACTTTGTTTTATAACGGAACAACCAAACACGTCTAATCAGATTCGACCACCCACTAAACACTGAAGACGTATCATCAGCGATCTTCCTTTGTAGGTGTGAATACAACTCTACTACAGGATGAATCGGCGTTGTCAGGTTCCAAATTTGTATTTGGATATGATTCTCTGATGCACGGGCCCTATAATCCGCTGGGCCATATATACCTCCACACTTATTCAAATGAATGGCGTGATTGACGGGGATTGTAATTCTTTAAACAAAATTCAGTTTCCTGATGGAACAAAGTTTAAAAACAACGGGTTAGTCAACAGACATAATATGCATTATTATGCAATCGAAAATCACCGCTGGTTGATCACCAGAAACGATGGTAGCTCAATGTTCGAAGAGGCATTATTGAAAATAACATTATTGGACCCCACTTTTTCGACAATATGCTGAATCGTGAAATGTATTTATATTTTCTTCGCGAACATCTTCCCAAAATGTTACAAAACGTGGATTTGAACACCAGAAGGTAGAGGTACTATTCCTTGGCCCGTGCGGTCCCCAGACCTTATCCATATTGATTTCTTCCTTTGGAGGTACATGAAGGAAAGGATGTTCAGAGATCGTCCAATAACTGCAGATGATATGAAACACAGGATTACGGAAGCCTTCCGTTCAACTGATGGAGCAACGTTTGCTAGAGTTCGGGGCTCATTTACTAGAATACCTAATTTTACAAAGAAGACCTCCCGAACCCTATTTTGCCAAAAAGATCTCACAAGATGCCAAGAAATAATGCAATAAAATATAAAATATAAATATAAAAAGACAAGTCATTGCCATTTGTCATTTAAAAAGAATCGTAGTATGCGACGGAACATTAACTCCCAGTTCACCAGTATCTCAAAACTGCTAAAGCCTAAGCAATCGACTGGAAAAAAGATGGTTGAGTTATGGTTCTGAAGTTATGAATTTTTCTGTGCTCGACGCTATTTTGACACATAAATTGACATAGGCAGATAAGGCTTAGAAACCCGGCTGCGTTATATCGGCAATCCAAAAGGTATCAAATCCAAAAATGTAACAAAAATGGGGAGTTGACATTCAAAAAAACACAGAACTTAATTGTATATCTTATTTTGTGAAATCCTGTATATAAATAGAAATGTTTCTAGAATGTTCTTCATTATCGTTGAATATATTGGATAGAAGGAAGATATGAAACTTCCAAGCACCTCTGGGTCACACTGTATTAGGTGTTTTTTTATTTGATTACATGGATATTTTTTCAGAATGTGCCTCATTGTCGGACCTATCGTTGAATAAAAAAACAAGCCAAAATCTTGGATAGAAAAAAGTTATGGAGCTCCTACGCACCCTGGATCACCCTGTATTTAGTGTTTTCACAAGATTTTATTTATCTTGCTACGTTCGTATGTCATTCTGTCATTCTTTCCGGTTCAAAATTTGTAATCCATTACTGGAGCACTTGCCGACATCCGATTGAGCTGAAATTTGGCAGGTATTCACAATTCCGGTGAAAATGCATTATAAAATGTATGTTAGAAAAAAAAACAAAATATCGGCTCCAAGATGGCGGACGAATTTTGTGATTATATTACGATTCGATTCGAAATTTTCGGGGACGGAGATTGTGAATTTTTTGTCGAAATTCAAAAATTCAAGATGGCGGCTCCAAGATGGCGGACATGTTTTGTGATTATGGTCCGATTCGATTCAAAATTAGTATGTGGGGGTTTTCGGGGTCGGAGATTATGAATTTTTTGTCATTATTTATAAATTCGAGATGGCGGCCTCAAAATCGCGAAAAGTTTTGTGATTATGGTCCGATTCCATTCAAAATTTGTATGTGGGGGTTTTCGGAGTCGGAAATTATGAATTTTTTGTAAAAATTTATGGAATTGGAATGACTCATGAAACAAAATGGTGCTCCAAGGTGGCGGACGAGATTTAGGTTTATGGTCTGATTCGATTCAAAATTGGTATGTGGGGGTTTTCAGGGTCAAAGATTACAAATCTTCCTTCAAAATTCATAACATTGGATTGGCTGCTCCAAGATGGATGATGATCTCTGTGTTTATGGTCCGATTCTATTTAAAATGGTACGTGGGGGTTTTCGGGGTCGAAGATCATTAATTTTTTATTAAAATTCAGAAATTCAAGATGGCGACGAGTTTCGTAAAAATGGCCCGATTCGATTCAAAATTGGTATATCGGGGTTTTTAGGGTCGGAGATTATGAATTTAGTCGAAGATTATTGATTTTAAGTTAGAATTCATAAATTGAAGATGGCAACTCCAAGATGGCGGATGAGTTAATCTTCAGATGGTCTCCACATTGAAGGACTAGATAGCTCAGAACTTGAACGAAAAAAAGGCCTCATAATAACGATGCTTTAACAAAAATGCAGAGATTGAAGCGTACTTGAGAACTAAAAAGCACAAAATAAAATAATTATTTAAAAATCTTTTTAAAGACAAAACTTTTATTCAAATGCACTGAAAAGTAAAAAAATGATTCATTTGGATAAGTGACGAAGGTTTTTTATTAATTATTTTGTTATATAATTTTCGTCAACGGCTTCAAGCACTGGGAAAATCCATGCCAAAGTTGTGTCTATAGAAGTCTCTTCCTAATTGGAAATTAGTTTTGTTTGAACATACATACAGTATCGGAAACATTTCATCTGGGGTATTGACAGAAAGCTACACGAGCAACAAGGAACGCAATGATATGATAATACCACATGAACAAGAGAGACGCACTGCTATGCGCCCCTCCTGTTACCCCACCCGACGCATTAATTGACCACGTGGCAATGCGACACAGCGCACAGCTTGCCGAGCCGTGGTTGCGAAACCACAAGATCGTGACAATTATTACCTTTTGAAACATGCCGCCTATTTACCGCAGAGAAAGTACAATAGATTCGGCTATTGTTTGGCCCAAAATGATGGTTTGTTCGAACATTTAATAAAATAATTCCGTACACAAAATATTTAATTTGGTTTATCTTTTCTTATAAATTTTTTTTCCTCTCCATTCAAAGAATAATTGTTTTTTGTTAGAAATAAGTTTTTTGTTTTTATTGTCTTACAGAAATATCGTTTGCTTTTGTTTATGTTTGAGAATTTTCTTTTGTTTTCGCGGCCACCACGTCACCAAAGATATTTTGATCTACCTGTCGTCCGACAGATTAAATTGAATCAATGATTCAGTTTAATTTGTTCAAATTATCTGAAGTGAAATTATCGTCAATAATTTTTCTTCATTGCACATTCTCCCGACTGCTGCTGGTATGATACTGACGTCCTGAGCTGACCGCCGGGACCGCCCTGATTCTCCTATCTCTGTGTCGTGACGTAAATATCCCTTCTTCGAGCGAGTCGAGGAGAAATTGTAATGCCCTCTCAACATAAAGCAAGCTATTCTTCACGCTCTCATGAAACCACCGTACTCAAGATAAATGCTTTCCGATAGTGTATAATATAACCATTATGAACATACATATTTTATAATCATTCGGTTTGTATCTGTCGATGGGTATATTATTTTTCCCTGCTTTTCGTCTTATTCAAAACTCACCAGATTGACATTTTGACTGAATACCTTGTGTTTCTCAAGATAATGCGACTTTGCTCTAGCGAATGGACTATTCAATAAGTGATGCGATGTTAGATATTTATCTCAACATTTTCGGTAATACCCTTCCAGTAGACTACGCCGAATACGCCTCTGCTCTAAACGAGTAGTGAAAAATTTCGTAAGTTTTCAATCAGTCGATTAATTCAAGGAGTATTCCGTAATGTCCGTGCTAATTCTTTTCACTTGCTCAGCCTCCGTAAGCGAACAAAGCGTCGGTGCCGCCATTGTACCGGAAGTGACGCTGACAGATGATTCCAGGCAAGCGTTTGAAAAGAATTACGCTCAAAGAATAAGCAGATGGATGGATCTCCGATGGTTGCAATAGTGCTCCTGCATTGGCCTTTCTGCGAGCTCAACTCAAAGACGATGAAATATTGTACTTTTGTATCTGCTCTAATGGCGCATTTGCTGCCGCTCGGATTTATACGTCTTTCGGATTCGGAATCCATTAAGATCTCCTAGAAGTTGTGGCGTATCGAACTACAAAAACTACACATTGGCTCAGCACGTATAATGTCGAATTGATCGGTCAACTGGCACGATTCTTTCCAACAAACTATATACTTTCATTTGATTGCATGATATTTTGCCACTGACTCAGAAGTCCCTCTATTTGTTGAAACCTTGAACTATACATGTTTTTTTAGATCCCATTCAATATTGGCATCATAATACGCTTGCAATGATACGATTTTTCTCGATTGGTACTTCAGAAGGTAGGAATATGGAACAACTTAATTTTTCAGTTCATTTTCTATACAATCATTTTCATTGCCTTTTTTGTTACACGTTTTATGTTAGCTTCACTTGTTTCTATGTATGTAGATAATAGATAGATCTGCCATAGTGTTTTCCAGTGATACATGGGTTGATTTGTATAAAGTAGCAATAGAGGATCTTAAAAAAATCCAGACCTGGCTAAATCACAATTTATTGAGCTTGAATATAAAAAAAACAAAATATATCACCATTACTCTTCAAGCCACAGACCAACCTAGGAATGAGCTACTGAAAATACACAAATTCACCTGTAAAAAACAATATAATGAATGTACCTGTCCACAAGTTGATAAAACTACCTCAATGAAATACCTTGGCATTGTTATAGATCAGCACATGCGATGGGATGATCAAGCAAAGTACGTTATAAAACGAATTAGAAGTCTTTACCACAGATTCTATATTCTAAGAGATATACTTAATAAAAACAATCTAATATTATTATATAACTCACTAGTAGAATCTGTGGTAAGATATTGTATCATTATCTGGGGCGGTCTCTATAATAATGTTCTAAAAAATATTCAGCTTGCTCAAAACTCTATTCTAAAAATTATGCTAAAGAAAAACAGACGTTACTCAACGCAGTCTCTCTATCAGGAATCCAATATTTTTATGATCAGAAACGTTTACGCTTACCAGTGCTTGATCTGGGTATTCAAAGAAAAAATTTATTTTTCTATAAATCATTCACGATCCACCAGATTCACTGAAAATCTGTCACTTAGGGTGCCCTTGATGAGAAAAAATCACTCCCAAAGAAATATACTTTTTTATGGACCCGGGTTATACAATATGCTTCCACTACAAGTTAAGAAATTAAATACATTGAATTCCTACAAACGTGTTATCAAGGATATTATCGGACGAAATCAGAATATGTATAATACAATTTTCGAATAGTCCTTAAAGTAAATGAACGTCTAATCTATAATCACCCACCTGTTTCGGAAAAATGTGAGAGATTCTATCATCTGAAAAATGGTACTAGAAAGATGATTATAATTTGTAAACAAGTAGATATGAAAATCAGAGGATATCAAACCGCAATACAAGCTCTTGAAGCTTAGGCGATGTGGATGTTATCTGGTTTTCTGTACCTCATTTTATCATATCTTATAACTCATTATTTATAGTTGCATATGTACACAAAATGGAATGATATGAATAAATTGAATTGAATTGAATTGATTTGACTACGTTATTTTTACATTTCAGACGTGAAGCTAGAGAGCATTTTTGGGATGATACTTTGTTAAATTCGGTAACCGAGATGGCCGCCGAGCAAATTCCGTTGTATGGGCAGATAATTACATGTACTGTTATAAACACTATAATTATACAAATAATCAAAGCTTAGATGATGATAAAAGTTTACTGTATATTGTGTATCTTAACCTACATGCTTATTCGTAAACGCTTTGAAGATGAGATGAACCTGGCTTATGAAAAAGGAACTGTCAAGAAACGTACAGCAGAGAATGATGTATGCAAGGGATGGTTTGGCATTCACATCTAGTTCGGATTTTATTTGCGATACAAACTTTTTTGTGATAATGTTGAATTTTACTCATATAAAACAAATAGGCCTTTTCAAAATATCAAATTTGTATACAAAAAAATCATAAAATTGAAAGTACTTTCTCAACTGTTCTCATCAAACACTGCAAAAACTAATTTCATAGATGAATTATGTATATACATATCATATACACCTATATTTGACTATCTATCATTGAAATATGATCGATTCGAGAAAATTATGGATAATTTTTGCAATGGCGAAAACGGTTAAAGCCAAAAAATATGGCGCCTATAAATCGCAATTTCCTAGAATTTTTCTTTGTCGAAAATCACCTTTATTCCTCACTTCGAAATCCATTTTCCTTGCCTTGGGATTTCAGAATCTTTCACATTGTGGTCACGTGATGAGATACAAATATGATAATGGATGTTTTTTCTTGCGATAAGTCTATACGTTCCGTTCTCTGGTTGGATTGTAATCATGGATAATGAATTTGTATTGTTATTCGATATTCTGAGCAGAAACACTCAAATTATCACTTATAATCTCCCTAGAGCATGAATTATTGCCGGAAATTTTTTGAGTACATGAATTTTATGTACGAGACAAATTTCCCGCAATTAATTCAAGCACGTCGGGGATTCGGGAAGAAAATTTTATACCGGAATTATATTTAAATAGAAAACATTAAGTAAATATTTATTTTGACGTTATTCACAAGTAAATGGAAGGCTTGTGTAATGGGAGTTTTGGGGGAGATTTTTTTCTGTTATTCCCCGTTCCCTAGTAAAATAAAATATATAATATCAGATGAACTATTACGTAAAATTAATTGATTTCATACAATTTTTTTACTAGGTTTTAGGGAAATGTTAATATTGACTAAAAATGAAAGTGGATTCGTTCGTATGGCGGGAGATATTTTTTGATTTTCCCCGTGCCCTAGTAAAATAAAATGTATGATATCAGATATATTTTTATATAAAATTGATTGTTTTCATACAATTTTCTCACTGGGTTTCAAGGAAATGTCAATATTGAAAAGGTTTTTTTTTTTTTTTCCCGTTCCCTAGTAAAATGAAATTTAAAATATCAGATACATTATTATATAAAAATAATGTATTTCATATAATTTTCTTAGTAGGTTTCGGGAAATAATATTGACTAAAAAAAGGTGATATAAGCGAAAAATATATAACTATACCTATACATATATACTTAAATATTTTTCATATCCTTTTAGGTTTAATTCTAAGAAAAATTTATATTAGCGGTAATAATTTGTTTTTCAAATAATTCAGGAAATCGGGGTATTTTATTCTTTATTCTAAATAGAATGTTGTTGACGTATGTTGCCGGTTGAAAAAATATTTTGTAAAGTTAGCCATGGATTTGACATTCACTACTCCTGTCAATCAATATTTTATTTGTGGCATTATAAGTTCCTCATAACATTGTATACAATCATAAGTTAGTAAAAAAGTGATAATAAAATGAACTTTCAATCGTATGAATTGTGTTTTTGCAAAGAATTACAGCACATTAAAATGTACCATAAAAATGTAAAATATCTTGCATACCTAGTGGAAGAATCTGGATCAAATCTTGAGCAAGAAAACTTATTTAAAGGGATTGGCAACATTCTGCGTGATATTGTGCCTCCTATTGGACACAAATCTAATACTCAAAGAAATAAACTGGTGTCTCAGTATTATTTTCATTTTATGAAACACAGGCATATTGTTAAAAAAAACAGCGGTTTTGTGTTTTATTCACCTCTTAGGAAAGAGGAGGTAGAAGTGGAATTTTTGAAGAATTTAAAATTAATTAATGATATTATAGAATGTACACCTCAATAAATTGTTGTAATATTTCCAACTTATAAAGTAAGTAGATAAAAAATATTTTCAATATTATTTCAATATTATTTTTGTCTAATTATATGATAGCTGTCATGTGCCGGGAAATTTCCACTTATTAATTTTACGTCTACATGCTGATGTAGATGAAAAATTTTCAGAAAATTTGCTGGTTACCATAGTAACAATGTCGAAATAAAGCACCTGATTGGTTGAAAATGACTGGTATAAAATTTTCATTTTTATTCCTATTACGAAGTAGAAATAAACATTATTTTCTACATCTTGTTAATATTAAAACCAAGTACCTCTGTCTAGCCTATACCTAGTTACTCGAAGAAAAGGACATATACCCCATATTATTTGTTTATTCTGAAATTGAACATCAAATATCAGTGATGTTAAAAATAGTACGCCATAATTGTATTCAGTGTACATTTTGCAATAATAATATCCATGATAATGTTATCTCGGTGTAAGGAGGGAATCTCTATCCGAAGAGAAATAGCCAATCATAACTTTTTAAATATTAGATGGTGTGTAGTGATTGGCTCAAAAACTGTAGTTTGACATTTTCGCGTTCCACATAGACTGAAAGCCTAACCTGAACTTGTTTTGTCTCCGTCGATGGTTAACAATAATTCGCTTTCATATTTTCATGGAAAGTCGTGGAGCCCATAGTAGAATAATCCTTTGTGCCACATCAGTGGGAACATGATGGTTCTGATCTTTGGACTTTGGGAAGTGTAGGTTGCTTTCTGATTATATTCTCATTCTGACAGCTAATCGATAGTGATCGGTGGTATACCTGTATGGTTTATTAATTCTTCTCTAATTTCTACTTGGAATTTTATAGATTTCTGAAATTCAGCTCCACAATAAATTATTTGAAGAGAGCAAATTGTATCATGTCATCCTCATCTGAATTGATTCGGTCTTCAATATCTGATAATAGACCAAGTTACTTTGAGGATTTCATTTTTGATAACGTTGACTTCTTTGCAGACGTTCAGTCTCATTAGACAAATATTGTAGTAATCTCGCCCTCATTGTGGACAAAATAAGTATTTTAGAGTATATAGTAGACATGTTCACCGACTTGTTCATTCCCTGACTATATGAACATACATTAGATAATAATAAGGTTAATATTACTAGAAAGTTTTCCCTGAAAGTTCAAGTTCATAACAAGTAATTTCATACTATGCACAACACCTATGAATTTTATGATTTCTGAAGGAGATTCGGTAGTCTCAATTAAGTTTTCAAACTCTAATTATAACTTTGGAAATAGTAGTTGAAGGTAGAATATTTTGTCAGAAATATGTAAATTCGGACTTCTTGAAGCCATCTTATCCTTCTGCTTGGTATAATTCTCCTATAATGTTAGTTGGGAGTCCCGTTATTCCAATTGGCCTATATTGCACTTTTCCCTTTTTATTTCAAATATCTTGGTAATTTAAAGAATTAGTGTGGATCCCGAAGCAGACTGTTCACCACTGTCTAAAAAAGTTAAAATTACAGCTACAACCGATGAATACATCATTCAGTGTACCAGCGACAACAGCAGTTTGGTGACTCTATAATCTACCGAATTATATGAAACTCTCCTGAACGTAGCGACAATAACAGAATACAGAAGATTGCTGGAAAATGCCAAGTCAGTTACCGGAGAAAAATTTCCTGCGTTAAAGTCGAAGTATCTTCACCATGAAATCTGAACTCGTGAGTATAACGGCTAAGCATAACGCAACATTACTGGATGAACCATCGATGTCTTCCAGAGTACGGTTGCGTAAGAATGTATTAGATCAAAATACGTCAGGACCAAATCTACCATTCATCTTCATCTTTCGTAATAAAGAACAGAAGTACAAGCCAGGAAGTAGAACACGTGAGTAACTGGCGCAATGTGTGGAATTGAGATCCAGAGATACGATCAAAGCTTCTGCGATATCAAAAAATAATAGCAAAATTGTTGGGTTGATAGAGTCACCAAACTGCTGTTGTCGCTGGTACAGTGAATGATGCATTCATCGGTTGTAGCTGTAATTGTCACTTTTTAGGCAGTGGTAAATAGTCTGCTTTGGGATCCATACTGATTCTTCAAATTACCAAGATATCTGAAATAAAAAGACAAAGTGAAATATAGCCAAATTGGAATAACAGGACTGATTTTGGTATTGTACAAATTGATTACCTATAATATATTAATATATTTTTTATATAACGTATAATATGTAGAGCAACAGGTGAGGAAACATATTCTAGTACATGTATTTTTCTGACAAAACAACGGAATTCGCCCGGCGGCCATCTTAGCTACCGAAGTATCATCCCAAACATTGATGCTGCCTTCATGACGAATCTAAATTAGTAGGCTAAATTCACGCCCAAGAGAAAAATCCAAACCGTGCGTTCTTGACCACTTGGCTCTACGTCTATTTGTAGCAGGTAATTGTTGTCAAAGTTAGTATAATTTCACTGGTACTTATATTTTACAACAGATTTATAAACATAGTTTGTGAAAATTAACAGCAAAATATTTCATACATACAGCTAAAAGTGAAGACATTCGGAGATTGAAAGTGAGTTGACTCTTAGTTGTTGGGAATGAGATCCTAGTGTCAGTGTCATAGGATGTAGAGATGCAGCCATCGATCGAATGAAAGCAGTGAGCACGGAGATAAGATTTTATACATTTTTTAATTCAATGTAGTTGAGCGATTTCACTACAGTCGGTAGTTTATTATAAAGGTTCACATCAAGCGAGTTTTGTTTCGCAATACATAATTTGTGTCTGTTTGGTCCTATTGTCTGGATGACCTTGTTTCATGATTGTGAACATCTGCATTTGTTCGGTGATTTTCTTCATTATGAGCAATTTCCAATAGTGTTTGGTAAATGTAAATACTCGCTACTGGCAAAATCCTATATTTAATAAAGAGAGGCCGACAATGGTCTCGGTAGCCACCTCCATCCACAATTCTGATTGCCTTTTTTTATAGCCGGAATACTCTAATTGCGTGGGATGAGTTTCCCCAGAGAAGAGTGCCGTAGTTCAGGTGCGAGTAGCATAATGAGTAATATAAAGTTAATAGACTGGTGGGGCTTAGTATCTTCTTCAAATGTCTAATTTAAAATATTTATGCACGACCGGGCGTAAAGTAGCACTTTAGCGCCCGGATTTGCGGGCGTAAAGTAGTACTTTAGCGCCCGTGGACTACTTTATCGCTCGGCGGGCGATAAAATCGTTGAACAGGCGCTAAAGTGAATTTCAATCTCATATCGATAGAAATCTATATTCCGATGGATCATATAATCAAACCCAAAACATTATTAACAATAATATAACGAAAACAATGAACATAAATTAATTTAAAAAATGAATCATAACTCAATATTGACAATACAATTAGAACAGTTATTTATGGAAATATTTGGATTTGTTGTTTTCTGTTGTTGCAGATAGTTACTGATTTCAACTGATTCCTCATTACTAGAAGTCTGAAGAGAATGCATGTTATTATCTGGTGTTTCAGAGTAGTGAGCAATATTTTCAGATTGTCTGCAATGGCTAGTAGAAGGCTCATCATTTTCTACAATTTTCTTAGCAATCTTCAGCTTATTTGCTACTGAATTTTCAATATAACCTTCCGCAAAAGTCGTCGACTTCCACCTAGCATGTCTTTTAATGTTGATTATATCCTCGCCTGCATCTGCTAACATAGTTGCTGAGGAACGTCTGAAGCAGTGACCAGCATATTCTTTCGCATTAGAAATACCTAGGTAAGTGGCTATTCTGAATAGTATTTGACCGAATGTATTTTTTCCGATAACCTGTCTCGTACACTTGCCATTTTTATAATATAAAAACCCGCTTTTGATCATTCTGATCTCGCAAGGAAGAATATCTTCTGTAAATATCCAAATAACTTGGCGATTTCTATTCTTTATCGATTACAGCAAATACTCGATCTATCTTCGTTTTGGTTTCTCGTATAGTTATGAGTAAGAATGTCTCGAAATCTTGAATGTCGTCCACTGTGATATTTGCCAATTCTTCGCGGCGACATGCTCCCCAAATACCAAAAATCAGTGCTACCTACAATAAATTCTCAGATTAACATACTGAACATTGAGAAAACATGAAATTAGAACTTACTTTCATCATAAGATACAAATCGTCTGGTGCTTCCCTCAAAAATAACTCGATTTCTTCTCTGCATAGAATCTTCGATTTCTTTGGTTTATAACCATCAAATTTTCGTTTAAAAAAAGCTATCAATCTTTCGTATCTACTGATATCTATATTATCATGTACATTTGAAGTAGCTTTCAGCATGGAATAATATGACCACATGGTAGAGGGCTTACAATATTTAGATTTTTCCAGAAAATGGGCAATAAGTGCAGTCTCTGTGTATTCCTAATTTTTCACATTTTTTCCGTTGCACCACCTCACGAATTCTTCATACACCTTGTCGTATATTTTCTTGGATTTACTTGGCAATAAACTTAATTTCGCATCCTCAGCTGCTTTACTTATTTCTGGTGGAGTACAATTCACACTTTCTTCGTCGCTTGAATCCATTTCAAAATCAGTAATAAATTAGCTGTGATCACAAAAATTGACAGCAAATATGGCTACTAGCCTATATAATCTTATTTCTAAAAATTGACTGAGTTGCCATCATTTTCATTTTCATCATTTCTTGATTTATTCTGTTTCCGATATGATATGAATATACATCCTCACGGCAGCCTTGATGTATTTTTATCATGTTCTAGATATAAAGAGGTATCTATCTACATGACATCAAATATACCAGTCGTGTATAAAATTTCGGGCGTAATTTGCTTTTATGGACCTAGGCGTGTTAATATAATATTACTTACACGCTGCGGTCCATAAAAGCCTATTTTACGCCCTTGATACATAAATAACTATTGTGAGGAATTTGTTTTTACATAATTAATCTACATGTGCATTCCATTTGAGTTTGTCATCCAGGACTATACCCAACAGACTCACTGAAGCTTCAGAGGAGATGATAATTTTCTGTGTCTTAGCCTGATTCAATTCAAGTTCAATTGTAAAAAACCATAGCTTTCCTTTTTCAAGTGCATTAACAGTGAGGTTATTCAGAGTATCTTTATCTTTATGACAATTCAGTAGTCATCTGCGTAGGAGGAATATAATGGAAAATAACATTCAAATGGTTGAGAAAAACTAGAGGCCCTAGCACACTTCCCTGGGGAATTCCGTGGGTGATATAACGATATTCTGACTTATTATAGTTTATTACAACTGATCGGGTTCTGTTCCGTAAGTATGATTCAATAAACTTTGATGCCATAAAAATTGAATTTATCAAAGGCCTTTGAGAGGTCACACAGGGTGACGTCTGTGTATTCCTCTCTCTCTAGACCCTAGATTGCTGCTTGTACTGTAGACCACTTTGTACGAAATCCGAATTGGTTTGAATCCAGGGTATTATGCTTTTAAAAAAAATTAAGTAGACGATCCTTTAAAATGATCTCTATTATTTTCCCGAATATTGGGATTATATCAATTAAAAAAAATGTAATGAAAATGGTAATCGAGCTGAAGATTTTGGAACTTTTTTTTTTCCTGGCCTGTAGTTGTCAGCCAGGTCGGGATCTCCTTCTTTCAGGACTGGTATTACTTTTTCACTTTTAAATTATCAGGAAAACTCCAGATTGCAAACATTGGTTGATCAGTTCAGTCAAGGGTTCTAAAAGTAAAGCTTGAGTTCCTTTGATAATTTTAGCATTCAGGCAATATACATCAAAACAATGTGAAACTTTTTTTTTATTAATGGCTTTCTTCACGTCTTCATTGCCCACAGGTAATGAAAATAGGGGGTCTTTAGGTTTGGGCAAGTCTTTCAGGAAGTCTGTAACACAATGAACGGAGCTGGGTAGAGTTTTTATGACTTCTTTAGCAAGATTTGTGAACAAAATATTGAATTCATCAGAATTCAGGTAAGATTTGTTTTTGTATGTAAGTCATTTTTAACCAACGAAACCAAAAAGGAAGAGGTTCTCTAGTCGACGCGTATATTTTTTTCATGTATGATCACGCATAACTTTTTAAAGAGCAGTTCGATTTCGATGATTCTCTTTTCATTGGATAGGGTGTACTTTGAAGTTGGTCCCATTTGGATTTGAACAAAAAAATCCAGTCCCAAGGGTAGCAAAATGGAGGATATTGATCGTTCCACCTCTGAATTTCGGTCCGTTGACCGATTCTATCAGGCATAACTTTGTAGTTAGTTTTCTGATTTGGATGAATCTTTTTTTATTAGATAGGGTATACCTCATAGTTGGTCATACAACAATTCAGATTGGAAAAATCCACCCGTATGGGTAGAAAAATAGGGGATGATTGATTTTCCACTTGTGAACATTGTCACACATAAGTAGTTGACATTGACAGATCCTCCTACATTCGTCACAATAATTACATCCCATGAAAGGATGGAATTATATACAAATTGATGGAATGAACCACCCAGAACTTATAATAATTTATATTATATGTATAACAATAAATAGTTACAGTAGATAATCATATTATTTAACAGTTCATAGTTGAAGTTAGCTAGGTAAGTGAGTATTTTGGAAGTAATAAAAAATTTATAAGGTAGAAGTTATTAGTAGATTTCAGCCACAAAAAATTGAAAAAATAAAAACTTTTTAACAAAAAATTAAACCGACGAAAAAATCAATTGAAAAGCAATAAATAAAATAAACCTTCTTAGTTTTGATGATAATTGAGCTCCTAAACTAATGTGATTAACTAATTTTGAGTCGGCATCAAACAAACTAGCAACTGAATTAGGTAAAGCGTAAAATAATGGCAGCGAGATGCACAGCGGCCTTTTGATTACTTCTTCAAAGTAATATAATGATCTTCGATAATTGTTTGTTTGGCGCCGAGTCAAAATTAGTTACTCACATTAGTTTTGGAGCTCAATAATCATCAAGACTAAGAAGGTATTTTTTTTTCTGCTTTTCAGTTGATTTTTTTGTCGGTTCAATTTTGTGTTGAAAAGTTTTTGCAATTTGATTCTGTATAAACCTCAAACTCTACGATCAGAAGTTGGAGAAAGTTGCATATGTCACTGTACGCTTCTTAATATTTATATGTAATCTGACTCGAATCAGAAGAAAAGTACAACAGAAGTGGTTTCGTTTCGGTGGAAGTTTACAGTGTGTCAAATTTCAAAGTTGCCAGTGAAAATATCTCGGAAATGGAAAAAGATGTCAAGAAATGCCCAAACCTGCTTTGAAGCGAGGTCGGGGAAACCAAAAAAGCATACCTCAATATTCTCTTCCACTCCGCCAAATCAAACAGCACTTCCAAAGTTAAGATGACAACCTCCATGTGTGATACATCATTGGGAAGCTCTTTAGAAATGATTTTTAGTGTTACCAAATTTTGGGGGTGAAGGGGTGTTATGGCCAAAAATACTGAAGAATACTCGATCAATGAGTTAAGCCGTTTCATCTAATACTATTTCTTCTTAGGTAAGTTCAGAGTAACTGACCTAGTAAGTCGACCATCGAAGTCAATTTGGTTATCATATTTCCTGCTGTACTGAGCAAATATGACAATATGTATTCCCAAGAGTAATCCAGAAATGATTTTTTGTGATGTGCAGTAAATACTCAAAATGTTATCACAATCGCGGGATATATTCCGTCATTCTCATTTTAATGCGATCCCTAAGTTCTTCAATTGAGGCTGGTTGAGTTTTATAAACTGCGGATTCCAGGTGACCGCATAAGAAAAAAATCGAAGCGGTCAAATCTGGAGATCTTGGAGGTCCTTCAATAGGTCCTCTCCTTCCAATCCAACAGTTGTTATAATGACCATCCAACCATTGTCTCACAGGGCTGTAATAGTGCGGTGAAGCGCCGTCCTACTGGTAACGAAGCTGATCTTCATTTAAGATTCGGTTGCCGTCTGGATCAATTTGATTTCCCAGCACGATTGAAGGCTCTATCGCAGTTTTCAACATATTGAGATAGAGTTCTCCATTTTGACTGCCATCGATGAATGAGGGTCCATATAATCCGGGAGTTAGCACGAGTTTTATCTACCTCATCTGCGAAGCTTTCAAAAAGTCATTTAAAATACGGGGTTTTACTTGTACATCAACAAAATCACTTGCTGCCACTTCAAAGCGGTGTCGAAATTTGTCAAATTCAACAACAAAGTGTTGCAAAAAGTGGCCAAAAAAAACGATTTGCGGAGCGCTTGAAATTTTGCAAAGTGTTAGGGCGATCATTAACTAAGCGTAAAGGAAGTTGCTGCAGTTTTACTAATGAGATTTTCAGTGTGTTTAATACAATCTGCCAAATATTGCGTGAACTTCATTCAATACTTCCCTCCATGTATTCAATACAGCCTCGTCACTGTACCCCTTTTGTCCTATATTCTTGTTATAAAATATTTTGCATTGTGTCCAATTAGTTCAATGGCATTGAACTGGCGTGGTAGTAGTCGTCGAACAGAATGACCCATTTTATAAATATATTTTTACAAGCTTTTCGGAGATAATGATTTTTCTCGTCAAAATCCATACATTTTAAATAGCGGCTCCGAGATGGCGGACGAGTTTTGTAATTATGGTGGTTTTTGCGATCGTAGATTATGAATTTATTGTCAAAAACTAAATTCAAGATGGCGGCTCTAAAATGGTGGACGAGTTTTGTGATTATGAACCATTTCTATTGGTATGAAATGGTTTTTGGGGTCGGAAATCAAGGATTTAGTCGAAGATTGTTTTTTTCGTCAAAGTTCATAAATTGGAGATGGTATCCCCAGGATGGCGGACGAGTCGAGATTAGGCCGTACTAACTGAAAAGTACAAAATAAAATAAAAAAACTTTTTCAAAGACAAGCTTTTATTCAAATGCGCTAAAAGGTAGAAAATAATTGGTTTGGATGTGTGACGTAAGTTTTTCCGTGAGGTAAAGATTCAAAAGCTTGTCGCTTTTGTATTTGAACTGAAAACTTTGCGCGACAAGCTTTGTAGCTCACTTTGTCGCCCTGATACCAAGACTTCGCCACCGATTGGAGTTGGCAATAAATGTGTTTTATGCAAGTAAGCGTGTATCCTAGCTGTATGCAAAATTTCAAATGCTCCGCTTATGAGGTAAATCGATGTTAAATTTTGCAACAACAATTGACGGCAGCAACAATAACCCACCGTTTCGAGTGGCAGCAACAGCTTTTAGCTGAGTTACTGATCGCCCTAACACTTCGCTAAATTTCAAGCGCTCCGCAAATCGTTTTTCTTGGCGAATTTTTGCAACACTTCGTTGTTAAATTTGTAAAATTTCGACACCGTTTTGAGGTGGCAGCAAGTGATTTTTTTATGTACAAGTAGAAACCCGTATTTTAAATCACTTTTCGAAAGCTCCGAGATCTCCCGGACTAATAACTTTATCTCCATAAATTGTAGCCCACATATTTACTTTCTGATGATGCTGAGGGTGCCCTCCCTACAAAGGTGAGGATTTCTCTTCACTCCAATAACGACAGTTTTGCTTTTAGACCTCTTCATCCAGAAAGAAAGTACATCCATCACTGAAACAAATGATTTTGTGGTCACAGGTGCAGCATCAATTAAGGTAGTCATCAGTTCGCAGAATTCGATTCTTCGATCAGGGTCATCATCAACTAGTTCTTGAATAATTTCCATTCTATACGGAAACAACTTAAGATGCATCAAAACTTTCCGCACTGATTCATGACAAATTCCTTTTTCCCTTGCAGCCTTTCCCAACGGAAATTAATGATTATTTGAAGGGTGTCATATGCAAAAGGTGATAAGTGCCACTTTTTGACAAATGCGGGTACTGACTGAATAGGTAGTATGTGCCATGGTTTTCTTGCACAATAAAAATTATATCGGTGGCGCTTTGCCAAACGGAGATATAATAATTTAAATATCAAAACGTGAGTGCCAACTAACAACTGTTTAGTTTAACATAACCTAGTAAGACTTTCAGAGCGTTCAGTGTATGTCTTCGTCAAAATAAGTTGTTTTCGCATAACATTGATAGTCCCGAGACTATAAATGCCAAACAAAGAAAAAGAAGTGACAATGTGCGAGAAAATACAAAACGCAATAAAAATTCTGGAGGTCCATACCAGACTTTGAAGCAAAAGCGAGCGAGTTTTTTGCGGAGAGGCAGTGAAGACTATTATAGAAGCCTTATTTAGAAATTTGGTTTCTTTTTGGAAAGGTCAGCAAATACTGGCCGAATGGATTTCACGTATTATAGCAAAATATTATTTTAGGTAAAGTGCAGCTATAAATACGGTTATAGAGTAATCACAGTTGCTGCGATTTCGAAAATCCTTTGTGTGAGTCCAATAACTCTTCACCACACGGTATACCTACCTACGATGTTACTAAATAGTATTAGTCTTTTTTGTTTCTCAGCCGATCAAAAAATGTAAAATCGTCCCAGTTTTGTTAGTTTTTCCATTGATTGTCATTTCTTCAGTTTCTGCAGTTTTTCGGATTCACGACACTGGTTACTTTTGTCAATGGAAGAAAGGATTCACTGAATGCGAATAGGATAATTGTTTTAGATTTCAGTCATCTGAGTTTCTTGACAGGGATTTTTTGAGTATTTTTGACAATTGCCCCACACCCCCAAAATTGGGTGCCACTGAAAATCATTTTTTCTCTCCACCTCGGTCGACAGTACGAACTTTCTCCGTTAATTTTAAAGTAGAAAAATTTGCATTTACGCATCGGTGACATTGACAACCCATGCCCTCCGTAAACCGGGATCAAATATTTTTTAAGTACACCAAGATAGATGGGAATACACGCAAGAAAATGAGAAAGAGAGGGACGGAAAGCGGGAGCGAATATTTAAGCTTTGTGAATATCCGAAATAGGCGCTGAAGCGAGGAGCAAAAGTTAAACATGACAGCGCAACGAGCTGTCAGCTAGAACGTGTATTGTTTATAATAAATCATTAAAAATGTAAGTACTAACGTACTCTCGACCAGCTACTAAAAAAAATTTAATACACCACATGGGCAGATTTTTTTTAACTTTCTGCCCTGGTAGTGTAATAAAATCTTTAAAAGCTTTTTAATGATGTATCACATATGGGGGGGTTGCAATTTAAACTTTTGAAGTGGAGGATGATCGACGGGTGTTATAATGGAACTTTACATTTACGGAAAAAAAATTCCAAAACTTATATAGGTCGATTATATTTCATATGAAACGTCCAATTGACTTAGAATGCCATCATATATTTTTTATTTCGAAAAGATATTGCGTTTCAAAGTGTACTCGTGACGTCACGTTCATCGAAAACTACCCCCTCCATAATCCACGTTCAGAAACACGCATTACTGTTCTTGTCAAAAATATAGCTCACTGCTTGATACACACCATTAATATATAATTGAACACTGTTTATTGATAGACTCATCAACAGAAAAACCCATTTTAACAACGATTTTCTTTATTTAAAACATTCAAAGTTTCTGAACGGGCCTTCCTTTTGATGAAGAGCGACCATTGGCAACACCGCAAATATTAAAGACAGTTCCCATTAAAATCATATTGACATTTGAGGTTAATGTTTGTTTAATGTTTATTTTTATCAACTTAATAATTTCTCAATATCATAAACGATTTGGTGTGTTTATAATGAAACAAGGCTTCCTAAAAGCAGGTTCGGAAAATTTGCCAAGGGTGGATTATGAGATGATTGACTCTTTTTATTTATTTTTATGCTTTGTTTATGCAACGTTCCCAAGAACTAAGTGAACTAATAACGAAGGATTCAACACTAGCAAATCAATGAGCGCGTTTATGGAACCCCTAGTACAAGAACTAAGAACCATGACTAGAAAGTTGCCCAACTTTCAACTAAGAACTTTGGTTCTTAGTTAAAACGTTCGTGATTGTTTGGATATAATCAATCCTAAATTCATTACTGTGAATATATATGTAGGCTTTGTCTGTTTGTATTATAATATAAATAAATCCATATTCAGTACCTGTTAGTGTTTCCTTCATGTGATGAGTCAAACATTTATTAAGTTTGAACTACTGAAAATATAATTAATAATTTAGAATGAATAGACTTGAAGTATGTTCATATAAATTTCGTAAATTTTTTGCAAAATTACTTATTTCACACCAATTCTTTGTTGAGGGATACTAATCTATTTTTTACAAATACAGGCATACATTTTCTATGGTAAAAATGTTCCCTATAGTTACAAAGCTATAGAAAAAAAAATATTTCTGAAGATATTGGCATTCATGAAGAGAATGTGACAACAAACCTTAGAAAACTTTGACATAATACTGCACATTCTAGTTATTCAAAGTATTTTTGAATTTCAATCAATCAAAATAGAAGAAATCATTCTTATAGACAAAGTTGTTGAAGAATTCGTCCACCGTATGCTCCTGAAATAAATTGTATTGTGCCATTTGGAGTAGCAGATATTAAAAATTTTACAGAATTGCATTTTTTCTATTCTGACCAAGTCATGGACAGACGAACAGAGGGTTTCAATTTCCAGACAATAATTGAATTAACTTTCTTATAGCGAGCTCTGAAAGGGATCGGCAAATTTCTTTCAATTTCAGATATGTGAGGCCAATATATAAGTTCTTATAAACAATTTGCCATCATAGGCACAGCTTTTGTGAAAGTCTTGTGAACACTTGATTTACTCATATCAAAGTCATCAGCCAATCGAGAGTATACATCCCCAACCCGTATCTTTTTTAAACTTATCAGAACATCCATATATTTAATTTACTCAATTTTGGTAATGTATTTCACAATGTGGTAAACATTTTCAGGGAGCCCCAAATAATATTACTCTTCTTTTCTATGAGTGCAATAGATAAGCGCTGGCACTGCTGTCCTTCGATATTTTCACAATCAGGATCGGATGAAGACTGACTAGGAATATACTCAGAATTTTTTTTGGTGGTGTTATTTTGGTGAATCGGATGATGTACTAGCTTGGCTACTGCTAGGAGAAGAACTATTCGAAACTCTTGAGTAAATATTTCCCATGGATGTAATGTCACTCAACACAGTTTTACTAGCTGAAGGAGTGATGTTTTCATTTGGTTTGGGTATCTTCATCGTTGGTAGGTCATATACTTATGATGAAACATTGTCAGATCAATGTCATTTCAGGTTGATATGTGGACAGACATCTTGCTTCAACATAAATTTGGATCCCCTTGTTCTAGCATATTCCTAATTCGTAGTATCTTCTTTCAGCTGGAACCAAAGAACAATATGTTTATAGGACTGGATATAAAATACAGTACTGATCGATGATTTTGCAAACTTGCATTGAGTGAAATTAAAGATCGTTCCTTGATGTACTACCTGGAAATGTTCTGCACAAAAGCATATATTTCCGCTTTTTACAAAAGTTTGATTCACTTTCACTGGTGTTCAGACAACCGTGCACATAGCACTTTTTAGACATTTTCATAGTTATTAAAATTAGAAAATAATTTCCGAAATTTTTCAATACCAAACATTCATGTCGAGCTTGTTCATTTGCAGCAGTTCTCTGCATATCTCGTGTCTCGTATCAGTCGTATCAGATATATGCAAGAAAAAGAGCTGAAGAGAGAAAAACGATTGATAATATTCTATTCCGTGAAGCAAACGAACGAACCTATCAAAGTATCAAATAACAAATGTCATTACGTCACAATTCCATGATTCGCAACTCATACAACGATGCCAAATCAACTTTTAGTGAACGTGACGTCACGAAACCACTTTTTTCCGGATTATGGAAAAACTACCCATCAGAAAAATAAAATAAAAAATCCCAAGTGATATTAGCACATATACTTTCTAATTACAGTGTTTTCACATAGTGCATAAAAAGGTCCATTGATGAATTTTATGGCTTTTCTCTCTAGTTCTATGCTTGCTATAGTTGCTTTGTGGTCTGTCATTTTTCTACCTTACACAATAGCTCTACATTCTTCATGAGTTTTTTGTATTTTAGAGTTGAAAAATATGGTCAATACAACTAGTTGAAGTATTTTGCAATCGAGTGTGTTTATTCATTAGAGATATGGAATTGTTTTCACTCATTAAATCAAGGTAGTCCGATACATTTTCATTTTTATTGAATAAATCCAAATTAATATCTCCGATTATAACATGATTTTCTAAATTTCCATGTTTCATTTGTTGTAGGTAATTTTGTCAATAAATTTTGTTTTCATCGGTCGACGAAGGTCTATAGATGCCTGTTATCATGTTTACTTCTTAGTTTAGTTTTTTATTTGTATTTGACCTGCTTTATTCATACCAATATTTACTACTTTACTCACAAAATTGATGTTTTTTTCCAAATAAATTATAACTCCATCATTTCTGTTCACATCACCTCCACTGAATATAAGATTGTAATTTGGCTATAGTAGTCTAGTCAACAAGTGCTTTTTTGGTCAACTTTTTTCAGCAGTCTCGGAAATATATGAACAAGGTGTCATTCGATTCGGAAGAGCATGTAGATGATTTTTGAAAAAATAAAGTTCCGCTCGCAAAAATTGCAAAAGTTATAAACAATTTACAAAAAATAAGGTGGTTTAGTTTTTTGCCAATTTCTCAAAAATTAATTGTAATATTTAGAATTTAAAAAAATATTCAAAAAGATGAGGAAATTTTCTGGAAGAAAGTCCCAACTTCCGGAACTGTAGGATTTGAAATTTTCCCAGAGGGGTGAAAATACGGCCGAAAACGGGTACTCTGGCTTGCGCAAGCCACGCCCACTTCGGACACTAACAATGAAAATTATTTAAACATATTCAATATGAAAATTAGGAAATGAAAAAATTCAGGCACTTACTGGATAGATGAATGAACAATAATCTGCCAGCAAAAAAAATTTATAGCGATTTTTCAATTAGTTATGCAATAGTTAATTAACAATTTTTTGCTGCTTGAACACGAACATTGCATGTGTGATAATTGTTGAACTATAAATCTGAAATTTTTTCCTTTCTTGGAGCTATTCTTGAAAGGCTTCAGAATAGATCCTCGTTGAAAAAATAAATCAATCTGAAAAACTGTTATAAACAAATGCGTTGTTTATAAGATAATTAGATTTTTTTTTGAAATACCAATCGTTCTTTAAAAACAAAAAATGATTGCTTGAAAACGTATTTGTTAATTAATTTTTTTTTCCTTATATAAGGGAACCATTTTTTCTAATCATAATTTATCATGCTTTTCGTTATTAAAAAAAATAGGTTTCATTTAATAAACAATTCGTTTTAAACAAATAAATATTTACCACATTTTTTTTTTCTCATTATACTTAAGGTAACAAAAACAACCAACTGGAGTCCAAATGTAATTTGGAGAATGAAAAATATGAAGAGCTAAGAATAAAAGTTTAAAACAGGCATATTAGAATTGAATTGAAATTATCATTAAGTGTCCATTGATCGTAGACGTGTGGGTCAATTACAATAAAATGAGATTTTAATGATAATGAAGACGAACGTGCATAAAATATTCTGTTCATTGATTAATAACTAGAATATACTGAAGAATCTATTGTCTCAGTAATATTCCAGGAAAAACCATGAGGTCAGTTATAAATTATTATGAACATAATAGAGACAGAGCCAGAAAAATCAAACTCGATATATTTTTCCAACTAGTAAATTTTTCAAAAAATAATAGAGTGAGACTTAAATCTAAAAGCTCAAATTGTTTATTAATTAACGTTTAATGACAAGTTACTGAAGTGATGTTTCCATATTTGTAATAGTTCATGAGATATTTAAACATTAAAGCTAAACAAATATTTCTCAAAGTATTTTTTATAAACAATTGCAATGAATTAAATAAATAATTTGGTAACAACTTTTGAGCTGAATTTGTTCTTTGATTAATGGAGAATAAATAAGTCCGGGGTATTTTGATCGTATCTCCATTAGTTTATAAATTATAATAATTTAAAAAATGAAAAACCTGGTGGGAATGAGAACGGTAATTATAAAATTGGATAAAAAATAAATACAATTTTTTCCAAAAAAATAATTCATGGTTGTTTTTGTTACAGTAGAATAAGAAAAAAAATATGAGCTAAAAATGTATTTGTTTATAACAAATTGTTTATTAAATAAACAATGAAAAATTAAATAAAACAGCAAAGCAAGATAAATTAAGAATAAAAAAAATGTTCCTTAATAATAATTATAAGTGGTAGAAAAAAAATGTTAATCAACAAATAAGTTCTTAGGCAATACATTTTTATAAAGAACAATTTTTAAGATTAGGATTCCAAAAAAATAGTTTTTAATTATTTTATAACAATTTTCTAAACAATAAGAAATAAAAATTAAAAAAAAATTCATGCAACTTGCAATAATAAAAAAACGGGTCTTTAAAAATATAAAAAAAAAAAATTTTTCAATGATCAATTGAAGTTTTTAATTTTGCAACTACGTAAATTATTAATAAAAAACTGAAAATTCTAATTTTTTTAATTTTTTCAAGAATAGCTCCAAGGAAGGAAAAACATCTCAGATTTATTGTTCAAGAATTATTTCACTTGCAATGTTCATGTTCAAACAGCAAAAAAATGTTAATCAACTATTGCATAAGTAATTGAAAAATCGCGATAAATCTTTTTTGCCGGCGGATTATTGGTCATTAATCTATCCAGTGAGTGCCCGAATTTTTTCATTTCTCAATTTTCATATTTAATATGTTTAAATAATTTTTATTGTTGAAGTGTCCGAAGTGGGCGTGGCTTGCGTAAGCCAGAGTACCCGTTTTCGACCATATTTTCACCCCTCTGGGAAAATTATAAATATTGGTCCTATAGTTCCGGGAGTTGAAACTTTCTTTTAGGAAATTTCCTTTTATTTTTGAAGCTTTTTTAGATTTCAAAAATCTCAATTAGTTTTTGAGATATTTGCAAAAAACCAAACCCCCTTTTTCAGTAAATTGTTTATAACAAGCAATTTTTCGAGCGGAACTTTACTGTTTTCCTTTCTTCAAAAATCATCTACATGCTGTTCCGAATCGAATGACATCTGAAAAAGGTTGACCAAAAAAACACTTGTTGCCTAGACTATACTGGTGAAAATTTAGATAGCAATAATTGAAAGATTCACCAACTATACAATCTTATTCAAACGATAGTTGACTCAGATGTATATTCAAGTCATCGAAATTTTTGGAGACACTTCTTATATTCTGTTGAATTATCTGAATTAATTTTTTTTTCTTTGTGTCTATGTTATTGATTTCGGTTGAAGAGTTAAGTTCAGTTGTGGCAAATGGGATGTATTCTATATCTCTAATAAACTGTTCCATAGGTAAGTTTTATACAAACATGTACATACATAGACATACGAACTATATATGAATACAACTACACTCGACTGTTTGCATATGAATATCACAAACATTCCAGGCTATACAATATTATACAATTTTGGAAAGTTTAATCAAAACGATGGTATCATAATGTTTGTTGAGTCAGAGGTGTATGATTCGAACACCACCATCGAATTAAATAAAACACAGTTTTCGTCATTAACAGATCACCAAATACAGAAATTCCTTTTGTTGATGAATTGGATTCTTTTTTTAATCGAGATAAAGAGTAATATAATATGATAATTGGGGTAATAAACATTGATGTAATAGCAAGTTCACGTGAAACCGAGCATTACTTAGACACCATGAGTGAACATGGGTATCAAAAAATTATCACACTTGCTTAGATCATATTTTTAAACACAAAACAAAAATCCCCAATTATGACACAATCCTACCAATGATTTTCGAGACATGCGTTACAGATCATTTCACGACCATAGCACAAATTATAATACCTGAAGAGAACCGTGTTAAAATTATATTAATCACTATAACAAAATTAACGAGAAAACGTTAGATAAACTAATTACAGAAACCAAAAGAAAATACTACAGTAATATAATTGAGAGCGGAGGAAAAAATCCCAACTTTCTATGGAAAACTGTCAATGAAATATTAACCAAAAAAAGAGCCAACACCCATTAAACTGATATAAACAGAAAACAACGAAACAATTAGCGACCCTCCTGAAATAACAGATAGTTTCAACAATTATTTTATCTCTAAAGGCAAAAACCCAGCACGTAACATAAATAGAAACTCAGAAAAAGTAATTAAATGTTATCACTCAATATTTCCAGAACCAGCCACTGGAAACAAGATAAAGAATATTATTTCCCAACTTGAGAACAATGATGATCTCAAAGCAGAAACCTTAAAATTATTGAGTGATTGTATAACAAAACCACTCAGGAATCTAGTAAACATGTCATTAGAACAGGGACATTTTCCTTCGGCCTTCAAAATGACAATTGTACCACTCTTATACAAAAGTGGAGAAAAAACTGATGTAGCAAACTCTAGACCGATTTTGCTCGTTCTAGAGAAGATCATACAAAAAAGACTAGATGAGAACACCAGCTACTGTCAGACTCGCAATTTGGCTTCAGAAAAAGTATGTCTACCCAAGATCCAATAAAAAAATTTACACAACAGATCTATAATTGCTTAGATAAATCAAAACCAGCAATTGCTATCTTCATAGAACTAAAAAAATCCTTTGACACCGTTGACCATATTTTCCTGTTGAACCCCCTCCAAGATGTGGGTGGGAGTGAGAGGCATAACAAATGCACTCTTTGAGAGTTATTTAATGAATGAAAGCAGGGAGAGGACCCTCTTATGTGGTGTACCTCAGTGGACGGTGTTAGGGCCCATACTGTTTAACATATATCTGAATAATATGTTTTTATCAAATACTAATTTCAACATCATGAGTTTTGCAGATGATACCGTATTGTTTTGTGAAAACAATAATTGGTTCGGCCTGAAACGGAAACTAGAACATTATCTTGATCGAATCAGCTCGTGGTTCGAATACAGATTCGTAGCGTAGTTCATTTTGACAAGACATACTAATTACCATTGAGCAGCTATGCCATCGTCATCCCGGGATATGAAATTGAAATATCTGATAGAGCTGTTATCAAACCCACAATTTCCTTTAAATATCTTGGCATATTCCTAGATAGCCGCCTCAAATGAAACCACCACATAGACCATTTAGTTAAAAACTACGTTGCATACTCTATAAATACAAACGAATAAGAAACATACTCGATTATAAAGAGGAAATTACATTATATAAAAGTCTAGGAGAGTCCCATCTGAGCTATGGCATAATTGGCTGGGGTGGAGTGTCCAGAACTCCACTCGAGATCGTTTAGAAAAGGTTTCTGAGATGCATTCAGAAACCAATATATTTGATTCCCGATAGCTATATTACATGGATATCATTGTAGTATACAACACAAAAATTAAATGAACCAATTATGACTAATCATGAATACGCTACCCGTCAAAACCACAAAATCGTCATACCACAAATGCAGTTGGCCAAAAAAATATATATATCTGGGACCAAAACTGTTTGTCTTCTTCCTGAAAAACTAAGAAGCAAATCAAACTTCAATAAATTCAAGAGAAAAATTAAATTCATTATAAAAGACACACCTCGAGCAGATATAAATAGACGAATAGAAATCTAAAAGAATCACTAAATAACCCACATTCAGATAAGAATGTGATATGTATAAACCAAATTATTATCCAACTATGATTATCATCTACCACTTAACCTATTATATCGAAATGCTTTATAAATTAATCACTCATCCAGTTATTTGATTATGCTATATTCTGGTTTTTTGGGTAACCTTCCACAGTCTGAAAATTTAATTAGGAAAATCTATACAAGTGTAGAAAGGGCAAACTAGAAGATTTTGAGAACGCGGCAGATATAGTCCCCGAAACGACAATCAAAAACTATATAAAGAAGTATCTTTTAAATTTATACTATTTTTTGGATTTGCAAATTCAGATCACGGCAAGTTACTGGCTAATTGAATCATTTTTCTTCAGGAAATATAAATTGGTGAACGCAGTAACTTATCGGGGTGAACTAATTAGTTTGCCCCTTCTACCATTGGATAGATTTTCCTGATTATATTTTCATTTTCAGACTGTGGAAGGTTACCCAAAAAACAAACGTTGTTCCTCCACAAATAATCACATTCATTCAATGCTTTATTCTGATTACGTAATATTATTTGTACATCCTTTCACTATGTGTCCCCATATATTAGTATTCATTGTAGCCAAACACCTTCTGTAAATAGTCCAAATCCTAATCTTAATTTAATTTTAATTTTAATTCTTCAGTTAATTTTAATTAGTTTTAGTTATCTAGTTGCTTACCTGAGAAACTCTGTTCATTCCATGCTGAAAATGGGTAATTACACTTTACACATTGTCACGTAATTTTAAGTTTTTAGTTGAACATGTAATCATATATTGTACATAAATTTGGTAGTTTTACAATTATAACATAAATACAATAACCAAGAGTATCGTACCACGCAAGGAATATACACTGTGTCCGTAAAGTATGGAACAAATTCATTTTTAGCTAAACAGGTCATTTTAAGAAATAATCCTGGAACACGTCGATTTTTTATGTTAATTTACCGTTTTTTAAAATAATAATCTAATATACAGGGTGAATTACGTTCGAGTAATGACGTCACCATCATTTTTTTTAAATGGAACACCCCCATTTTGTCTCAATTTTCGGATTACTCTAGCTGAGCTGATTCCAAAAATGTATCACATGTTGATTCCAATTGGTACAGGGTGGACAAAAATACAATAGTTTTGTGTATGCTCATAAAGTAACGCGTAACATTCTTCATTAGGTAAATTAACAATATTATCAAAAATACTTATTGTCTAGCGGCAATTGGTTTAAATGTAACACCCCGTAGTTTGCTACATGTTTAGAGTAATAAAAATGAGCTGTTTCCAAACATGTTTGGTACTTGTGGTCTAGCAGACAGAATATGACAAAAAATATTTCTTATCTATTTATAAAAAACATAGTCGTCTCCTTTTTTGGGAAATGTCATTATTTGTTTAGTAATTTATTGATGTTCAGTGACAGTTTAGTACTACAATATTTTTGGTATTCGTGAATATTCGAATGATTGCTTAGATTTAATTGGAAGTAGAAATGGAGTTAAGTGTAAAACAAAGAATTGAAATACTTATGATGATTGGGTATGGAGACAGATCGCGAACTCAGATGGAAGTGTGCAATTTGTTTAATGATAAATATACAGAAAGACCTATAACGCGTTCAACAGTCAGTAAGATTGAAACGAAATTTCGAGAAATTGGTAATGTTGAAAATGTACGCAAATCAGGTCGTCCCCTGCAAATGCTGATACAGCATTAGATGTTTTACTGAGTTTTGAAGAAGATGCGCACACTTCTGTTCGTAAAGTTAGTCGCTATATCGGTGTTAGCAAAACAACGGTACACAAACTATTGAAGCTTGAAAAATGGCATCCTTATAAAATCAAACTTGTGCAAGAATTAAACGAAGATGATCCCGATAGAAGACTCCAATTTTGCGAAGAAATGATGGATAAATGTCACCGAGACCCTCTCTTGATACAAAACATTATTTTTTCTGATGAGTCCACTTTCATGTTAAATGGTGAGGTTAACCGTCAGAATTGTAGATACTGGGCAAAAGAAAACCCCCACTGGATGCGTGAGCATCATACACAATACCCTCAAAAGGTAAATGTATGGGCTGGAATTGTACGAAATCGAATCATCGGACCCTACTTTGTCGAAGGTAATTTAAACGGGCAACGTACCTTGAGTTCTTAAGGGGGTATCTCGTACCTACTTTACGTAATTTGTTTCCCAGCAGACGTAATCCTGGAGGTTTTGATGAAAGTTTATGGTTTCAACAGGATGGTGCACCTCCACATTATGCTGTAGATGTTAGAAGGTACCTAGATGAAATTTTTCCGAACAGGTGGATTGGTAGACGTGGACCCACTGAATGGCCAGCGAGGTCACCAGATTTAAATCCTTTGGATTATTTTCTGTGGGGCCATCTGAAGAATGTTATTTATAAACGAAACCAGCAAATATTGCAGATGTACAAGAGAAAATTCGAACAGAAATAAACAATATTACTCAAGAAACCATACACAAGGTTCAACAAGAATTTGTACACCGTTTGGGTTACTGTCAAATACAGCAAGGGCTGCAGTTCGAACATTTATAAAGTCATGTATTCCAGCATATTCTGTCCGCTAGACAATAAGTATTTTTGATAATATTCTTAATTTACCTAATGAAGAATGTTACGCGTTACTTTATGAGCACACACAAAACTATTGTATTTTTGTCCACCCTGTACCAATTGGAATCAACATGTGATACATTTTTGGAATCAGCTCAGCTAGAGTAATCCGAAAATTGAGACAAAATGGGGGTGTTCCATTTAAAAAAAATGACGGTGACGTCATTACTCGAACGTAATTCACCCTGTATATTAGATTATCATTTTAAAATACGGTAAATTAACATAAAAAATCGACGTGTTTCAGGATTATTTCTTAAAATGACCTGTTTAGCTAAAAATGAATTTGTTCCATACTTTACGGACACAGTGTATGTATGTACAGGTATCAACATAGCGTATTCTGAATGTTATTAATTATAAAACCCACACAAAGCCCCAGTGGTTCTTCCTCTGTCATGTTTATTTTCAATACTTTTTCCTATATCTATGTTGAAAATTGACTAAATATTCAACCTGTTTCATTTTTGATGGCCTACTCTCCTATGAACATCTCATTTTGTATACAGGGTAGTTCCTTTCGAAAAATGAATGGAGTTTTTTCTCAAATGTCTCGGACGGACACAGTGCTCTTTTTTTAAACAAAATAGGAGATTTTCCACGAGAATTCAATTGGTTTTTCTGAAATAGTTTTTTTATCGAAAAGGAAGTCATTTTCAATCAAGAATAAAATATAATTTTTTTATTATAACAATATTATTTTAGCAGTCGGCATCAAATGTCCTTTTTGAGTGACAATTGTCACTTCAAAGTGTACGGCTCCTGGAGAGGTACGGCTCCTGGAGAGTTAAAATAGTTAGTAAAATTCTGACGAATCGCAAAAGCTTTCTGTGCACTTCGAGTATTGGTTGATTGCAATGGCCGCAGCTGATCTTGTGGCATATCTTCTTTTCCGTCGTCTTCACTTTGAGGTACTGAATAATGCCTTGAATAATTGTGCAATACACAAGCTGCCTTAACAACATCAATGACACTTTCTACTTTGATCTCAAAAGGTGTTCGGAAAACTCGAAAACGCGAGGCAAGTATACCGAAAGCGCATTCAACCGTTTGGCGCGCTCGCGATAGTCTGTAATTAAAGACTTTGTTTTCATAATTGTCACTAACACTTCGTTTAGGATAAGGTCGCATCATATTCTCAGATAATGGGAACGCCTCATCTCCTACAAACACATAAGGTATTGGGTCCACAAGTGGAGGCAGTACAGTAGGTGCTGAAAGATGTAAAGTATGCTTCAGCATTCTCTTTGCTACAACGCTTGTATTGAATACGTTTCCCTCACTAAATCTTCCTTGTGTCCCTACATCAATAGTGATGAATTTATAATTTGAGTCAACGATAGCCAATAGCACAATTGAGAACGAATGTTTATAGTTGAAATAAGATGATCCACTTTTTGCAGGCTTTTTAATCACCACATGTTTACTGTCAATGGCGCCAATGCAATACGGGAATTGCCATTTTCTTTCAAAACCAACTGCGACTGATTTCCACTTTCCTTCTGATGGTTCTGGCAAATATATTGGTTGCATCAGTTTCCAAATTGCTTGAGATACTTCTCGCACAATGTTAGAGACTGTCTGATCACCCATTCTGTAGCTGTAGGCAATACTTCTGTAGCTGTTTCCTGTGGCCAAGTATCTGCAATTAAAAAAAACACATTGAAGACGGTTAGGAATTGTTTGTGGAAAATGTTTCGATTACAAAAATTATTTAAAAAATATTATTCTTTTGCATGTTTTAAAACGGTTTATAAAATTATTTCTTATGTATTGGTATTGATAAAAAAAGTTATATTGATAAGGCTCTGAAATTAAACCATTGTTGTAGGAACTGAAGCAAAGGCGTTGTGGGAAAAACTAAGACATTCATTGAGGGATGCGCTCAGGAGAAAGCAAAAATATTCCAAAAGTAGAGCATCGGCGAAAGCTATCAAAGAATGGAAATTTCAGAAACAGATGGGATTCCTGCAGCCCTACATGGCCAATAAATCGAGAGAAGGGAACCTTCGAGAAGACGATGGAAATGAAAACGTTACCCAATATTTTGAAGAATAAGTAACATTTGTAGAGGTAGATGATGAAAATGTAGAAGGAGTGAATATACAGCAGCAATACGAAACCATAGAGGATGAAGCCCAACCACAGAAACTTCCACAAAATGTGCCTCCGAGGGCAGCTGAAACCCCGACATCAAATGCAACCTCGAAATCAGCTAAAAAATTTAAGAAAGATAATGTCACTGCCCTGCTGAAACAAAGCACGGAAAAACGTGAAGAGAGATCTAAAACAAGAACGGAAGAAAGAAACAAAATATTAGAAGAATCAAAACCTACAGAAAAGAATCCCCTATTTCACTTCTTTATGTCAATGTACGAATCCACCAAAAGAATGCCACCTTTATATCAGCACATGGTTAAAAACCGTGTGTTCAACGTGGTTTCAGACGTAGAAGCCAGGTTACTTGGCGTTCCTGTCCAGCAGCAGCCTCACCCTGCTCCTGCAACTATTCCACCCTACAGCAGCAGCAATTATTCAATCCCAGCCTCTTTTCATTCGGACAATTCACTCTTGAGCCCCACTGATACCTTTGAGGAACACGAAAACTCCTCTATAGCTGCCAATTCAGATAATCTGATTAACTGTGTTAATACTTTCACACACATATAATTTTGTTAATAAAGTTCACTAATGTAAATTAATAAAATACTTACCTTAGAAATACAGCTAGTTTATCTTCAGTTCTAATGGGCCTTGTAGCATTGCATTCTTCTGCGTCAATTTATTTCTTGATGATCTCATCACTAAATTCTTCAGTTAAGGCAAATTCTCCATGACTCACTGACTTTTTATTAGCCATCTGGGAGATAAAGGATATCATTTCGAACTCGAACTCGTCTTCTGAATCAGATTCAGAACTAAATAGAGAATCAATCAGTGCAATAGCAGTTGTCATTTTTCAGAACTGTCCAAGCTTCAACGTGAAAACTACAATCGTATTTTTGTACGGTCTCGCCGTGACTAGCTACACTCACCTCCTGCTGCGTCTTTATTTTGCGCCGAACCCACGCTAGCAGTTTTCTCCCGCCATAAACTCGCCGTGACTCACCCTGCGTCACGTCACCAAGCTTCGTCTCATTTTGCGACTGGCCTTATTATCGGTGGCGTGCGGCTAAGCGGGAATCGGCCGATATTCTAAATTCACTATAGAGTAAAGTGACATTACTATGGAAAATATCGAAAAACTTTATTAAAAAAGGTGTTTTCAATTGAAAGATATTCCCACTTATCCAGTTAGTATACCCTCCTACCAAGTCTTAATTTAAATATTTATTTTCTGGTTATTAATTATTCAGCAAATATTTTTCTCATAAAGATTGACTTCTTTTTTAAGGATCGGTCAATTGCTTTGACAGACAATTTATGCTAATTTAGTAATTTACCACGCAAAAATTATTGTTTTGATAATTTCCATAAGAAATTGATGCCAACTCATTAAGCAGTTATTGAAATGAGTAATTAGTAGACTGAATTGGATAACTGGGAATATCTTTCAATTGAAACAACTTTTTTCAATAACATTTTTCGATATTTTCCCTAGTAATGTCACTTTACTCTATAGTGAATTTAGAATATCGCCCGATTCTCACTTAGCTGCACGCCACTGATAATAACGGCTATTGACTGCACCAACTTTTATGAGTAATGAATTTTTCTGAGTAACTATTAATAACAAAAAACCCATATGGTTCCAAGATTTTGGCGGACACTGTATATATATATATATATATATAATATATACATATTTTATGATGCGTCGATTGCGGTTAATTTTTTTTATTTTATTTTATATTTGTTCATTTACTGCCCACAACCAGACATCATAACAAAATATATATATATATATATATATATATATATATAATTTTTTCGTTTTGCTATTTTCTGTTTTTTGTTTTGTTTTACTTTGTTTCATACTATTTTTTTTGCTATATTCAAAATTTTTGAGCTAGTTTCCTTTTTTGAAGATTTATTTAATATGTATTGACAAATGAATACCCATATACATATTTAATATCTCCGGCTATGCATTTTCACCTTTTTTCCATCTACTCTTTTACCTTGTTTCCTTCACCTCAGCTAACTCAATCGGTACGCTTATGGAATCTCAGAAGTCGGTTCTACTGTGGTGCCCTCTGGTCGTTCTTGAAGTCAATTTACTGTTATTGCTCAATAATTGAAAATGAGGCAGACATTCATCAAAATAATAATGTCCTTCAATCAGGAAAAACTTATTACTACCTATTCTGCGAGAAATAACCTAATTAGTGCTTCATAGCAATTCTATACAGCAAATGTGGAATTATGTGATACTAAAAGTGAAATTTAACCTAGTTTTATAGGTTATGTGGTCAGTATAGTAATTCGTGAGAAGTTCTATCAAAATTATTTGAAAGTTTTGTTTTTAATTGCACTGTGATAACTTTTATGGTTTCAAAAAAAAAATACCTAGGACTTCTTGTAACAAGAATGTTCACTGTTTGGGTTTTCCTCCGGTTCCTGGAAACTGCTGCTACTTTTGTCCACTGTGCCTTCGCCTCGTCTTGGTAAATCTCCAATGAAAATAGGTAAGCTTAACTCTGCATCTGGGATTTTTTTATATGCCATTGTTCTTTATATTATTTCCCATGTTGTCTTGGTACATAACTGTTTTTCTAATACAAATTGATTAAATTTTGGATTGAATTTTATCGTTGGTGCTTACAAAAATTATTTTTTTACAATCTCCTTCGCTTGTTGATCCTTCTCCCTTGATACCAACACCTTTTGTTTTCTTTCTCGAATTTTCGATTTTCACGCACCTTTTGTTGCACTTTTTATTATTTTCACCAGTTTGATAGTTTTTATTTACGAAACATTTCTAACTACCTTACATACTATTTACAAGACATGTAAAAATCATTCTTTTGACGTTTCTGCTTATCATATTTTCAAAATTCCTTATTTTGCATCGAGATCTCTCCTGGCATCTCATTGGCTGTTGTGATCAGATCAAATTTCTTATACAGGATGTTCGAACTTTTAATATGTTATCTGCTTGTGCTCAAAAAATATATTCGTAAATTTTGATTTCAAAAAGTTTTAAAATCATGCCAATTGCTTGTAATATTGAAAACATGTTTATTTCAAACATAGGTATCGATAAATATTATACAAGGTTTCAGAAAAACGGGAGAATCTTCGGAAAAACTGTAAAATAACATAGCATAGATTATCAAATACGAACTTTTTTTATTTATGGGGTTTTTTCTATGTATAATTCTTATTTCAACTCTTCAAATATTTAACGTACTTCGAAACATAACAAATATATATATATATATATATATATATATATATATATTGTTATGATAAGAAATATTTGTTCAATGTAAAAAGAATGAAGGTGATATAATGATACTTATATATCACATAAATACCTGATATGTTTGTTTTGCAATTTTTCTATACATTTTGCTTTTCTGGAACCTTGTACCATTTTCTAGTCGACGCACATATTTCAAGAGTTTAGCAGTGGAATTTTTCTATTATCATAAGTATGTTGCCAACAATACATTTAATTTGCACAACTTATAAAAGAAATATAGAAATCAAAATTCATGAATAAACTTTAGATCTTAAGTAGAGAAAAATAATATTCAATTTGGAACATACTGTATGGTAAAATCAAATCAGAAGGAAACATGAGAGTGACATGTCAAAACATTCCGATAGAAAATGATAAAATATAAAAATTTGAGAACAGGATATTGTCAAATATGAATTTAAATAAACTCTGTATATATTATGTAAGCTATGGGAATGTAAATTGTATATAAAATCCATAGAATAGTTTAGAATAAGGAAAAGTGTCCCAGAAAGTGAGTAAAAACCTTAAATTTGTGAAAAAGACAAAGTGATGGTTACCAGTAGAAAAAATAACGAGGTTTCAGCAGAGATTGAAATTATGTTAGAAAGAAAGCCGTAACAAATTTTGCTAACAAAGAAATAGGAAAATACACCAAGAACGGACGCAAATCAACCATTTGACAATCTAAAACATGTCCAGAGACCAATAGGCGTAGAAACTACCAAGAAAAAACCACTCACCTTCAGAATACAGCAAAATTCCATCTGTGACGTTGCCAACAACAAGGGGACCCTGCCAGAGTGAAGCTGCAAACTCCAATGTCCAAAGAATACTTCCAGAATTCACGAAAATACTTGAATAACAGGTACTTTTTAACCGGAAACTAAACAAATTGAACGTATTCGTCTCAGACACTTCTTTCGGGTACTTTTTATGACTTTTATCCACTGAGTTGAACGTTATATTTTATTCATGCTCATAATTTATATTTACTAGTTACGTTATTGTGCTTGAGCAAAGATTTTGACATTTCTATTTCACTGTTTGATAAAATTATTAAAATTAGGATAGATTTCGCAGGCTGGGTATATTTAAGGATTCATTTTGAATAAAAGGAACGTCATTTGACTATTTTCTGGATTTATTATTTATCTGTTGATCACATAACCACAAATACTTTCATAAAACAGTACATTGAAGATTGTCTTCAAGCAGAGCAACAAGAGGGCACCACTGAATCCTACCAGTGAAGGAGAAATATCATATTTCCTCAGGCGTACCGACTGAGCTGGGATAAGGTCAAAGAATACAAGTAAAAGAGTATTTGAAAAAGAGTAAGCCACATAGCCGGATATTTTATTACTGATATGATGGGTATTTCTTTTCAATATTTTCAAATAAAAATAAAGCATTTAATCAAACGTATCATAACAAATGGAAAATATTTTATTATGATGACTAGTTATTAATAAAATAAAATAATAACCATAATAATAATAATAGCAGCATCATAATATATATATATATATATATATATATATATATATATATATATATATATATCTGCAAAAGCATTTATGGGTTCTGGGGTCCACGATCAGCGAAGATATACCAAAATTTTCTGAAAGTGGAGACGTCCCCTAATAGGCAGTATCTCTATGAAATACTCCGAAAGGTAATTCGTGAAGTATCTTTATTGAAGTTTGTTATACATGAGGAACTCAGAAACAATCAGAATATTCAATGTGTCTCACAATAAATGTTCATGCATATAACAGGTAATAGATCCCGAAAAGTAAATTATGACGCACTAATGTCTTCATTGTATCAACATAAATGAACAGGTGCACCTCCCGATTACATTTCACCATAGACATGAATACCTGAACGATTTCATTGGTAGATAAATGTTGGTGCATCCACACTTATCAACGCTCTGACACCCAATACATTTTCCAGATACACCCCATCTGATCTAGGAAATAATTCAATATTTGTTTACAATTGCCGGTGTAATCTACCTGAAATTATTTAATAGGACCCCCTGGGGTGAATCATAAATTATCAACTACCAACAACAGACATGTTTGAATTATGAAAATTACCTGCCTATTCAAGAATGGTCAAATCATTCTAATGTTTCCGTGTATATTTGTGACTCGTAACGGAATTGATAATTAACATTATTAAAAGATTGATTCATAAATTATTTCCTCAGACAAATGGAGGGAAGATCATGTCAATATTAATAATTCAAATTGACCGAGGATGGAAATGATTAAAGAAGTTATATGGGGTTGATTATTCGGGTGGATTCAGAATATAAATTAAATTTTCATTATATTGCTGGTGGACCAAGATAATATTTTTTAAAAGAAAACATTCTCAATTGAATATTATATGAAAATATTTTTCTGTGAATTGAAAAATCCACGATAAGTTATTCTTGTGAATATCTAACAGAAAACAACTATTTCTTCTGTTGAAGGCACGCTGGACATTGAACTTCATCTGATAGATATTGAGAAAGTACCCTAACTCAAAAGAAAATAGTCAAGTCAATTTGAATTTATTTATCTGATGGCATGACATAATGACAACGTTATGTCACTCAATTTTGATGACATAAGGAAGCTCATTATGGTACTTAGTCCCATAATGAATTCATTATGGTACTAAGTACCATAATGAAATTCTATATGAAAAACATGTTATGGTGAGATCAAAAAAAAAGTTTATCCAAAATGCATAACTATGTAAAAAACTATTTATTATAAATGGAAAAAGAGCAATTACTACAATTTGCAATATTAATTCCAATGGATTCTAGAGTTTCTACATCAGTAGTTGATGCTTTTTGGTAAACTTGTAATCCTGTTTGGTTGTTGGCACCAAAAATTGCTTCTGATATTTTTTCTATTGCTCTTTCGAATTTTCGATGTAACCTTCAGCAACAGTATTGCTTTTCCATCTACCATGGCGTTTCACGGTACACAGATCAGCTCCAGAATCGGCCAAAAATGAAGCAGACGATCGCCGAAAACAATGTCCGGTATATTCTTCAGGGTGAGATAAATTAAAAAAAGTGGCAATAACTCTTGGCTTTTTACCAAAGGTGTGAATTCCAACGGGTTGTTTCGTGCATTTCTTATTTTTATAAATGACAGAAAAAACGTTGATGGTTTGTGTTGCAAGGTCGTATTTTCACATATTGTCTGACAAGTTCTACCATTTTCAGTCCTGGGATATTTCCCGATGTTACAAAAAATTCTCGCATGACCTTTGTCTTTGTATTCGGTGGAGTAATTCTGAAAACGGATCCTTCATCTATCACATTTTCAACAGGCATATTTGTCAGTCCCTCTCTTCTGCATGCTCCACTTAGTCCAATTATCATAGCAACTTTTTTAAATGAATATGTATCATCTGATGCTTCCGCTAGAAACTTTGTGACATCTTGTTTAGTAAAAATTTTGGATTTTTTAGCTCTGTAACCTTCTGATTTTCGTTTTAGTATTGCAACCAGCTGTAGGTACTCACTACTATCGACGTTTTTTCTTGTTAATAAAATACTTCTTATCATCGAATAATACGACCAGAGAGGAGATGGTTTTCTTTCCTCAGATAAGCATTCAAAGTAAGCCAACAATACTTTTTCATGAGTGATATTTTTGATTTTCTTAGTAGAACACCATTCTTCGTACCGATTAAACGCTATTTCATATACACTCCGTGATTTTTCCGGCAAAAGGGAGTCCACGATATTTCGCGTCATTTCTTCCAAATCAGAAGGTAAACTACCAGTTTCAGAATCACTAATTATTATTTTAATTATATTCAATTCTACGTGACAATTGTGTTTGACAGCAGATAAATAAATATTGCCGTTACAACCTGACGTTGTCAAGGAAATGGAAAAGCACAGCTCACTAACCCACTAATATTTGAAACTACACATATACTTACTCCTTCAAAAATTGTTGTCATTGTGACATGTCAGAAATGCATTTTTTATGTATGTATTTTGTATGTAATACGAATCATAAACAATCATTATGGCACACGTCGTGTTATCGGACTCGGCTTCGCCTCGCTGAATAACATTCACGACTTGTACCATAATGATCGTCTTTATGATCCCTATTACATAAATAACTATTATAGGACTGATATAGATGGTATCGTTGTTCAGTTCAGCATTATGAAACACTCTGGTACACTTGTGCACCTTTCATAAAAATAGTGTTTGATGGAGAACATTTACTGCTGAACGAACATGTGATCATATACCAGAACCATACAGTGTGCGCCAACTAACAATGATTCTTATTTCAGGTTACGATGGACCTTTTCAACACTTTATGGGATACCCAATATTATAATATAGAACTGGAATATATCATTTCCATAAATAAAGTAGAACACGTCCTAAGAAATATGATTTCCTTTTTGTTTAATACTCAAACTATGAATGGATGAAATTTGAAAATAACTAGCACTTTATTGACTACGTAAATAAAGTAAATATATCAATCACCAACCGCAAATACAGAAGCGTGCTTTGTTAGATACCATGTTGTGTCGGTATGCGAACAACAAAATAACATTTTATTTCACTAATAAAAAACAATGCTACCTATATTCATAATCAATGTAATTGAAATTTGTCAGATGATTAATTCATCGGACATTCTTTATAAAAACTAACAATAACAATGTATTGAAATGATTTTACTTCTCTATATCCAATTATACAAAAAGGAATGTTCAAATATACTTGGAAAACATATAAATTTAAAAAATCAATTGTAGAAAATTAGAAGTTATCGTTTTATTACCAATTCACATAAAACAATTGGCTTTGTTAGCAATCGTTGAGGAATTCATACTTTTTTCCAGCAAGCATGTAGGCGACAAATATTCAAAACAATCGACGTGAGGGAAGTAGGGTTATTTATTATGTACACGTCTACACGGATAATTCAGAATTAAAATTCTATGTTATTCAGGTTCTACTTTTTTTTAAATATTATCGATTCATTTTCATTCAGCTTTTCATTTGCCGTCCAGGCAATTGCTTACCTGCCTATAAGTCCTGCCTTTTGACAAAACCAATTACTAAGTGAAACTATAATTCCTGCAGTATCCACATACATTCCCACATGCGACAATTCTAATAATAACAAACATTTTATTTGTATTTTCTTCTCATATACTCTGTTTTCCCAACTCAAAATTTGCTCAGTCCCATTTCTCCTCAGTGGCGCAGTCAGATTGTCAATTTAGGAAAACTTTTTACTGGATATGGATTATACCTAGGGCAATATATTGGAATAACTGAAAATAAAATCATATAAAAACCCAGGTAAGACGGATCTCTTTGCGAGCTCTCTGAGAGGTTATAATTAGGATCTTATGCGAACTCCTATTGCGAGGTCTCGGTGATCGCTGTGTGCTGTAACCAAACGAAATTCTCACTGGTGTCCCCAGAAGAAATCTTGGAGTCCTCACATTTCATTTGCCAGGTTCCAACTTATTGCGAGTTCCTAAAGATGTCCTGAACGTAACCTGAATAAGAAATTCTTATTGCGAGTTCCTTAAGCTATCCCGAATGTAATAAGAAAAAGAAATTCTCACTGCGAGTTCCTAAAGTTATCCCGAACGTTACCTGAAATTCTTATTGCAATATATTTGTTGTTTTCCGGTGTTAGTGGGGGCAACACTGCTGGAGAGTTGAAATAGAATAGATATACTAGACATATTATACATATCGCACATCGGGGAATTCTATGATACAGAAAGGAACAGATCGTGATCGTGAGTTGTGGATATCATCCATCATCCCTATCCGTTCGTCTGTTCAACTGACGTAATTTTGAGTGCAGGGATGTCCTTGACTGCTATTGCTCAAAGCACAAGTATTTAATGAAGAGTGAGGATAGATAAGTGCTATTTTTTACAATGTTCTCATTTAACGGAGGGTATTTTTGTTGTGTAGACCTACTGATGGTGTAATATATGAGAGGTGTTAACTTGTTGTCGCCATTTTAGATGCATCCTTATACCCAGCAACCAACAAAAAAGAATTTATTCATTTTATAATTCAGTTTCTACGTGGTTTAATTGGTGTATTAGAATATATTTTCACCTCGAAAAATGAGTACCTTTCATATTTATTATTTAGAAGTGGTAAATAATGTCTGCTCGATATAATCCTGATAGATACCTTAGAAATCGGCAATAATGAAGATAATGCCTTCAATAATGACAATCTAGCTAAAGGAGTCATTTATCCTAATTTAACGGGTGAATATTTTTCATTAAAATTTCAAATTGGTACCTTATTTTCTCTCGACAGCACCAAAATTTTCATAGGAAAGTCATTTCAGACATATTATCCAGTATACCTTACATGTGGTTATGGAGCTTTTTCAGTTTTTAGATTTGTTTTTTGAATTCCTTAGAAAAAACAGCTGATGGTTCACCTTGCCAAAATCAAATCAATCGTTATAGAGATATTCATCCAAAAGCTTGACAATTTTGTGGATTGATTAAGTAATAAAGAATTGAAATTTCCAAGAGGAAATCACTACCAAATTTTAATAGAAATAATTCCAACAATTCTTGATGAGTTATTATGAAAAAGTTAATTTCTTATTTTCAACCAACACCCTGTGGGATATCCAAAGGGCAGTAAAATGTATATTTGAATTAATACCCCGAGTATTATGCTCTACCATTTGTTGTCAGGTCTACCGAAGGGGACAGCTAGATTTATGCCAAAATGTAAATTTTTTTCAGTTTTTTTGTGATTGTGTTTTGAGATATATTATTCACAGCTCTAGCTCATCTTGTAAGATGAGATGTTTGATAAGCTTCATATAAGTTAATCGCTTGTTTCAATATTCTTCCTCTCTTGCAGTTATATTAATGCAAAGTGTTCTGATCTTAATACTTTTGCTGCATGCGTGTAGTTCAATCCCTTGTATAATATATGCTTAAATTATGTACCATCTTTATCTATTATCTTTCTTTGTACTGTCTGTGGAAAATAATCATATGAGGAAGTAGACAAATGTTACCAATTCGATACTGGAAAACATTATGTGGCCCTACATACTTATTATATTGTGGCCCTATATACTTATTATATTGAATCCATGAAATATTTTTTTCATCTTATTGATGTAAGATTCACCTGATTTGTTCAGACTAACATGAAGAACAGCAGTTATTATTTATGTGAGTGAAAAGTATGACTGTGTGCACGTATCGATATAATCGATGAAAGAAAATTGTATTTCGTGCATAAAATAATTTATTAAAATCGTAGCAAAGCGCTTTCGACCCTTAGGTCATCATCAGTGCGTACCTGAAAGTGAATAATATTGATAGAGTACAAGTTACAAAAAAAATTTTTTTAGAAAGAAAATTGAAATATTTTATATGTGAGGTTACTTAGGTACTCGTCAGGTGTACAAGAAGCCAAAAAGACCATATGATCATGAGATATTGTATGGTCTTTTTGGCTTCTTGTACACTTGACGAGTGAGTAACCTCACATTTAAAATATTTCAATTTTCTTTCTAAAAAAAAAAATTTTGCAACTTGTTCTCTATCAATATTACTTACTTTCAGGTACGCACTGGTGATGACCTGAAGGTCGAAAACGCTTTGCTACGATTTTAATAAATTATTTTATGCACGAAATACAATTTTCTTCCATGGGTTATTATTAATATCCTGAATAGTGACATCAGTAGCTCAATTGGTGGAACTTTTGTCTGAGTATGGAATAAGGTTATCTACAAAACCATTAAAGCACTAGAAATATGAATTGAATGCACCTATTCTGAAATTTTTTAGGTATTTCTTGAAAAAACGATATAATATGGATTTACTAAGTTTGAGTATTCCGATGGGAATTTCTCCCACGAGCTCTCAGAGATATGATGCCTCAACTTCCCAGCGATTTATACAAATATGCTCGCAAATATGTATCAAAAGAGTAAATAACTGAAAGATAAACTTTAGAAACTATATCTTCCACCGTTCACGATAACCTCTTAGTAGGTTTTTCATGTTGAAAAAGGAAACATTACTCTCAATTGAAAAATGGAAAAAAAAATCAAAATTAGAAAAAATCTCTACAGAAAACAACTATCGTGCGACATCCCTAACTCTTAACCTGAAGAAATCTGATTTACATTTTGATTCAGATATTTGATCGAAAAATTCTTATCCAATCTTGATAAGTTTTTTATTCAAATATCAGAATGAAAATGCAAATATTCACTAAGGAATTTTTCAGGGATATTTCACAATATTGTAACACCCTGTAAGGTGTTATGGTATTGTTGTTTATTTTTTTTGCCTTAATAAAAGTATCTATTTTTCTGAAAATTATGAGTTTTGAATTTTATTATTGTAAGAAATACTGGAAGAGCTCATATCTTAGTTATTCAGAAGTTCTTATTTTCTTTCATTGAAATAATATTCATATATGGTGGTTACTGAAAGTCAACCATCAATCTTCGATGGGAGATTGAAAAATAATCTATTATCGGTTTAGAGTTTCGATCGGATCTTCCTCATCTATTTCTCCCTTCAAAATATAATCAGCTTCAAACTCAAACTGATTCCCACTTTCGTTTTGTTCATTCCCATATTTACTAAACGGTTCGATTTCGGTAGGCTCCTCCTTCACTACTTCTCAATTCAAAATATGAATGATACCTAAACAAGTCCCACTTGCGAATTGTCCATTTTCACCTTTTTCAAGACCAGTTGTTGGAAGTTCTGCTCCACATTTGTAATGTTCAGAAGCCATTATGGTATAGATCGTCAGAGATTCATTCTACTTCAAGACCAAAGATTGTAAATGGAAATATTGGAAATGGCGAACAGGCGAAATTATCTACCCTTTCTTTGTCACTTGTCACTACAGATTTAGTGTTGCCAATACCAAAATCGCAAATTATTACTCGATTATTATCCCGAATGATCCGATTTTGAACAAAATGAAAAAAGCAATTCTTTTAAAATGCATCGGTTTCTAGGAACAACATAATTATCGCATACAATCGAAGAAGGTATAAATGTTGGTTATTCCCTCAATGTTTGTAACAGTAATAGTTTTTCAGGCTTATTACATAAGACACTCATGAGCGCGTTCCAATACCCCAACTCGGTGGGATGATTAGTGAAAAATTTTACATATTGTGTCAATTGTCATTTTGATTCTTTCAGAACGAAACAAAACAAATTAGTTATTTGTCAGTTGTCATCGTCCAAAATAACATTGAAATAGGCCTTTTCATTTAGATAATTTTTTAAGGCGCATGCGCTCGTTTTGAGACCCAAAGTCTGATTAGCTATTGGGAAAGTGAATAGCCATTGGTTAGTTTTGAAATAACAATTTGAGATTGGCTTAGTTCAAAATTAGCGGTATTTTCACATTATGTCAACAGTCAACTTCATGACAAATGCACCTGCATACATTGGCGTTCGTAACTTACTTTGTAGGTTAAGTACTTATTACTTATTTTATACCGCCAAAAACCTTTCATTCGAACATAAAATAATTTTCTAATGGTGAGTTCTCTTCTACATGTAAATTCAAGTCAACTATCCATAGGAAAACTCGGAAATATTTTATTTCCTTTAAAAAAAATCGCCGTCAATGCCGTTGGGTCTGACAGGTAAACAAAGTTAGTCATTTGTCATCTAAATGAAAAAGCCTATTAAAGATATGGTTTAGGGATCTAACAATGGCAGGAATTGAAGGGAATATTCTTACCATTACTGGAGTACTTAAACAATTTGTAGATACTACGTATTTTATCTGATAATGAGTCAAATTCGGTTTCTGACGAAGATCTTTCTGATATGGATTTAGTTTGAAGAAAATAATATTGATTTCTGCACATTTGACAGATGGTCGACATTGGAGGTAAAACAAATGTTTACTGTTTTTATTGTGTTTCGAGTGAAATATTGTGACAATGGACCTGGACAAAATATTATTCCGAGAACGGTATGGAGAAAAAAAAATCTTGCATTCCACAACAGCACAATATGAAGGCATGATCATTTACGAATTAAACAGTAACATATGTAATCCATCTACCGAATTCTTTTCGAAATCGGTAAAAATGTTCAACTCGCCAACATAAACAAATCGGAAAAGTGAGATTGTTTTACCTCCAATGTCGACTATCTGTCAAATGTGCACGAAACCAATATAACCTATGACCTTTGACCACTTCTAACTATATTGTGCAATGCGCATATGCGGTTGAAATATTTCAACTTTTCCAGGGACTCACGAGTTCGTGAAAAAGTTGTTCATCCGATCAAATCAACCGGAGTATGGGAAAGACTTTTTCACGAGTTAATAAGTGGGAATCCACTGAGTTTTTGAATGGTTAAGATGAAAAGTTGGAGTATTGCAACGTGCCCGTTGATGAATGCAGTCAACTTTTTTTAGTATTAGCGATATATCAATAACATTAAATGAAGCATTAGTAATAATGCGAACTTGAAATCCCACCTTTGAGGATCTTACTACTAATACCAATATCCACCTAGAAAGTACAGGAACAAACTAAGAGATTCAAAAAATGTTCTCACTCTCTACATTATTGGGAATTCAAAATTAGATGCCAGCGCGAAAATTCAAACCAGACATACGTACATTGTTTGTCTGTTTTCTCAGAAGTTATACACTTGTGTTTGGAGTTTGACTCTCTTGTCCTCAGTGTTATGTCCACCGGACTATGCAGTCAGAATAAAATGTAGTCGTGTCAAACTTTCGTACAATATTTTCAAATGGACACTGAACTGGCTAATAAAAATCTTCGAAATGAATAACTCCCGTTTACCAAAAATTATTCCAATATTTCACTAACTTGACCCTGAATATAACTGGATACTCAGATCAAATAATTTTACGGTGATACAGCCATGACATCTGGGACAACTTTTCCTGGATATAAAATCAAGAAGATAATATCTCTATGAAATTCAGAGAAAACCTGTATGATGCTGATCTATTACTTTTGCAACGGTCATCCTTCCCGACCATGTATAACTTTTTCTCGATTCTACATAATTCTCCTCAGTAATATATTTCTTTGACCATGCCCATCAGGTACAGAAGAACCATTGCACAGCTAAGACTATGTAATTCCATTTCTGCCAAATTCACATAGAATGGTTCAACTCATACCATCAATCAAACGAGCTTGCACAGTTTGTAACCAGCTCAGATGGAGACACTCGATCACATTGCCTTTAATCTTTAATTGCCCCATATATTGTGTAATGTAACCTTCTTTCCTGAACTCCTTAACAAATATGACTGCTTTGGCCCATACTCTTGACACTATTCCAGTTGATAAAGCTAAAACCATTGCTGCATACCTATGGAACGTTCTAAAACTACGACCTTTCCTTATCAATGAATGAAAGTTATTCTGTCCTCACCAGTGGAATACTCCCTACTACTTCTTCTCTATATTTGTTTCATTTCCTACTTGTTTTTATGATTATACTTCCTCAATATTTTTCTTGCTTTGTAATTCATATGTATGTTTATTCATGTATGCATAAATTACCAGTTTACTGTAATATTAGGTTAACATTAACATTATTAACTATTAGGTTTAACACTGTTATGAAGAAAGCTCGTAAGTGGTTGGATAATGAACGGTAACTTTGAATACTATCTTTTTTGTAGACATACAAAAGGAGAAAGGAACTCATCAATTGCATCCACGACTTACCACACAAATTCGTGCTGGCTGGTTCGGGGCGCCCCTTCTTCTGCTCTGGTTGTTGACTATTTTCGGGCACTTCACAAAATAAAGTTTATATAACAATGTACATACAGCGTGCTATCCAAAATGGTGGCAAAGACCGAAGAATGAGAACCGGCGATTGATAGCCTAAAAGAGCCTTGAACGATACTGATTTTTGTCTCTGTTCTGGTTAGTTTCTGCGCCGCCATTGACCGGATTTGTCGATCGGTGCAATTGGTTTGTATAATTGACAATATTGATTTGAATTTTATCTAGAAACCTCCACGAGCTTTCCCAAACAAACACACATCCACTTATTCATCCTGTTTAATGATAACTCGCACCCTTGCCATAAAATGTATTTTTTGAGCGGCAATAAATCTATTATCGATTTGTTGAAAATATAAACAGGTTGTTCATAAAATCAGATGTGGAATCATCTGCGACTGAAAGATAAACTTCAGTCACTATCTTCCATCGTCAAGATAACATCTTGTGGGGTATTCATGTTGAAAAGGGAAACATTCTCAATTGAATATTGATAGAAAATTTTTCTGTGAATTGAAAAATCCACGATTATAATGAAGTTATTTTTTGTGAATGTTCAACAGAAAACAACTACTTCCCCGGCTAAAGCCACGCTGGACATTGAACTACATCTGATAGATATTCTGAAAAAGCCCTAACTCAAAAGAAAAATCTGAAATTGAAAATTTGCATTTTCATTCAGATAGTTATTTGATTTTCTATTCCAGTCTTAATTGAGAACTCATAAAGATGAATAAGGCAAAGAAGAATGTTTTCCAAAAGAGAGTACTCACCAGAAATCATTCGTAACATTGACGCAGGAGAGACATCGCATTCACTAGGTCTTCAATACATTTTTGTTTTCTGTTAGACATTCACCAAAAATAATTTTTAATGGATTTTTCAATTCACAGAAAAATTTTCTATCAATATTCAATTGAAATGTTTCCCTTTTCAACATGAATACCCCACAAGAGGTTATCTTGACGATGGAAGATAGTGACTGAAGTTTATCTTTCAGTCGCAGATGATTCCACATCTGATTTTATGAACAACCTGTTCATATTTTCAACAAATCAATCTATCATACCCCATGACAGGTTTTAATGTCAGAAAACACTAATTTCAAAGTGTCTCTCCAAAGAAATGATTCTAACTTTCTCCATCTTTGCAAAGTGAGATTGCTTCTTGAAAATGTGTTTCCCATTTCTTCCGGTCTTCCTGATGATCGTGGAAGCGTGAAATAGATTTTCGTCGACAAAAATGTATTGAAGACCTAGTGAATGCGATGTCTCTCCTGCGTCAATGTTACGAATGATTTCTGGTGAGTACTCTCTTTTGGAAAACATTCTTCTTTGCCTCATTCATCTTTATGAGTTCTCAATTAAGACTGGAATAGAAAATCAAATAACTATCTGAATGAAAATGCAAATTTTCAATTTCAGATTTTTTCTTTTGAGTTAGGGCTTTTTCAGAATATCTATCAGATATAGTTCAATGTCCAGCGTGGCTTTAGCCGGGAAGTAGTTGTTTTCTGTTAGACATTCACAAAAAATAACTTCATTTTAATCGTGGATTTTTCAATTCACAAAAAAATTTTCATCAATATTCAATTGAGAATGTTTCCCTTTTCAAATCTATTGTCATTATTATTATTGAACAAGAACTAATTCATTAACGAAAAAACACTCGGACCGTCGACTTTTTACTTTGGTCACCTTCTTTGTACGTTATTTTATGTATACATGCAAGATATTCAAAAAAAACGTTAAGACAACTTAAAGAACGTTTTTAAATGGAAGCCCTCAATCCAGTTTTTTTAATTCTGCGTGATGTTCTTGATATATTTCTTGTGATTTCCTGTAATTATGCTATTTGGAAAAAAAAATTGCTCAATAAGGTTCAACTAATATTTTTCAAGCTTCTTCATATTTTTTTCTACAAAATTGGATAAGTTAAGTATAGGGCGTGACACATAAAACATGCTTGGAATTTTAAGCAGAATTCATAAATGAGATATAAAAGTCAAGTCAAATTATTTTTTACGCAATATGCGTTGTATACATAAAATAATATATTAAATATGTTTGAAATTTTAATCAGAATTCTAACGAAAAATAGAAATCAGGCTCTTTCGTTTAATAATGTTGAGTGAGTTGTCATAATTTATTTTTGGAACACCCTGGATACATACAATAATCTTTAAGAAAGCAACTAAAATAAAAAATCGGTGTACCTATCTGGAAAATAAACAAAACCATTTTAAATAAATTTGTTCAAACTTTTACGTTCTCAGTGTATGCCGAATGTTTTCTTGCCGTTTGAATGTGTTGTTCAATATTATAGAAATGAAATTTTCCATTTTGAGGCTTTCCATTTTGTGGCGCATTAGTGCGAGTCGTATTTATTTCCACCGTTTATTCAATGCCATATGACACTCATACAAATAATATATCATACAGGGCAAAGCATTGTGTTTCACGTAATTATACTGTGTCCCTAGTTGTTCTGGATTTAATTCGACGTCATTATTCTAAAAATATAAAAACTTTTTTTTATTTGAATTAAATTGTTTATTCCACCAATGCTATATCAAAAAGTGCTTAGGGCTCGCTAAGTCCAATTACTTTTTGAAAGTGTTTAGTAATCGCGAGCAATTCAAAAATAATAGTGCATAGTGCTCGAGCCTCGGGAGCATTTTTCTAGAGTGCTTAGAGCCCGAAGCACTTTTAGTCAGTGCTTGGCACAGCTCTGATGGGGCAAGCCTGGATGCGCATAGGTGGTCTGATTCCAGTGTTTTCAGATTTTGAAAGTAGAAGTTTCGTACTACAAAACGTCCATTCTCATTTTGCGTTAAAATGCTGCGAAATAGGTGAGAAATACTGGCAAACATGACCGAAAATCGGCGAGCGCGTGAAAGCGGCTGAGTAGTGGGAGAGAGCAGTATTCATAACTTGCGCGCAGCGCACTTTCATCATTATATATACTCTACCCCGCGTCTGTTGCTTTACCCCCACTACTTAGCCGCTTTCACGCGCTCGTCCGTTTTCGGTCATATTTGCAAGTATTTCTCGCCTATTTCACAGCATTTTAACGCAAAATGAGAATAGTCGTTTTGTAGTACTCACTATACTTTTACTTTCAATATTTTTTTTGGAAAATTGTAATCCGACCACCTATGACGCATTCGGGCTTGCTCCGATAAAGTGCATTGAAAAATTGTAATTACAATTATGCAGAAACTAATGATTTGACAGGATATAACTACATACCATCTTTCGTATGGCACAGTCGGTTTCCTGGTACAATTTTAATCACAGAAACAGGCATTTTCTGCTCTATTGATAGGTCAACTGGGACAACTGGTTGAATAAAACACAACGGTGATTTTTTTCCATTTATTTTTGTGAAACAGCAAATATGTGAATTTATATTATATTCATATATTTTCTTATAATTAGTATTTATAATATATTAACGGATTTAAAGAAAATTGAGGCACCTGAATAGCGGCTATCACTGTAAAGTACACTCGTTGCTTTGAGGTGCATATGCTTATGTAAGTACAGTGTTTCTGTGGAAAAATAAAACAATAGATATGCACAACAGGTTCGTTACTTTTTCTTTTCAAACTTCAAATGCACTTACGTTCGTCAAGTTTTCACATAAGATTGGTGACCCAAAATTGACATGTAGCATTTATTTTCCCGAATAATTGACTATATGTTCCAACGCGGCATATTATCTTAATATTCTACTAAGAAACAAAATTTACAGTCTAACTGGAAAACGAACAATGTTGATTAAAATGAATATATCGGGTTTGGATTAAAATTCCTGTGAATAAATTCAGAGGAAAAGAACTAGAATAATCAATCAGATGATTTCCCAATAACCTCCAGTTTCCAACACCAGGGAAACATGAAACAATTTTCAAATTTTTCTTCCATAATCGGAATGATGGAAATTTGAAATTATTTGAATCGATCTGACAAGTATAATGAATAAACTATAAGTCAACCCTATATGTAGAGAACTGGTTGAAAAGTGGTCATATGTTGAACCTAGACTATTACTAGCTGAACTAATTCTCCAAAGCGGTTACCCAATGAAACGATTGCATTATGAAATACAAGCTTTATCTTCAATATCTTTCACATTTGATCACTTTCCTTTCCAATTTCTCAATTATTCTTGAAATAACAGCAAACCCTTTCTGTACCAACGAAACATTCCCTACTCTGCCTCTTTGTTCATTTATACACATCAATACGTATCCAATAGGCAACTAACTTAATACGATAAAAACCAATACCTACCGCCACCTTGTTTATTAAATTAATTTAATTAAACTAAAACAGAAAAGGTGGCAGTAAGCATTTTCACATCTAACAGTACATCAAACACTTTACAAATATTATAGTAAAAAAATATCCTAAATGATGATGATAAGATGCCTAAAATATTTTAGGCAACAAAACGTAGTATATGACCAGTACCGTGTGACGAGAACAAAATGAAAATATATTTGTAAAAATTAAAAATAATTCAACAAAAGGTACGCGAAGCACCTAAAAGACTAACTTTATGTTATTTACAATTGTGGAGATATAATTATATACTCAGGAAAATGTTTAATAAACTATTAAAGCCTTCACTGGGCAAATTATTTATTGAAAAAGGTCGGCTGTCTTCAAAATGAAAAGTTATATGCAAAATAAATGAATATCTGAGTTGCACATTACCATGACAAAACGTATGAACACGTGTTGACACTTTCATCAGGTGACTTCAAAACACGTCAAACAAGCTTCTAGTGTACACACTGTTCCGATATGTGGTACTATTGCCTATTAACTCGCATTCGGTATCAGATGATGCATCAATACCTCGAATGATGACTTGTAATAATGTGAATCTTTACTGAATATAACGGTTGAGTTTTTTAGCATGCGTAATGTGTTCGAAGCTTTATTTAAATTTTAAGCTAGTTAAACCGGTATATTGGATCCTTGCAAGTGAAGTAAAACAGCATTTTCAGTCTTTTCAGAAATTCATAATTTAATTTCCAAGAGGATCACTGTTCCAGTTATTTCCAGAACTCATTTTCCTGACTATAGAAATGTAGCAGACAGTGAAATGATCTCATTGAAAAACAGTCACAGTACGTTTTTACTGCCTGCCCAAAAAAAAACATCACTTCCAGAGAAACAATGTTGAAAAAGATGCACTGTTCCCCAGTCTCCACAAGTTTTGACGGTATTTTTGACATGACGCGATGCTGCTTCATAATTATATTTACTCTTATTTTACATTATGTATAATTTATCTGGCCTTAAATATAAATTACAAATTTGAAAAAAAAATCCTACGACTCGAACAAACTTTATCTGGGAAATTTGAGCTGCCAACCTACCGCTTTCGATTTTCAACCTAACCTTAATAATTGGCATCTATGAACTTAAAGTATAATGAATGGCACCAGTGAAACAAAATGAAAAACAAATCCACATAGGACGACCCGAAAAGTTTATACGAAGCTTCTCATTCCCTTTATAGTCTCAATTCAATAAGCATTTAAATCTAATTTCGGAGTAGTCCGTTTGAGGCATTTTGGAACCTTAAAACGTAAATTTGTTTTCGACCTATGAAAAGTGCTGAAAAACAAAATTTATGAAGTGTTTTTTCAATATAATTAAAAGAAGGTGAGAACTAGAGAAAAACCTAAAATAAAAATTTTATATATTTTTACATAAAAATGACTTTTTCTACTATTCTCAAAATTAACGTTCAAGTTTAGGGAGGCTTCAAGTTTAGTAAATGAAATAAAAAATTTATTAAATCATTGATAACAAGCAGAAAAATTCAGGAAGCTCATTTTTGAATCCACTAATAAAATAGATAATTTTTTTTTATTGTGAGAAGAAAGGTCATAATAATTTAAACATTTCTGATTATTACGGATTTTTACATTTGTATATCGTCCTCGTAAAACTTTCCTAACTACATTTGAAATAGTTACGTCAATGTTTTCCTCCATCTCTCACCGTTTTGAATTGTTTTGAAAAAACACAATTTTTTTTCAACCTTTCTTGGGGGTTGAAAACACATTTACTTTAATTGAATATAAACAAGGACTACCGAATTTCGATTTGAAGGCTTGCTTAAGTATTATTCAAACCAACATTATTTCCTTTTCAATCAAATAAATGAATCCTACTTTTTAGCGTACAAAAACTGGACTCCTCAAGTGTTACGGTCTCCATTAATTCTAGATTAGGAGACGATAACATCAGAACTGAGGAATAATGAACAGGCTGTTGATAATATCAGGTGACAAAAAAATTCAAAGGAACTTGAACGCCATCACTGGTGAATCCTTTATTCTATTTTAAGACCATCTTTGACTTTTCGTATCGTCCGGTGAATTACAGTGATAATATTTTTGTAATATTATGGACATAAAAAGCATTTTCATTTCTGTACAAACAAGTATTAATGAGCATAACACGAGATCATTATAACAAGATTACACTGTCAACGGTTGCACAACAGATAAAACAGCGGCGCAGAATCTACATCAATTGATTCAATGGTTGCAGATTTCTTCCTGTAACAAAGAGAAATTATATTATAATAAATTTATTGATAGCAAAATAGAGTTCAATTGCTTGCGATTGTCATTTGATTCAAACTGTCGGTAAAAAAATATCAAGGCTCCAATAGTGGTTTTGGATACGATTCTAAACGGTTAAGCGACCGTACTCTAAACTCATACAAGTTTTCATTAAAACCTCTGAGGGTTGGTAAGACAACCAAGAAAGTAGACGAAACACTTCTTTCCATTTTCGTGACCAAAATGTGACATATTTCAAATGAAATTAGTGAGAGAAGTTGTACTTTTAATCACTTTTCCACTTAAAAAAATTATCGATGATGTCATATCTTGTAAGGTAGTGGGGGTAAAAATTATTTTTTTGTTAAAAAAAGTAGAAAACTAAAATTAAAAATCGACCTGTCCGAGTTTTACCTCTGAAAATAACGAACTCTTAAGATAATCAACGTTTCCACACTGTATGTATAAATATAACTGAATTATGTGTGAAGAATTGTCCACCTCAAATATGAAAAATTATTTTAACAATTAATCCATTTTGAGAATATATATTCGCTACCACATGACGCTTGAAATCACACCATGCAGTAATAAAAATGCCAACCAAGACATAAGGTTGAACGTAAAATGATATTTATGAAGTCTAACTTTCAACACATATGAAAATTGTCTGCGTGTCAGATAATTCATACATAAAATTCTCAAATTTATGACGCTATGAAAATTAAAAACATGTGGACGTCTTTCGCTAAGATGTAAAAAGCCTAAAACTTTAATATATATTTATTACCGCCGCGGACAGAATGCACTCTAAAATATCCCAGCTAAGTAAAAATACTGATTACCATGTGTATTATTCATATGATGATGAAAACATATTCAGAGAAATTAATTATGGAAATAAAATAACCCGAACACAAAACATCTCTTGTTTTTTGTCATCCGGGAACAATAAAATCTGTCATCACGAACCATTATGTCGGCAGACTAATGGCCATGCATGGGATAAACGTCATCCACTAGTGGGATATAAAAAAAATCAAAATCTTAATTGAACCTCATTCATTCAGCTTATTCAACAAGTACATATCTCGAAGTACCAACTAATTTTGGGTACTAATATGTAGTCATATTAAAATTCAGTCTTAACGGTCATAAATAAGTATTTGAAATGTATATTTAAAAGTGTTATAAAAATATCAGAATGAGAAAATGTTTTATCCAGAATAAGTACGCGTCAGAGAAGATTGGGTATTCAATTGCTAAAAATAATAAAACTGAGAAAATAGTATGGAAATTGATGATTAATAATCAGAATCTAGAAATCGTTTGGTGAATATATTGTGTGTGACATCCAGATTCTATAATAGTGGTAAGCTTTATTTTTCTATCCTCTATGAATTTGACTTATTAGCTCTCTTCCAACTATTATTAAATTGAATAGCATATTTCCTACGAAATCTCTACGCAAAGTAAACATATTTTTTAAATGAAATTTCAACCACATATTTGAGTATGGTCATTTGTTGTTTTTTCTTCAAATCATGAGTTAAATCAACTTTGAACTACTCTATAGAATCTCCAGTTAATTGTAGTATGAATAAAAACGAGACTTCCATCGCGGAATACATTCCGAAATATGTTGAATTTTTAATGTTAATGCGAATCTTTATTTAGAATTTTTTCACAGCTTTACTATTGAATCAAATTAGTTTAATATCCAGTGTGAGTAAAGAATAACCCAACATTTATGAATCATTCATCCAGTTTCGTTGAATGATACTTGCTCATTCAACATTTTTTTTTCATTATTCTATTTATTCATTCAATAAGTTTCAGATATTTTGTTCAGAGTATTTATAAGCAATTGACTCAAATAAATTGTAAAACTTTCCTACAATTGAGTTAGAATGATACTTGTTGATCCACCATAGTTTCCTAATTTTTTTTTAGATTGCTAAATCAATAAAATATAAGATATTATATAAGTGTGGTTGAAAAAAACGGAACTTATTTTATAACGGTTCCAGTATGAACTGACGTCTCTAACAGCAGTCAATAATTATCAATACAAGCCTTTTTGGAATTCTTAAGTAGTTCAGACTGTTTTTTTTATTATGAAACAAATAACATACAAGAATCAAATGATATCACACAAACTGAACAATAAAAGTCACAGCTGCCGGGCGATTATTTTGTTGAGCTTTCGGCAACGTCAAACAGGGTAGGTTTTTCAAACTCGCTCGATATTTAACGCTTTCAATTGGGAAATACAATTTACCAAAAATAATGTAATTTATTATTTTCTTAACGTGAAAATAATATAATATTATCATCAGGCTTCAAGGCTTACGATCTTGACTAATGGTTCTTTCTATTCACTTTCTGCTGAATCTCGTAATGAGGGTAGATATGATAGTTTTTTTCCTTGTCGGCCACGATGCCAGCTTTGAGTGCTTAAACATTTAACGCCGTGACATAACACAATTTTCATTATTAATTGTGAGAGTTCTGTGATTATATTTATTTTGTGATCTTGATCCTCTTGAAAAGATCACCAATTGAATGAAAACAGGAATACTTTCAAACTCATTCCCGATAGAATAGTAGTTGTCGAGAAGGTAGTCATGAATTGTTGGATATAGGGAAGGAAATCGACCGATGAGGGCGCCACATCTTTCTACAAATGGCGGCAATGAAAAGTAATCAGTAATATTTGAATGTTGTGTTTACATTTTTATTTGTGCGTTTATTAACATTTAGGACTTAATGAAGTGGGGTATGATGTATGATATATTGTGACTGAAAAACTTCCGATAGAGACTATTTAGTACGATTGATGTGAGAATGTTCTCATTTATTGAAATTTTCAATATTCCCAATCTGTTCATTTAGGGTTATAGATTTGCCTTGAAGTTTTGGTGGATTGACTTTGTTATAAATTTTCTTTCGTATCCAACTGATCAATTAGAATCTTATATACTGATTTTATATATCTCTTAGATTAATTCACATGGATTTAGGTCTAGGAATAGATAAGTTGTTCATGTATTTAGAGGCTACTCCAAACTCATGATGCATCAATGAAGGACAGGCAGTTTTGAATGCTGGCCACATTGTCATATGTAGCACTAGAGAAAAATGTCCCCAAAGTCTCAAACTGTTATTTTCAGGAAACTTGTGAAAGGAGAGTTTAGGATTCACGCTTCTCCTACTATTACTCAATTCCACAACAGTTTGTATTGCTCAGCGAACAAACTTTCGACAATGTTTTTGGTATAAAAAATTCACAATTTGTTATTAGATAGTATTCACACAACAAATTGTGAAAATAACACACCAGTCATATGGCGGGAATATGAACATTACTTCTCTCAACAATTCAGTTCATCTCCGATAGGAGTCGTATTAGGATAATTAATTCTCCTATAAACTGGCTACAAACAGATTGAGATCAGTTTACGCTTTGTACCCGTTTTAGATACAGAGCTGTAATTGAAGTTTCAAAACTATGTTCCCTGAAAATATTTGAACTTTTCACCAATTTGTGCAACGAACCGAATTTCTGATGTTTAAAATTTTAGGAATTTCATGAAACAGTATACTTATTAACTCATTTCTGCTTAACGCTCTAGCCACTCAGTAATTGAAGTCAACGATGCATATTCTATTCATTTAGAGTTCATCATTTAATTTCAATAACTATTTGCATCGCGTTCATTCTCTCAACATCGAGTATACTGGAACATGGAAATTCCATACCAACAAAAACTAGTCCCGTAGGAATAATGGGAAATCTTGTACAGTATTTATTCTGTGATGTATGTTTATTTCAATTCAAAATAAATATGTTTCTGATGCTGAGAGTGCCATCAATAACTAAAGAGAAACAAAAAAGGATTAAAAAAATAGAAAAACTCAGAAAAAATAATTCTTTATCTGCGTCTTTATCGCTCTACTTTTGTATTACCAGTATCCATCTATATTCCTTTTTTCAATTGAATGAATCACGAAAAGTATTATTTGTATTAGGAAATTTTTATAGTAAAAAATTTGATGTTTCAATGAGAATGTTGAGAGTTGAATGTTGAACGTTGAATATTGAAAGTTGAATGTTGGAAGATGAGCTCATTGCTGATAGTTGGATGTTAAATGTTAATTGTTAAAGGTTGAAAGTTGGGAATTGAATGTTGAAAGTTGAATGTTGACAGTTGAATGTATATGTATGTATGTGATAGTATATTGTGATAATGTACAAAAAAAAAATTATGATTATCCGAAGGAACTCTAGAATTGTAAAATTCAGAGACAGATTTGGTAAAAATACAGGGTACACAATAGTGTTTCAGGCTTCCATTGCCTAAAGTTAGCAACTTCGTTCAAGAGTACACACTCAAACGGTTAGCGAATTCATATCTTATGATTCATTTTGAAATTGAATAATCTATACTGGGTAGGAATACAGTCCGTCGATCAATTAAATAAAGTGAGATATGAAAATCAAACTTGCTTCAGCTGACAAACGGTATAGTATCGATATCAGAGAAGGCTTCGACGTAATTTCCAATTTGAAAATCGTGGCTTTGAAAAACTGAACTCCTCAATTTTTCCAATCATAATAAAAAGTTGTCACAAAATGAGAGTTACTCTTGGAAAACCATTATTTTTTAAATAACAACATGCAATTTTCTTTCTATAGTTTTAGAAAATATCGATTCAATCTATCGTTCGCATCATGATTTGAATAAAAAATCCGAATGGAACCGAGGATATGATAGTTGTGCATTTTTGTTTTCAACACCGTCCTCGTTTTTGCTGTTTTGAAAATAGTTGTTAGGATCCATTTTCTGAGTGATTTTAGGTATTGAGTATTTCTTCAGTATCAATGGAAAATTTGGGTGGTACAATTTCACGATAATGAAATTTCCGAATTGGATATTCACTCAAAGCCTCATCTGCTAACTGTCCACGTTTTTGACTTCAGTTCGTTTTTCATGGCCAACCTTGTATAACTGAAACAACTCGAATATATATCTGCTATTTTGAACAGATTTTCTACTTCTTAAATGATTTTTGAAACTGGATACTCTCACAAATAACCACAAAAAAGTGTAGGATGTGCTTTGAGAAATAACAGTTGAAATCAACTCCACTATAATAGAACCAGAAGCGGTGCATTTTTTTGTTATAATCTCATAATTAGCATTGTTTAGTGATGCCTCAGATTTCAAATGTTTACCATCAAAACCATAGAAAATTTCGGTTACGTACCATACCTTGTGGACACTGTTTTTTTTAAATAACTGAAACTACTGATGTACGGCGGGAACAACTTCATGACAGTCTTCTTTCTCAATAAATGGATTGGTGAAATTATGGCCTACAAGGTCACCTGATATAACCTATGCTGACTCCATTTCGTTGGGGACAACTACCTTCCATAAAAATGTAATATCTAGAAATGATAGTTTTGCTCGTATCAGTCCTAACTGAGTGGAAATTATTATTTATTCCGCTATGAAGGTAAACTCGCAGAAATGCCTACATTCACAGATCAACGATTTTGCCATCCCAATTTAGAATTAGTGATAGTTATACTCCACATCCAGAAATAAAAAACGTTTTCCCCAATTCATATTTCATAGAGCGTTTTCAGAAGAGATCAAACATGTAGGAGGCAACACCAAATAATATAATTTCTTTTATTATAAAACATTGAGAATAACATCCATCAAGTTTTGGTCCAATTGAGTTGATAAATAATGAATAAATTGAAACTCATAATTTCTCAGTTTTCTTATTATTTTCATCAATCTTTCATCTGAATCAGAGAAAAAAGTTAATTACAAATTAATGTCGAATTTCATTAGTAAATTGATTTGTTGAAAATATAAACAGGATGTTCATAAAATCAGATGTGGAATCATCTGCGACTGAAAGATAAACTCAAGTCACTATCTTAATTAAGACTGGAATAGAAAATCAAATAACTATCTGAATGAAAATACAAATTTTCAATTTCAGATTTTTTCTTTTGAGTTAGGGCTTTTTCAGAATATCTATCAGATGTAGTTCAATGTCCAGCGTGGCTTTAGCCGGGAAAGTAGTTGTTTTCTGTTAGACATCCACAAAAAATAACTTCATTTTAATCGTGGATTTTTCAATTCATAGAAAAATATTTCTATCAATATTCAATTGAGAATGTTTCCCTTTTCAACATGAATACCCCACAAGCGGTTATCTTGACGATGGAAGATAGTGACTAAAGTTTATCTTTCAGTCGCAGATGATTCCACATCTGATTTTATGAACATCCTGTTTATATTTTCAACAAATCAATCTATCATACCCCATGACAGGTTTCAATGTCAGAAAACACTAATTTCAAAGTGTCTCTCCAAAAGAAATGATTCTAACTTTTTCCATCTTTGCAAAGTGAGATTGCTTCTTGAAAATGTGTTTCCCATTTCTTCCGGTCTTCCTGATGATCGTGGAACGTGAAATAGATTTTCGTCGACAAAAATGTATTGAAGACCTAGTGAATGCGATGTCTCTCCTGCGTCAATGTTACGAATGATTTCTGGTGAGTACTCTCTTTTGGAAAACATTCTTCTTTGCCTCATTCATCTTTATGAGTTCTTAATTAAGACTGGAATAGAAAATCAAATAACTATCTGAATGAAAATACAAATTTTCAATTTCAGATTTTTCTTTTGAGTTAGGGCTTTTTCAGAATATCTATCAGATGTGGTTCAATGTCCAGCGTGGCTTTAGCCGGGAAAGTAGGTATTTCCTGTTAGACATTCACAAAAAATAACTTCATTTTAATCGTGGATTTTTCAATTCACAGAAAAATCTTTCTATCAATATTCAACTGAGAATGTTTCCCTTTTCTTCATGAGTAACTTTGATTGAGAAAAAAAAATCGATTCAACAGTTTGATCATCCACATTGTGGGTCACTCTCAGGGGCTATGTCTTTGTATTTGACACACGTCAAAGCAAATGCGACATCATCATATGATTCGTTGATTTGTGGCTCCAGCCACGATTATATTAGTTTCCACAGTTCTGTCCCCCTTCGTTACAAGTTGTCATCGCGTTCTCATCCTCAAGAAAGTCTAACACTGATTCTATGTCAATAACAAAAAGGAATATATAATTAGATCAATCAACAGAGCAGAAATTGGCTGATTCTGTCACGAAAATAGTACCAGGAAACCAACTGTGCCATCATAAGAAAGAAGATCCGTAGTTATATCCTGTTATGATTCCTACTCGCAACTATCTTTGCTTAATTTTTTGTAAACATTTAAGAGCGAAAAATAGTTTTTTTTTCTCTTTTTTCACTTGTAATATGAAAACTAATGAAGCAATCGATGGTCTTGATGGGCGAATTGTAGAGAATCAAAATACTAAAAAAAATAGCCTTGATACGACTCGATAGAATTATTAGTAACGGAAAAATCTGCGTTTTTTTTTAAATTCATAACACCGCCAGTTTTGAACCTATAATGCAGACTTTTCGCGACATAGTAGTCATTGATATGTGTAGAAAACTCAGGCGATATCGGATCATCAGTTGAAAAGGCGCTTTTATGCACTAGCCCGTTTTCGGTCATGTTTGCAAGTATTTCTCACCTATTTTGCAGCATCTCAACTCAAAATAAAATAAACGTTTCGTAGTGCTATACTTTGACTTGCAATATTTTTGAAAAATTGAAATCGTACCACTTACGACGCATCCATCACTACTATGTCGCAAAGAGCCTGCGCTACAATCCGAAAATTGGTGGTTATGATTTTTTTTAAACGCTAGTTTTGCAGGTTTTTCTCCGTTATTGATCATACGATCAAGTCGTGCTAGTGCTCATTTTTTCCGCATTTTGATTCTCTACAATTAGTCCATCGAGATGGCTCCACTAGTTTTCATGTTACAAGCGAAAAACTTTGAAAAAAAAACAAAATTCTTTGCTCTTAAATGTTTATAAGAAATTAAGCAATGATAGTTGCGAGTAGCAAACATAACAGAATATAACTACGGATCGTCTTCCGTATGATGGCACAGTCGGTTTTCCTGGTACTATTTTTATCACCAAAAAATCTCTGATGATTGGTTTGCATGTCATGTGCCCGTCATCGAAAGAAATTCCGCTAAATGAAAGTAAGGAAAAAATAGATAGATTTATATCCCAGTAATGAAATATCACCACCACTATGCCCTCACTTAGCTCAGGCGAATAAATTTCATCTGTGAGAGAAGATGGATGCAGTCTTCTCCCAGGCTATGCATACAACTATTTATGTGAACCAAATAAAAACGCTCTTGAATAATTCGAATTATAGATTCCCAGAAAATGACCAATGTGCGCCGCTGCATCCTTCCCGGCTTTCTCTCACCGATTCTGGCGAAATGCCTGATTCGAACACTAAGAGCTTTCACTTTTACTGGGCTGGCGTCCCCGTAGCGACGACCGGCGCCGCTCGTCCCTTGGCGCCGACGACACACGCCGAAAAGCGTCCTTACTTTTTACAACTCTTCTTCCCCGACAAAGGAACAAGAAAAACTACCCATTATTGCCTACGGTTATCTTAAGAGTCTCAATAAAAATGTCGTTTAAAAAGTAAGGCTGCCGTTAATAACAATTGCTTCCTATCAATTTATGTGTGTCCCGTTCCGAATTATCTAGATGGTGGAGATAGAATCACTCCCATATATGAGGGATGAAATGTTTCGTATTGTTGTATTGGTTAGGCTCTTGGGTGGTTCACATATGATTTTCCGTTGAATTCCGCATCTTAGAGAATCATATCGATGGTATGTAGAAAACAAAATAACAAAACAATTCGATTGGGAGTCTAGGAAGTAGCTAGAATAGGTATGTTGAAAATTTTGCTCAACGTTTATTTTTATATAATCAAAACCGTATCCATCTCCATTAACTATCAAATTAGCCCTGTTTCTATTGAAGGAACAAAAAAAACCGTTTCTTATTATGATCACACATAACTCTTTACACAGTACACTAGTCTGATTTCGATTATTCTTTTTTTTATTGTATAGGGTATTTCTCAAAGTTGATCCCATTTGAATTTGAACAAAAAATCACCCTCAAGGGAAGGAAAATCCACTGGATTTTTCCAGTTAACCCGATTTCACTACCTATTAAATAGGGTATTCCTCGAAGTTGGTCCCATTCAAATTTGAGAACCCACCACCCTTAAGGGTCGAAAAATATGGGATGATTGATTGATTTTCCACCTTTGAACCGATTCTGTTGAAACTTGGCACACATATATAGGTCTGATGACACTACAACATAATGAGACCTGGAGTTAATCTGATGATGGTGACGGAAGACAGTGGAGGAATCGCATCAACAGTTAACAGCAGGTACCTCGTGTTTGGGGTAATTATAGTATATAGCAGTTAATAGTTAAGATGGGTGAAGCAGTAAGTATTTTAAGAGTAATCAAAAATGAGGTAGGCAGTAATTATCAGATTTCAGCCACAAACAATCAAAAAATTAAAAAAATTCAACAAAACATTGAAACGACGAAAAACTGAAAGGTGAAAAATAAAATAAACGTTTTTTAGTCTTTATAACTGGGCTTCTGAACTAATGTAAGTAACTGATTTTGACTAGACGCCAAACAAACAATCAACGAAGATCATTGAATTACTCAATAATCAAAACAAAATAACATTAGAATGCAACGTGAAATCTCAAGCGATAAACAATTCAAAAAATGCGCTCTCCGCACGACCACTCGCAACAACGTGTGCCCTCACGTGTTCGCCCGTTCGGATAGCTGTCCGCTGATATTAACTTTGGGAACGCTTGGCAATTTCCGGCGAAAGGACGCGCCGCCGCGCATCCCGCTACCATCATTTTACGCTTTATGTTATTAATTTGCTTGTTTGTTTGGCGCCGCCTGAAAATCATTTACTTTAGTTCATTTAGGAGCTCAGTTATTAAGACTGAATAGGTTCATTTTATTTTTTGCTTTTCATTTTCTTTGTTCGTCTGTCAATATTTCTTCTGCTCGAGATTACAATACGCTATGCCGCATACACCCGCAAAAACTATCCAGTCCAACTATCACCATGTTGACATTTATTATAAAAATCGTTACGTGGTAATACATTTTTAACGCAAATACGAAATCAAAGTCTTTCTGCTCTTTCTGCTGTTTTTGAATGATGGAGTGTAATGAAGCTAAAAGGGGACAGTAAATGGTATGTTGGTTTCTTAGGAGTAAAAGTGAGCGGAACATCCAAACTCACTTCTACGCCGAATAGCTCATGCTAATTTTTGCCCAAACCTAAAAACATGTGTAGAGTCGACTTCATTTTCACTACGACGCCGACGTAGTCAAAGTTGTACTTTCACTGAGTCGTGAGAAACCACAAGGTTGCTCTGGCTACTTTATCTAGCACTCGGTTTATAACCTACACATTCACCATATATTACAAAACCTCACATTCACCATATACTGAGAATTTTGAACTAGTGTTTCATACAAGCAAATCATGTATATATATAGTTACAGTTTTCTAGATCATTTCATATATAATGTGATTAAAAATAATAATTGTAGAATGTATTAATTTAATGGGATTTTTACATGCAGAAAATATTTTTTAATTTTAATTTGAAAACAAAATAGAGGAAAATTGAGCAGCAGAAAGTCTATCCCTGAAGAATAATGTTTTTTACGTTGGTGATACAATATTCGTTCAATCAAACGAATGTACACAATTTTAAATCGTAAAGAATTCAATAATCAACAATAAAAAAATATGTCCTGAGAAAAATGGTTGAAATTTATTCAATTGTTTTTTACAGAATTAACTGATTTAATGAGGATCATATTATCACTGACAATTTTAAAGTTTCATTACCAAAACAAAAAATGAAATTTCGTTTGAAAATTTGTCATAAACATATTATGATTTCTATTGATTATTTATTAGTTTGAAAGGGAAGAAACCATATCGTTAACAGGGACAAAAAAAAACTGCCAAATATAGGAAACATCAATTCCGAATTGAAATTATAAAAACGAAATCGATGCGATCAGACACTCAGTTTTAGTGGATATAGTATTGTTAAAAACAGTGTGAATGATGGACCCATTGAATCTTTCTTTTTTTATATTTTCTATTATTTTCGAAATACGTCCGAGCAGTATTAGAGAGGATACAAAATAACAATCTCAAATAGAGGAAATTTCTTTTTTTTTCATTTCGAAAATTTTAACACAATTTGAAATGAAGGTGATTTGAGTGATGCATTTGTTCCATATCCATATACTAGAATTTCCGAAGTTCCATTATTTATCTCAGAAACTATGAGCATAGCTCCCATCTCGAAATTTTCCTATTGCGTGAATAAATGCATCAGGAATGATATGGAAACACTGTTGGATTAACACATATGTACGGGATGAAAACTGTCGAATATACATATAGATGTAGGTCTTTGCAATTGGAACGGATGCCACCAAATTATATATATATATATATATATATATATATATATATATATATATATATATATATATATATATCGTCCTTAGCATCCATAAGCTTTAAGTATCTGTTTATCGATTAGTGAAAACATAGAGATCATTCGATCCCTGAAAAGAGCAGAGAGCTCTACAACAGGGACCTAGGGAAACAAATCCGATCTAGAATAAGTAAATGTAACAAAAAGCACTGAATAAAATTACTTTTGACCTTGATTGATCATTCGATGGAAAAGCGTGACTCTACCAGTCAGTCGTCACGTTCCTGAAATTCATTTTTGCTTCGAAATCCCGACTGCTATAGCGTGTAATAAACAACCGGATGAACATAGCGCAGTGGATTCGTAACACTGTCCCCCTCTAATTTTCCTGATCAAAAGCCATTGTTCACCATGATAGGCAGTCTTTCCAGGTGAACAACCTTCATCTTAGTTAGTCCTAGGGCTGCGTTGGATTCACATCGTTGATCCTCTTCTTTACAGCGAAAGGTCCTTCCCAAAACGGTGTTAGTTTGGGAGATACGCCTTTCTATTCCTTCTTCAAATACTGTCATTTCCCAGTATTAACCTCCCTCAGTTCATGGTTTACTTTTGCCTCTTGGGTGGAAGGTGTCTGTCCCAATCTTTTGATGTTTTTCCACAACCCTGGAGAATGTTCTTCCATAGTTCAGAGAGTCTTTCAACCATGCGATCCGTTTGGGGTGGAGCGCAATACCCTCAGCTCACAAACTTTGTTGAATAACATTGACTTGTAGCTCCATCGGTACATGTTGTCTACCAATGACATTGCCATTGTGGATGCCTACTGGTCTGGAATGGCATAGGCTTCCACCCATTTACTGGCATGGAGGTTTCTTCGTGATCGTCCCATGAAACAATTCAATCAAGTAATTTTCTTCACACATTTTGCCCCCATTCGAAAATTTGTTGATGGTAATAGTTTTTTTCATTTTGTCAGAAATTAGTTTATTTGGATTGCTCGATATTATTCTGCTTGGTATAATTTTCCTTTAATATCAATCTGGGAGAGGTCACAGCTACTGCTCTCTGATACATAGAGTTGTCAGTATGTTTATTTCTGGAAGTTACTTGACGTCGTGTTATCTCACCCAAGTTATATAATGAAAATTATAAAAATATTTTGCATCTGATTGATGTTTAATTTCACCCTTCAAATTATTTGAGTTGATTTAAAATCAACTATAATGCCTTTAGTCAATGAAAATAAAGGAAATGATTCGAGATCGTAGAGGTGCATTCATCAAGTGACAAAACTCTGAAAAGCAGTCACATTTCGTTCAATACCGAGAAACATCCTGTATAGTATCTCTCGATGGAAATCGCAAATACGTGATTGGGATTTTCTCACCACAAAAAACAATTCAGACACAACTAATCCAATCATATTTCCATAGAACTCACGGAACCCATAAACCTTTGAACGTCATAAAATTCTTCACCCTGCGTTCGGGCGAATATATTCCCCAAAATTTACATAATGTCGCTGTATAGAAGCGTTCGGCAATATTCGGGGAAAGTGTATGAAGCGCGAAGGACGTCTCAAAAAGAGCACTCACAGAGATTAATGTGGAAGCATAAAACCCCCTCACAGAGATATAGACAAATTGATATATAGAGACGTACACATAGATTGAGATATATAGCACGAGTGACGTACCGTTTTGTGATCGGTCATCATTCATATCATTTGGCATGTCCGATGAAAACTTCCAAGAGAGGACTTTTCAGTAATTGATTGCGAAGAGACCTGAGGAGATATGAAACGAAAGGATTTGCCGGAGATACAACTGCTCTTTTCAGATTGTTACAAGCAATAGTTTTTTTTGCCAACTTCGGTAAAGGGCGAGTTACTCAATTCAATATATATTTATATCTCTCATAATTATATTCGTTAAACATTCATAGTCTCTAACTGGTTTGAATTATTGTATGGGTTAAGGATTGAAGAGTGTTTTACAGTTATCGATCCAGAGCTGAAAAATGCTGAAAACTGAAACAAAAGTTCAAATAAATTCATTCAAAGATTTGTACTTTCAATTAAACCAGAAAATTGAATCGCACTTAATATTTGAGTCTCAAATATGTCTCTATGCGATGCATATATTTTTTGTATTATTTTTTATGTAAGACCACGCATAAATTTTTACAGAGTAGCCCGATTTTGATGATTATTTTTTTATTGGATAGGGTATACCTCGAAGTTGGTCCCATTCGAATTTGAAAAAAAAAACACCCCTAAAGGTAGGAAAATAGGGGATTGATTGTTTACCCATTGAATGTTTACCTGTCAACCGATTTTGCCATGCATAAATTGTACTTCTTATGCGACTCAGATCATTCTTTTTTTAATGAATAGGGTATACCCGGAAGTTGGTCACATAGTACTGATGACACTACAACATAATGGAGACCTGGAGTTCATCTAATGAAGGAGACGGAAGACAATCGAGGGAACTCCTCAATAGTTTACAGCAGCTATCTCGTGTTTGGTGTAATTGTAGGTAATAGTTAAAGTAAGGAGGTAAGTATTTTAAAAGTAATCAAACGTTGAGTCGGAGTAATTAAGTAGATTTAAGCCACAAAAAATAAAAAAACAAAACTTTTCAACAAAAAATTACACCGACGAAAAAAAAAAACTGAAAAGCAAAAACTCAAATAAACCAATTGAGTTTCAATAACTAAGCTCCTCAAATGTAAGTAACTAATTTTGAGTCGGCGCCAAACAGTCAACGAAGATCATTGAATTACTTCAAAGAAATGACCAAAACACAATAACATAAAAATGCAACGTGAAATCTCCAGCGATAAATAATAACATTCTAAAACTGCGCTCTCCGCACGACTACTAGCAACAACGAGTGCCCTCACGTGTGTGCCCGTTCGCTGATATTAACTTCGGGAACGCTCGTCAATTTTCGGCGAAGGGACGCGCCGCCGCTGCTCATATTGCTGCCATCATCTTACGTTTTACGTAATCCATTTGCTCCTTTGTTTGTTTGGTGCCGACTCAAAATTAGTTACTTAGGACCTTAGTTATTAAGACTAAGGTTTATTTTATTTCTCGCTTTAATTTTCTGTTAAAAGTTTTATTCCTTTCAATACATTTGAATTAGTTATTTTAGAATTCAATATCTTTCATGCACAGTCCTAGGACATCGACGACTGCAAATCTAACACATAATTCTTCGGAAAATTCCTCAAGAGAAGCTCTTATCCACCCAATAGATATTTATAGACCAAGTGAGTTGAATGTTCATTCACAAGAAAGTTTAGAGCGCGAGCCAGTAGGCCTATAATAGTTATTTATGCAACAAGTGCAAAAAGTAAGTGTTTATTGCACTCGACGTGAAGTTGTCCGACGGCCGTCAGGCCGAGTTGGACAACACGTCGAGTATAGTTCAATAAGGTTTTGTTTTTTGCATGAACGTAGAATAAATATTTTATTTGACTTGTTTTACATCAAAATAGGTGTTTTTTCGATTCAATTTGGTAATTACTTACTGTTTTGATAAAGCGGTTAGTATATACAATTTATATTGACACTGGTTTCAAGGTTTCAAACATCTCTTCTGTCCGAATTTTCTTCCATTTGAACGTTTTATGAGAGTGTAGGGACAAGTTGAAAATCCATAGATTACATTTCGTAAATTTGTCCCATAAGTCGTGTTACCAAAAGCAAAGTCACAGTATGAGAAAGAGTATATCATATACTTGCGAAAAGCTTATCTCAATGTATTTTAAAGACAATGTGGACAGAAGCAATTAGGATTTTTATACATAATTATAAAACAAATTTTGATCATTTCATTGATTATGGTGTGGAGGTTAATAATTTTTTTCAAATTTCACCAGATAAAGACATTCCTATATATAACGAACAATAGTAAAATCTGTACAAATTGTTTTATCCACAGGAAAGTATAGAAAACGATATGACAGGAATAATTTTATCCGTATCGAATGTATTACATCTTCAAGATTGTCCCGCAAGAGTTGAATTCTGCCAGTTGCTTCCGAATCAAAACATTTTCGAGGCATACAAGAAATACAACCGCAGTGGTTTGTTAAACGATAAACACTTTTGAAATGAAGTAAATAATTTCCATAATACACTCATTTGGCAGCAGATTATCTTCATGCTGTATATTTTCAGTTAATAAAGTGGAAGAAAAAGCATGTGAAATAAGATATTGGTCATGAAAAAAAGTTTCATTCACACCGTGGATGTAGAGATACATACCAGGACCAATTCCATAGGTGAGTTTTGTGCGTTCATTATATTTCTTAAAGATGACTTTTGGTAATATATATATATATATATATATATATATATATATATATATATTCAACAATATGTTTATTTTGTAACACCATTATGATAGATGAGATGATATTGAAACAAAAATATAAAAATGTATTTATTTAAATTCCTTTATAATTTTCAATGACTTCAACTTTTATCAAAACGCACGTTGATTGCTCTATACAAACCAAAGCAACTTTCAAATCTACAGAAACCATATATTTTTCCAGCCTGAACAATTTCTTTTCGTGTCCCATTGAATATTATGTTGAGATTTGCCAATGAAATGAGCGTCTTCAATCTCAGTACATACTTATATTTTGGACAAAGGTGCGGATCATAGGCATTTTCAGAGTAAAAAACTTACTACATGGATGTTATAAGACAAAATCGTTCGAAAGCTTATAAATAATAAATAACCTTAGATCGTGCACAACGGCCATGTCGTATTTGTAGACAATCACTGCGAATAGGAACACCCTCTCAAGTTACACCATTGTTGTTGTTTTCTTACCTATTATTTGATTAGTTTCAGTTTTGATATCCCAATTCTCGACGTCTAGTTCACTTCAATTTTCCCCATACCGGGTTTGAAGTAAAAATTACGTAAATTGTTTACATTTGACAGTCATAATGACATGTATTTCATCTTGAAATAAATGAATAGAAAACAAAATGAGAAACAACGTTCACCTTCTTTATCGATTAAACCAAATTCAGATTAGGAAAATTATCGTATAGTATCGGTAAATGTTTCAAACGAGGAGTTGAGTCATTCATCAACAGTGAAAATATGTGACTTTATAAAAAAAACGTTTCATATAAATGTTGCAAAATAAAGGAATTATCAATAATTGCTTTTTTTTCAATTCAAGTAATGGCGAATCCTGGCGAATTGAATGGTCCTGATTATTAACGAGTTCATATGATAGCTATTTGCGTTTTAATTCACAGCGTACTGTTTTCTAACAAGCTCCAGTGACACAGAATGCAACAGTCACTAAATAAGCATGACATGTGTTCTTCTCATAAATCATGGCCTTTTTTCTCCTAGAATTGTTCGAAAACAATGAATTTGCATGCCAAAGGATTTTTGTAGAAAAAATAACCAAACCGTGAATGTTTGTGATAGTTCGAATATGACGTGATATGGGGTATTCAACGGAACACTAAGAAGACATCCGGGAAAACCTACATTGAAGAATGGAATACATTGAAACAGAAACAATTTTATTCATACCATCATCGAAAGGCACAAGCATTACAACTTCAAGATCATCCCGAAAGAGTTGACTTTAGTCAAAGGCTAAATCAATATAATAACAAGGACAATTTCACAAAACGCACAGAATGTATACACTATATATATATATATATATATATATATATATATATATATATATTATATATATATATATATATATATATCCCAGGTTGATCCTGCCAGTAAACCAAATTAAGGTGAAACCGCGAAAGGCTCATTAAGTCAGTTATGGTATCAGTATTGGATAACTGTGATAATTCTAGAGCTAATACATGCAAACATATATTTATATATATATATATATATATATATGAATAGCAATGAGAAACTCAAAGTCATCTTCACAAAAATTCAATATATATGTGAAGATGACTTTGAGTTTCTCCCATATATATATATATATATATATATATATATATATATATATATATATATATTAACACGTCATTCTCATTAGCGAATATGGATTCTTCGGAATAATTCAGTTTGAATTAAAACAGGGTACCTTAAGATCAACAAATATTTGTACGTCCAATGATTTATTTTCGTTTGAAATACTCGGTATGTGGTACACCCCATCCGAGAAAACCGCTTCAATACCGCACAATGAGATTAATGTTATCAGTCTCCCCATTTTCTTTACAAGATGATTTTGCGAATATGCACATAAGTTGCTTTCCCATCGAAATAAAAGGCTCTTGACTAAGCATATTATTTTAATCGATCACTGTGAAGATGCGGCTATATTCGATATCAAATGGAGACGTCCAATTCAAGAGGGTTCTGAAATATTTCGAATAAGCTTATTATGAGATGGTTCATATACATATAGATAGACTCTTAGATTTTTCGATAACTTGATTAATTTTAACCTCGCAATGAAAAGCTTTTTTTTAGTTTGCTGCAAATAAATTAAGAATTTGAGCCAAAACGTACACAATGTTTCCATCTTGCCATTGCAACAGGGCAATTATATAGTTCCCTAGGAGTAAGAAGTTAGTGATTGTTTTTGATATAGTATTCTTCTAACTGGATGTCGCCTTTTACTTGATATAATTTCAAGGATGCAACTTGCGTCGCCTTATAGATATCGAAATACAGTCAATTTCCCTAGTACTTATTACCTTTTTCATTATTTTTAATTCATACTTATTGCAAATTCATGGAATTACTCGACAGCAAGCTTCAATTGATATTGTTTATGTTTGTCAACGAAAGATTACCAGTACTTAATTCTCTAAAACGATATAAGATTTATGTGATGAATTTAGCAATAAAATCATAATCTAATGTGTAGATAATGAAGGAAATAATAAACTTTATTCAGGAAGTTTAGGATTTACACCACTTAGCTTTTTTTAATCCTTCGCCAATATTCGTGATTCAAACAGTTCGGTAGTCGTACCTACTCCCTTACAAAGTAATAAACTACTTTTTCTTATAACAGTCTCAAGTTCAATGACCTTCAATAACACATCCAGTTGTATATTATAGCTCCAAGGAAAACATCCCTCTGAAAAAATATGTTCCTAATTTAAAAAAAATTGAGGCCACTGTTAGTAAGCAATGTTTTCAAGTTATGGATTTAAAGAAGTTGATAATTGTTCAAGTAATGACAAAATTATTTTGCCGTAGCAGCCCTTTTAATCTATAATTAACGTCTTCGCCCGCGTAGAATTTGTACTTTTTCCCATGTTTTCCTTTGTGTGGTTCCATCTAGCTGATGCCGTTATCCCATTTTCCGTTATCCCATTATCCCGTTATCTCGTTTGGGTAGCATAATTGATTTGACAGCAAAAATAATGCCTCTTGACGACCATTACAAAATTCACTAACCCCTTTTAATCTCTTTAGGGACGGAATTTTCAAATTAGGTTGAACACGATTTCTTTATTTGTAATAGAGAACCAAAACACCAATTTCCATGACCCTAACTTAAAAACCAACGGAACCCCCATACAAACTTTCACCCCTTTTAGGGGTTGAATTTCTAAAAACACTGAAACGCGTATTACCCAGGCGGCATCATAGTGACGGAAACTGATACTGCAACTTCGACTCGGTGGTTATTACGTCTATCACCACTAAATCTACCACTATAAGAAGGACAACTAAATTTATATTTGCATGGTTGTAGTCACGTAATTCCATCTATGTAGCCACTCCACAGTTCTATAACTTGTTGGTTCAATTGAGGTGTCTAAAACATTATTCTTTTATTGTGGCTTACAAGTTTTTTTGACATGTTACGTGAAACATGAATGATATTTATTCAAAATGAAATGGACAATTGACAATTTTTCATGATTTTGTATAAAAAGGTTAGTTTGAATAGATCTCTATGACTCGTGCGCCTGCTTAATATTCATACCATAAATCAGTTTGCACAAATGCCATGATCTCATTACTTGTTAATTGATAATTGTTACTTGATGCTTGATAATTGTTAATTGGAGCTGCATAAATCCACTATTCTTTATAGAGGAGAGGAGCTTTAGAGTGGTATATTTTCAGTTTCTACCACTTTAGAGTTATTTTCTCCGAAAGCCGCCATATTTACAGGAATATGCTGGTCGCCATTATTAGAGAAATGAACGAAACATTCAATATTATTTGTCGTCAGCACTGCATCAAACGTAGTAATTTATTACGTAAGTATCGGTTTCAAGTAACCAAGATTGATGAAAAACTATTTGAGGGATTCAAGTACATACTTTCAGAGGCGAGTTATTTCCAAAATTATAATTTTTCTTTAATAAATAGTATTCAGATGGCGCGTGCTCACAATCGAGCTACAACACCCATATTTCACATTAAACTTTCAATCGTTTCAATTTTATCCCGATCAGAAGTATCCAAATTCAATATACTTACTAACGCGTTTGTATGTTATGAATTATTATACTCATAGTCGATCGAGTGTTAGAAATGAATCAGGCAAAATGGAAGAATGAGGAACATTTATTATAAATATATGTTGCAGGACAAAGATCGAGATACATATCATTTATACAAGCGCAGTCAGTTGTTTAACGTGTCTAGTGTCGGCCACTAGATATTCACGTTTTTGCCAGGTAACCACAACGTGGTTGGAATGTGGCTATCTGAGATCCAGGAACGTAGAGGCCACCAAAAAAGTGTTCCCCATTTTGGTAGCCGCCGCGTGATAGAACCGTGTATATTACGTGGCACTAGTTGTGGTCAAACACCTAGAAGTTTTCCATAATCGTGGCCGCTACGTTCCGTCCACTGGAAATGCTACTTGGCATACTTTATTTGTTACAAAGACCTCATTTATGATCCTAACTTAAAAACTGATGGAACCCCAATACTAATTGAAACATGTATTTCTTCATTTGTAACAAAGACCTCAAATACCAAAATTTCCAGCCCCATTTGAACCCCTTTAGGTTTGCTACCCCGAAACACTGTTTCTTTATTTTGAAAAGAGGAGCTCAAATCCAATTTCCATGACTCTGTACTACCATACAAACTTTCATCCCCTTCTCACCCCCCTTTTCACACTTTAGGGATAAATAAGTTATCATAGAAATACGCTGTCGAAATTTAAGCTATTTAGTCAGTGAATCAGACAGTCAGGGCATGTAATTCGATATGTGTAGCTAAGATTATGATTACGAGGTTATATATGGATATATAATCTATTCGTTATGAACAAATGAAGCAGAGAAAATGAAATTTTAAAAATGTGTTCTTCGAGACTGTTTTCCGCAGGATAAAATTAACTTAAACACATACATTTCAAATTATTTGAGGCGTTAATTAAAAAATACAAATTGACTGATGGCATATTTAAAAAATCGCAATTTCATCAGTTGGAAAAACTGAAAAAAAAAGCATTTGTTTAAAATTATTTTTTTAGCTATTTGAATAATTTAAGAAACAATTTTTTTCTTGAATTTATCCTTAGTGATTACCAGCCACATGGGATTTTTTCAACAGATCGATTATCTATGAATTAACTATTTGTCATAAACAAACACTGATATTTTCTTACATAGTTGAAAATAACGAGAGAAATGTGTAAAAAAATGGAGCATTGCGGAAATATAAACTGATTCCTGCGTATTCTACGGAGTATCCACATCAACTACCATGATGTCAACTTCGTCACTTTGTAGATCTTTCTTTACCCTGTTCTCTTTCTTCTTCCCCTCCTTCTTCTTTCTCTCATTTCTTTTTTTTTTTCATCACCAATAATTCTAATCAACGACCATTTCGTAGACATTATTGGTATCCATATGGCCTACGATATATTGATAAAAGGCTTGATGGAGTGAAAAAAGTCCATAAATAACAAACTATAATAGTTGAAAATTTGACCCATGATTCATTATATTAGTTTTTCAAATTATATTTTTTTACAACTAATAATACGAGAAAACAATTGAAAAATATACAATTCATTAATTTTTGTGTATTTTGTAGCTGGAAAATTTTCAAAAAAATAATTTTGAATTAGTATTATCTGCACTATCAAAAACCCCTTTTTAGATTTATATTTGTTTTTTTTGGATATATTCATTCATAACTAATGCATTATAATAATTTATGACCTTGTAACGTCATAATCTCATTAGAGGTATGAAGAAGTATCCACGAAAAAAAATAAAAAAATGTTAGCATCATTATTTAAACAAGTATCACATTTTCTATTATGGCCATAATTTGAGAAAATGTTTAATTAACAATATTTCGAAGTGTCCTGATGACACCATGATTTTTTTTAATCAATTTGATAGCAAAAAGCTATCAAAACGTCTGACTGACAAACCAGTGAAATCTCGAACCAGGCTGCACTGTTCTCTGGACCTATATTCTAGACCATATGCAAATTCAATACAAATACTGAGCTGAATTATTTTCTGAAACAACATAGGGTCAGTTAGACCCATTTTAAATTTGAATCATTTGGTATGCATATGAAATACTGTCCTGAGTTATTCGAAAACATAGGTCAGTATAGACCCATATGTTAGCAAAATTTGAATCACTTTTAAGTATGCAAGTATGCAAATACTGATCCCCTGAATTATATTTCTTGAAAAAACATAGGTCAGTATAGACCCATATGTTAGCAAAATTCGAATCACTTTTAATGAAATCAAAGACAGATATTATGAAGAAAATGTTGTATACCTCTTTGAATTACTGAGAGGGTGGGGCAGATGGGAACACTTATTCATTCTTAAATTTCAACACCTTCAGTACCACACTGCTTTGCTTGTACATTGATGGCTATGGGCCAATTTGGAATATTTAGAATATATCACATACCTACATAGTTTGTACAATGTAAATAACTAAATATAAATACATATTAACTCTAATCAACCTCACAAAGTACGATTTTTGCATTTTTTAAGTGAAATCGTAACGAAGGGTACTTTTTATCACTTTACATTTCAGGCTGAATAGAATGTGATTTCTTTTCAAACTTCAAAAAAATGACAAAAATGAAATAATTGGAGTTTCAATTCCATTTCAACTACACCGTAGTTCAAGCAAAATACATTCATGGTAAGAATAATTATGTTTGACTTGGCGGTATGGAAAATGTAAACTTCAACAAACACTTTAGTCATTAACGTCATGCATTCATGATTTTTGAAGATAAACAATCAATAAGAATATAACAGTTGCTGGTGGAATCATTATAATATAATTTTGGTATATTTTTCAGATTATCGAACTCACCTGAAAGTATTTCCCCAGTATACCTCAACAAACAAAATTTATTGATTGATTCTGTATAGTTACAAAATATTGCTGATATCCGACTCTTCAAACTGAAGGTTCAAACTGAAAATGTAGCCCCTCTAGAAAGCAGTATCAAGTAACATTGACACAGCTATTTGTGGTCTGAGTAAATATTAGCAGAAGCCATTTACAAATTTTAATCTTTCCATTTTCCGCCCTATGCTGCTTTCACGTGGATTGCTTTGTAGTTTGTAGTGATTGAATGATTTCTAGATAGACATCGAATCCATTTCAAGATTTGTTGAAACACTGTCGTCGATTATTCTTTGTAGAAATATATATCTTATATTTTCATACAATATCTATCAAATTTGGTGGGTTTATTTTTCAAATTTGTTATTTTTATCGTGAAATGTTTAAATTTTTCAGTAATTTATTTATTTTTTTATACAAGTTCTCTAGGTTTCCTCCTTCCTATGATAAATTGATTTGTCTGAAATTATGAACAGGATAATCGTGGAAGCGTGAATTAGATTTTCGTCGACAAAAAGGTATCGAAGGCCTAGTGAATGCGATCCCAGTCTTGCATCAATGTTACAAATTATTTCTGGTGAGTACTCCTTCTTGGAAATCATTTTTCTTAATCTCATTCATCTATATGAATTCTTGATTAAGACTGGAATAGAAAGTCAATTTTTTATTTCAGATTCTTTTTTTGAGTTAGGGTACTTTCTAAATATCTACCGGATGTAGTTCAATGTCCAGCGTGGCTTTAGCCGGAAAAAAGTTGTTTTCTGCACCATATTCACAAGATCATTAAAAATTAAAAATATCTTATTATTTAATCGAAGACCTAAATCCCATTAACAACACCACAGTCATCATTCAAAAGTCGTGAAAAAGATTTTTGTGGGAGTGCTCATGATGCCAATCTTCTTCAGAGTGATACGAATTGCATTTCTGATTGGTGTGAAGAAAACTGCCTTCATTTCAATACGAAGATATGCTACTCAATGGTGTTCAAGTAGATCTTCTTCACCAGTTAATTTTGATTACCATTTAAATAATGAGATTTTGGAAAGTAAAGTGGAATGTAATAACCATGTGAATTCAATATCTATACAAGCTTTCAAAGTGCCTGACTTCATTACGAGATCATCAATTAACCTTTTACCACAAAAGTTGTATATTGCTCTTTAGTACGAGTATAACACCATAATCTGGAGTCCCTACTACCTTTAATATAAACAACAATTAGAAAATCTCCAATATTAATTTTTAAGGACCATGGCTTATAAACTAGGATTAGTTTTAGGTGAATATAATTATAGTGAAGTAATGAATTTATTACCTTTATCATGTCCTGAGGATAGGCGAATAATTGCATCATTAGTTTATCTTTTCAAAACTATCTCTGGTATTATTGAATGCCGGGAAATACTCTCCCTTATATATTTCAACATTCCACGTAGGTCCACTACACAAATAAAATCATTTGTTACATTTTATCACTCGACTAACTATAGTTCTCACTAACCTATATCAAAAATGTTAAGACTGGGTAATGATTATTGTAATGAAATTGATTTCTTCTCTGATATTTCCAAATACTTTTGATTTTTGTCATAGAAATTTTGTTAACTGAATTGGTGTTCACCCGTATATAAATAAATAAATATATGTTGACCAGAAAAACTAGGCATTCGAAGAGAAATTTGAATTATTCGAGTAACCAACTTCAATAGAGGAATATGTCGCAATCATCGGGCTTTATCGATAAGAAAATTGTCTGGATGTATACGAATACATCTGCTGAAAAAATCCTTTGAGTAAATTCACGTCTTTTGCAAAACAATACGTTCAGTAGCCTGAAAAGTCACTCTGCCCGCTTACCATAAGCGTGTCTAGACCGAATAGTCCAAACGATTCAATCACATTTATGTCTGTGTGATCCTCTTTCATTCTTATCCCTGAGGAATGGAACATATTTTCAGTATTATTCCTAAAAGCCAGCAGAAAGTCAATCAAATATTTCTCAAGCAACTAGACTTTTCAATATATTGAGCACATATTCGTAGTATACGGCCGATTTGCCCTAATGTTGAAGGGCATGTGGTCAGGCTAATATACTTATCGTACCAAATTCATCCCTAACGCTCTGAGCACTCGCAGATTTTTCTAGATCTTATGAGGAAGTAATCATATCTTGTACCATATCAGGTTTTCAAAGTTTTACTTCATCACCCGAAAAATGATTATAGACCGGTAACACGTTTTACAAAGTGTTGCACTATCGCACTCATATCAAATATAAAGTATATGTTTGTTGTATCTCCTCGAGATGAATTCCGTCGAGTATAGTAGCATGAATAGGATTTATTCGATTATTTTGGAAACGAACTATACCCCGTTATTCACCTGAGGTTTGTGACTTGTAGAAGATTTGTGGTTGATTTGAGTATAATAGAAAATTAAAAAAAAAAAAAATTGCATGATCCAGCTAGGGATCGAACCCAGGTCCTTGCACTTTGAAACCGAGCGTTAATCCAACTGGGCTACCAGGCCTTGTTGAATTGAAAATGTGTTTGGAATTATCTGAGCGCCGGGCGACGCTCTGGAAGAGCGGAACTGACTTCTGCCTACAGAGCTATACACTTGTCAGCTAGTAAGGAAGGTTTCTGTGTAAAAATGTGCCTTGTTCCTTATCATTTTTAATTTACGTAGCCAGCTCTTAGACCATATCGGTTCTCAATACGTGTGCAAAATTTCAAATAACTTTGACGACTAGAAAGTGGGTCAAAATTGAATTGAAAAATTCCATCATACATACATACAGAGTGGGCCATCGAAAACGAAACAGCGGCACTGTAGGTCGGCAGAACCGAATTATAAAATAAAAACTCTCGGACACGTCATCTATATTTTCGAGGGGGACATCGTTCGCGATAAAATTCACCCGAAATACATTTCATCCCTCGGAGCTGTGACCGCCACCCCTAAATTTTTAAATGGCAATATACCTCATTTGAATGGTATTTTCCTTCTAATATCAAAAACAAAAATAATTTAATTCTATCGATTCGTTTTCGAGATATATGAACTTGAAGTTGGGAAATAACTTTTTATTCGCTCAATCAATAAAAATAACATCTAACAATGCACAGATAATTATCATTGTCAAGGAATTAATGATCTAACTGTTTACCAACAAATAACAGCAATTCCGTTTCAAATTTTCATTTCATCCTCATTACTTGATCGAAAAAAAATTAAGGTTCTTAAGAATCGATAAAAAGACGTTTCCAATTCGCTCGAATTCGACTCAAATGCGAGTACAACAAAAACATGTATGAGAGAATTTTTTCCGCCAAATCGCAATTATGGACGTCTATCAGTGTCGAACTGATATTTGATTGAATGACATTAGAGTGAATTACTTGACTAAAGCTGCTGAATATTTTTTCGCAATAATGGTGTATACGATCGCGGAAAGAGTTAAAATAATAACAATTTTTTTTAAGAATGATGAGGCGGTAACCGTACAGCTAATTTGTTCGATGAAACGCATCCAGATAAACTTGTTGCTAGAAAATACGTTCCAGAATTAGTGCAAGAATTTCGTCAAACTGGATCAGTAGCCAACAAGAAACGAGACCCAGAACGTAAATTTCCGTTGAGAAATGAAGCTGTTGAAGTTGCACGTTTGGGACAAGTTCATGCAGACCCGACATTGAGCACAAGGAAATTGGCTAGTGTTACCAATATCAGTAGAACCAGTACCCGCCGAATCCTGAAACATCATAAATTCCACCCCTACAAAATACATTTGGTACACCAATTGAATGAAGATGATTTTGATAGGCGATAGGAATTTTGTGAAATTGAGACTACGAGAATAGATGGTGATTTCCTTTCCAACATCTGCTTTTCTGATGAGTCTATATTCTTTTTGAATTCGACTGTGAATCGTCATAATTGTCGTTATTGGTCGGATGCCAATCCACATGTTTTCCACGAAGTCCATACTCAAACTCCCCAAAAACTCAATGTCTGTGCCGGTATTTTTGAGGACCGTTTGATTGGACCAGTTTTTCTCGACGGTAAACTGACAGGAGAAACGTATTTGAATTATTGAATGAATTTGTTTATCCACAATTAGTAGACATCATCGAAAATGACGATCGTTACCATGAAGAACACTTGATATTTCAACAAGACAGGGCACCTTCACATTATGCATATCCTGTTAGGGCGTTTTTGGATAGAATGTTTCCTGGAAGTTGGATTGGAAGAAGAGGCTCTATAGAGTGACTAGCCAGATCTCCAGATTTAACCCCACTCGACTTTTCCCTGTATGGTCACTTGAAAAACAAAATCTGTGCAACCGAACCAGAATCTCTGGAAGATTTACAAAGGAGAATTATTGAAGAATGCCGTCCAATAACGCCGGAAATACTACGAAATGTGAGGTCTCGTTTTGAACAGAACTTGTACTATTGTATGGAAATGGGTGGTAGACAGTTTGAACATTCAGTTCATAGACAATAATAATTATTGCGACAGTTGCTTTATCAGATATTGTTTTTATTGATTGAGTGAATAAAAATTGATTTCCCAACTTCAAGTTCCTATATCTCGAAAACCAATCGATAGAATTAATTTATTTTTGTTGATTGATATTAAAAAGGAAAATACCTTTCAAATGAGGTATCACTTGCCATATGTTGACATTTAAAAATTTAGGGGTGGCGGTCACAGCTCCGAGGGATGGAATGTATTTCGGGTGAATTTCATCGCGAACGATGTCCCCCTCGAAAATGTAGTTGACGTGTCCGAGCGTTTTTTCATAATTCGGTTCTGCCGACTACAGAGCCGCTGTTTCGTTTTCAATGGCCCCACTCTGTACAGTTAAGCTAATAAAAGCGTGTTAAAATGGACATTGTCTTTGGGGACGGATTGATGAAATCAAGCCAGTGAGCCCAACAGACGTGAATGTATTTCATTGAAATTAATAGTCCATTGATTTTATTACAAAATAAAATTATTTTGTCATTAACATTTTGTCTTCCACCGATATTTTCACCAATCATAAAGAAATCCACCTTAACTTATCATTGATGGGTCAGAATGAATGTTAAAAAGGGAACCATTCTCAATTAAATATTGAAATAGAAAATTTTTCTGTGAATTGAAATATCCACAATAAAAAAAAAATTGTGAATGTGAATATACAACAGAAAGCAATTACTTCCCCGGCTGAAGCCACGCTGGACATAGAACTACATCTGATATATATATTTTGAAAGGACCCTGACTCGTAAGAAAAAGTCTGAAACCAAAAAATTTGCGTTTTCATTCAGATTTTTATTTGATTTTCTATTCCAGTCTTCAGTAAGACCCATTAGATAGACAAATTATTCATATATTCAAACAAATCGAAATAAACGTTTGCATTTCAGTAGGTTGATGTTCAAATTTGAATGATGAATAATTTTTTTTCTGGACCATTGAAAAACGTTATTATCATTTCCCTCAATACGTCGATAGGAAACTTCCCACAATTCACGCAAGGATACAAAGTTCATACCTCATACGTGGTTTAATTTGTAAGCTTAGCGGTAAATTTAGTTAAATCGGAGTTCTATGATAATTCCGATTTCATATAACCATGAACCATGATTGATCGAGAAGACGTAAAAGAGTGAAAGTGGTCTGCAACAGTAGGAATTCCAAATTAATTTCTAAAACGTTGAACGTGTTTTATATTTGAATATGTCGCGTGTTTATCAGATTATTACATCCGGAAAATTATCCAGTAGGTTACTCCCCTCAAAAATAGCATAGGAATGGAAAATATTAATCAAATATAGATTACGAAATCATATTTTTTTTAAGAAATGTGCAGTCTATGGCCGCCTCTACTAATCTGGGGAACACGAAAAATTGTAACTTAAGTACCTTCATTCGGTAGGTTCAGGACATTTTCATCAACAGGACGATTTTATACATGTTCCCTGGGACTGTTGAAATATACTCGTTGTCACTGAACGGCACACAAAATTGTTCTTTCATTTCACTGCACCATGTGATAATCATAGCAGAGTATCCTGCGATATACACACTGACTTCTATAATTCTATACATCACTGAAAATAGTTGAATAAACTGGAATATATACACCGATCGCGAACACAATATAGGTTACTTACGTTCTGACCTACAAATATTACTGCGTTGAGAACGATGTGCAAAAGTCGACTAATAATAACGTACTGGGGGATATACTCGTCATCGTCATAGATTCAAAAAAAATCAATAAATTACCTAGGATTGTACACCATTTTATTTCTGCATGTTGTGGTAAATCACGTTGCATATATAAAATATTGAAATTATACGCACCAAATGATCATTTGGAATAACTATAGAAATTCTAGGCGAATAACTATCTACAAATCAAATTCAATCGATTGAATCACGACATATCAGCGAGGGCACTATTTTATATGTAAACAGTTCGGTTGCCGGGAACTAGCAGACACCACCAGGTCAATCCATCGGCAGAAAATCACGCAAGAAAATTTTAATTCTGAGTCCATTCCATTAGGGCATATTGAACGTGATTAAAAAAACATGTACTCATGAATCTGTCAAAAAATGCAATTATTTTCAAACTTTGTATACCTACCTTAAAAGGTAGTACCGCCACGAGACAGTTGAATTAGGAAATTGTTATGGCATACGTATTGTTCAACATGTGAACAACACCTCTATGAAATTTTAACAAGTTTTACCATCCCGAACCCGAGATATTTATAAATGATGTTGACTCAATTAACACGTAACATATGAACCATGCATAGGCAAACAGCACATATTAATTCTACCGTTAGTACTAAATTTAAGATGTTCATGAAAAACGAGAGGAGCTAGAGCAGGATATCACAGATATTGTGAAAAAAAAATTCATGTGATTGACCATCTAGTTTGACAGATATAATCAAAACTACTCTCGTTATTCAAAATGGTCCACGGGGAAGCGCACATTATTAATTCTACCGTTAGTACTGAAATTAAGAAGTTTAGAAACGAGGAGGAGCTAGAAGGAAAATAGTCCTTGGGGAAGCGCACAGCCTGAAGGAGGGGTCGTAGAGAAATGCGGATTGTGCCAGGGGACTTTTTATAGGAGGACGGGGGACCATTTGAGGGTCTGAACGCGAGAAAAAACCCCTTCTCCCAGTTGACCCCATTGATTTGAACGATACCCCCCAAAAAAAAAGTTCAAAAAGAGTACTACAAAAAAGTCCATTGAAGTTTCATCGAAAAACGATAATTTTTTCCCATGACGTATAATTTCTAGTGAGAGGGGGGCCCGAGTCTGAAATTTTTTTTTGCTGCCCTTTTCGGGGACCTCAATTCTTTGAGTCGCCGACTTTCTATACCGAAGAAATTTTCTAGAGTCGATTGGGGGGGCAAGTGCCCCTCTTCAATTAACATTTTTTTCGCGTTTCAAATCGAAAAGTTTTTTGAAATTTTTCGATTGCATCAAAAATAATTTCCTAATTCAACTGTCTCGTGGCGGAACTACCTTAAGTGAGTCATTTTTGAATATCAAAATATTGGTACATTTTTACGGAAATTGGCAATGGAAATTCTTTGATAGACAAAGGGAAATAGCGTTTCGAAATCAGATAGGCAAGAAGCAAACTTGAAATTTGAGATGGCCGCAGCAATAAGCCATACTCAATGTGCTACCGCAAATATCAATGGAGATTTACCTGAAATAATACTAGTATTTCGAGACGTGGCGGAGAAAAAAGCCTTCTATACTTTAGAAAGGTTTTTCCTGTCTTATTTTGGAGAAAAATCGAAGAAAATGAATTATTCCACCCTGAGATCTAAAGATTCAAGACTGAAATTAACTTCATTGGTGCATATTCGAAAATAAAATATGCCGGATATAGGGCTAAAGTCCAAAATTTCACAAGAGATTTATAAGTGCTTGTAATGAGACATATGTTATTCAAAAAGTAAATTTTGAAAGTATTACATGTTCTTCAAACTCTATTGAGTTGCTTTTCAAGGGTGCATTGATATTCATCATTGTATTAAATAAAAACTGGACAGATCGAAGAAATAGAAGATGTTCCGATTACTACAATTCCTAATGAAAAACTCATATTGAGAGTCGATTTACTTTTATTCGAAAAACTCTCATTAACACTCTACTATATATTCAGAACATAAAAGCTATCGACCAAAAAACGTCCCCACTAATAATTTCTTCTTGCATTTCAGATAAGGTAAGTGCACATGTCTGGTTGTAAAAAAAATAACTTTTTGAAAATTCCATCACTTATACATACTTTTTAATGTGCATTGGGTAAATCTTACACTGGCCTTGAGTTTCGGCGATCATTATCATCTTTTCAGGCTAATTCAGGTGGCGATTTATTACAATTGAGAAAACACGGGCCAGTAAGCTTCATTACCATGCAGAACCTCATTTTTCTGAGTCAATCAGTTTCTGAGAAAAAACGTCTGTGGCAGACACGTTAGTGATCTCAAACATATTTTAGTTTTTCCTTTGAATGTACGGAACCTTTATAAATCAACTCTCCGACTAATATTTCCTTTTGCATTTCCATCAATGTAAAATATCTGAAAATGATTAATTTTCCAAATTTGTAGGCATATACTTTTTATTCACTTGGCATTATCTACTATACATACAGTGCGACTTTTTATAGCCCTCCCCCCCCCTATTAACTTTTGAATGATTCGACATAGAACAATGGGATGAAAAACGTTTTGAATGATAAGACCGATTCTCCTTTTTGAAATGAAGGATATTGTGATTGCTCGATAGCTGGCGCTGGGGGCACTTTCATAAATAGCATAGAGAGTCAAGTGGCACATCGTTGAAAAGATAATTCAATTCTCTTTTCAACCATCTAATTTTTTATTTTTATTTTGTCAATTCTTTTTTTTATAATATGCATTTTAAATTTTGTTTTATTTGACATTTCCAATGCATATTGTGGAAAAATGTATTGACGAAATTTAAAAAAAAACTAGATGGTTGAAAAGAAGATTGAGTTATTTTTTCAACGATTTGCCACTTGAACCCCCTTGCTATTTGAAATGTTTAAGTTGATGTGCCCCTCCGCGCGATCTATCGAGCAATTACTATGTCTTTCATTTCAAAAAGTAGCATCGGTGATATCATTCAAAATGGTTTTCGTCCCATTGATAGACGTCAAACCGTTCAAAACTTAACAGGCGGGAGGGTACTATAAAGACCCGCAATGTATATACATTCATGAATAATTTCTGCTCGTGAGAAAATATACTTGCCGAAAGCACTCGACAACATCGTAGAACATGAAATTTAGTACTTTTCAGCTTAATGTCATGTCTATTAACGAATAACTACCAATATTCAAGCACAAACTTAATGACACACATGTCATTTCACTGACGACCGATTTTCATAAAATATCCACGAAGAATGAAACAACCTCTAATTTTCATCGAGAAGAAACTTTTACTTTCCATATGAATTCGTAAAAATTCAGTCACTTTTCAGGAAACTCTCTATTTGTAGCATTACAACTACTGAAACTATTCGCCTAAAATACCTATTACCATTCATTTCGCCATAGGATGTGTAGGAATATAGTAAAACTCCAATTCCACTGTATAATTCCATACACCGAAACTTTTCCAAATTTGTGATTTTGTTCCTATTCAAAACAACGTTATCGTTAGAATTTGATATTTTTCGGTAATTCGGATGACAATAAAAACCATTTGGTCCATCTTAGGAAATCCTTAAATTCTTTATTGTGATGACGGCAATTTCCAATACAGTTTGCATTCGAATTGTGGTTAGAGCATTGTTCCGTTTTCGTTGTCGTTTTCCAAGCGAAAAATAAGAGGCAGTGCTTTCAAATTTACTGGTAGCACGTCGCGTCGATTTGTTTATATGCGCGACAAAAAAAGCGAATTGGCGCCTTGTAATTATATTTCTAGTAACCTTTGAGTTATTTATGAATACTGGCTCATTGTAGTTGTTTTCAACAGAACAATAGTTCGTACACGTTCGAGATGTAATTCACCAATTCACCTAGTCTCACCTTCCATTATTATTAGAATTTGAAGGTCTATCGTAAATAATCACTTTGTGTTGCATTTTTTGTACAGTCTATTGTTGGAATAATTGAATATTTTCACGAGTACCGGGGAAAAATCGCTTTATAAAACAATCATCTTGTTTATAAAGGAAAACCAGTAATCATTTATCAATTTTTCATTACTTAACAATCTTCACATCACTTATACAGATTATTACTTACTGGTTTGTCATAATCTTCCTGGGCTCAATTTCAGTTGAAATTTTTCAAAATCATGTGTGCTGCTGCCCCTTTTTTAATTTTAAAGAAGTAAAATAACATCAACGAATAAGAACGTCCAAAATTATCTTGTATAATTTCAATAATACATGATACATAAAACTCCACCTATGAAAAGGTATACATTATTTTTGTTTCCATACTAACCAATGTGATATTGTTACAAACAAAACACGCTGTAATATTTTGACATTTATCAATAATTGTTTGAAAATTAGTCGATTCACAGCTTTACCATTAAAAGCAAAGATTCATAAGGAAAAGATTCTCACATTTTGTAGTGAAAAAAACTATTTTGAAGATTGGGATTTTAATATGCGAAAATGTGGTTTGAACTAAATGGAATGTTACGGCAAAGCAAGTAGAAGAAAATATATGACGAAATTATATATTCAAACTGTATCGATTAATTAAAACTTTATCAATGATTAAACAGGGTGTTAATTTGAAAACTTCCCACCCGTAATATCCTTCTTCCAGTAAATAATATGAGGAATCGAAAAAACTGGTCAATTTCATTTTCAAGGGGAAGCACTTTCAATGAGTGCTTGTAGCCCGCGTGGTTCAACTCCTTGGGAGGGGTAGATGTTACCCTTAGAATCTTAAATGGGAAGCGTGGTCAAGTGACACATCATTTTGATGGGCGTTTGATTCTCTTTCCAATGGTATCCTGACTTACTATTTTTGATGAGCACGTACCGAAAAATAGCGTTCTAAACTTACAGAAGTAATTTGCACTTGTCTGCACTGAGAAGCATGGTTTTCAGGTTATTATTTGAACAAAATTATTATATTGACTCTCCTTTTAGTAGAACTGGTTGGAAGATTAGGTAGTACCGTTCCAACCCTTTATCAGGGGCCACAGTAACCATTAGCTCCAAAAAAAACATCAAAAAGTAATCTAATAGGAAGATGGTAGGTAAGTTGCGTTTATTAAATGCTGGATTTTTAATTTTCATCGCTGAAATTCTACAGATAGCCTTAATTTTTTGCTACTTCTGCTTCAAAAAGCTTCTGTTTTTAAGCAAAAAATTAGTTAGCAAATTTTAACGATTTGGTAGTATTGTTAATGCAGTTTCACTTGTTGGGCTGTGATAACTTTAATAAGTGAATAAAAGTATGAGGAAAGAATTTTAATTTATAGAGAGGCTGGAAAGGGCGCACGAAAGAAATCCAAAGTGTAATTTAAGACACCGGTATGTGCTTGATTTGGTGACAAAGTTTTACGAAACTGGTTAGGTGAAAAGTAAAATTAGAAATAACCTCAGAGTAGAAGAAGCTCAAATTGGAGTTTTGGCAGAGCCCACTTGCTCCTTACGATCAGTAGCAGAACAGACGGGAATGTCACGCGAGACTGTACGAAAAGCACTGAAAATGCATAAATTTCATCCATATAAAATGCAAATTCTTCAAGAGCTCCATGAGGATGATTATGATAGAAGGATAGAATTTTGTGAAACGATGTCTCATCGAGTCAATGCCATCCCTAATCTTTTGTTAAACATCTGTTTCAGCGATGAATCTTCATTATTTCTGAATGGCAATGTTAGTAGACAAAATTGTCGCTATTGGACTGACGAAAACCCGCATATTTTTCGAGAAGGACATACACAACACCCACAAAAAGTTTATGTTTGGGCTGGTATTCTTGGAAATGCAATTATTTCTTGAAGAAAACTTGACCGGCAATCGGTACCTCGATATGCTCGACCCTCTTATAACTCACGATCTAGAAACTCAAATTGATACAGAAGGTATTGAACTTTAGCAGGAGGATCTGTTGCATTTCCAGCAGGACGATGCTCCACCTCATTATTTTCTCCTCGTCCGACAGTGGTTAAACGAGAGATTCCCGAATAGATGGATTGGCAGAAGGGGAGAAGTTGGATGGCCTCCGAGATCACCAGATTCAACTCCCTTAGATTTCTTTCTTCGGGGACATCTCAGATCCGTTGTTGATAAAACACAACCTGCTGATATTGATGAACTTAAAAGACGAATTCCTGGAGAACTTTCCCGAAATGTTAGAGAGGCGTTCGAAAACAGACTTTATCACTGTTTGGAGAAAAATAGATACCATTTTGAACGGTTTATAAGGTAGGCGTAGATTCCATGTTTGGAATTTCTTTCTCGCAAATTGTTTTTTTTTGTAAAAGTAAAATAACCAACAAATAAAAAATCACACATGTAGAATAGATTTATTCCTGTTATTCAAAGGTTGGAACGGTACCACCTACTCTTCTAACCATTTCTATTGAAAGGAGAGTCAATACAATGATGCATCTCATAATTACTTCTGTAAGTTTAGAACGCTATTTTTCGGAACCTGCTCATCAAAAAATAATAAGTCAGGGTACCAGTGGAAAGAGAATTGAACGACCATCAAAATAATGTGCCACTTGACCCCCCCCCCTTCACATTTAAGTTTCTAAGGGTAACACCAGAGGGGTTGAACCACGAGGGCAACAAATATTCATTAAAAGTGTTAATCGATTCCCCATATTATTTACTGGAAGGAAGATATTAAGGCTAGGAAGTTTTCAAATTGACACCCTGAATACCTATATGTAAATAAAAAAATAATTACACTACAGATGTTGAACAAAGTAGAAATCGATAAGTGATCTATAATCGATAATAAGAGGAAACAAATAATATATTCAATACAGATTCATAATATTCCCATGTATGGATTCTTCACAAATATATAAATAATTCTAAAATATTAGAGCTAAACAATAAAAATTATAATACAGTTAAATTTTATATCGAATGGATCAAGACATCGAAAATAGGTCAGAAAGGAAGGGAGATGTTGATAAACAACGCAAAAAACGATTTTTAATGAATAGCAAGTTAAAGAAATTGATGACTAATTGATATGAAATTTTACTTAGGTAGATGGCTGGCTGGATTATTCGTTTTTTTGGGGTTTTAAATCATTTGTCATTGTTCTATCATGTACTCTTTTAGCTTCGTTTTGAAAATGTTTTTTTTTAGATCTTATAGTTTCTGGGATACTATTATATATTTTTCTTGTAATGTATGGGTGTGATCTTAGGGAAATGGATTTGTTTACTAGCGGTAAAACAGATGAGTTTTTTGCGGGTATTATACTCGTGGGTCCAACTATAACACCAGTCAGGTGGAATTTCACATTCGCACAATAATACAATAATTGTCTAATATCCATAAATCATCACTTTCAGGAACCTTTTTTGTAGTTGCAAAGAGAAACATCTCAATTGAATAGAATTTTTTTTTTCTGTGAATTGAATAATCCACGATAAAAATGTTTATCTTTCAACCGCAGATCTGATTTTATGAACATTATTTTCATATTTTTAAATAAATCAATTTTTTTGTAGTATTTCCAGTGGTTTGGGGTGTATCCGGAGAGCACTACCCCATATCAGAATTCCATATAGGATATGCTTGCTTGTTTTTCATGGTCCATCCAATACATGTCAACGGGGGCTCTAGCCAACACTTCGGCCCCTCTTCCGTGGGCAAACGGGATTGTCTAACTCGAAATAATACCACGAACAAACAAAAAACTGGAGAATCGGAACAACTGGACATACCAAAATCACTCATGTAATCAATATCGACGAACTCGAAATGATTTCAGACTACATGCAACCCCTATACTCATTCGAAAAAACATTCGAAACACGAATTCGGATGAGCCCCGAGTATAGAATCACAATCAACTGCGGACATAGTCTGGTATACAGACGGCTCAAAGACAGTTGAAGGAACGGGAGCAGGAATACATGGGGTAAGGCCAAGAAGGGACTACATAATATCACTTGGAAAATGCTCCACGATATTCCAAACTGAAACAAATGCTATTATGGTAAGCATTCAGAAGAATCTAAAAAGTGGTTATAGGAAAAAACACATCTACATTCTATCTGACAGTCAAAGTACTATCAAAGCCCTCAACTCTATACAGATAAAGTCTAAACTGGTCTGGGACTGCCTCCAGAACCGAGCTGGCAAAACACAACAAGGTCACCTTGATGTGGATGCCAGGTCATAGAGGCATTGAAGGCAACGTAAAATCGGACCAGCTAGCTAGACAAGCATCTGAAATGCTATTCACAGGGCCAGAACCTGTGCATGGAATTAGCAAAAACCGATGCAGGACCCTGATCGATGAGTGGATAAAAAGAAGACACCAACAATATTGGGATCAAACTGTCGGGCAAATACACAGCAAAGTCATGGTAGGGCACCCAAACCGGACCCTGACGGCTGACCATCTGAACCTGAACAGAACGAAGGCACGTATGATAGTAGGTCTGTTGACTGGACACTGCGGCCTATGAAAACACCTAAACACCATGGGAGTACGCAGGGAAACCATGGAGTGTAGACTATGTGATAAAGAGAAGGAAACAGCCTCTCATATTATCTTCGACTGTGACGCCCTAAGTAGAAGGCGACACAGAACCTTTGGAGAGATCAACCCGGAAACAGGCATGAATCCGGAGAACCTTATTAACAGGCTACTAAACCTAATTGAAGGCACAAACCTGTTTGAATGTTTGAATGAGGAACCACTGACGACAGAGTGATACAATAGACCCTAGCTGGTCGCAGTGTCAAGGGAACCTAAGTGCCAACCCTGTCTCTGGCTCGTCAGATTTCAACCAACCAACCATGGTTTATAACGTATTTTATGTGTATATTCCATTTCATATACGGATCTAGATATACTCCAAGGTATTCGATATTTTGTAAAGGTTCAATTCTGAGAGTCTTTCCTAGGAGTTAAACGTCGATATATTGACATCTTCAGCCTTATTATAGTTGAAGGATTTAGTTTTTTCAGTATTAATTGTCAACGGTCGGCCGCTTCATATAAAATTGCGATATCATCAGCATACCCTGTGGCACTACCATGGCTGTTCAATGACAATATTTCATTAATGTAGAGATTGAACAATAGAGGGCCCAAAACAGTTCCCTGCGGTACGCCATATTCAATTTATCTCAGATCACTCAGCATTTTAATGATAACTCAGCGTTTTAAGATCACTCAGCGATATATTCATGATGTCCATTTTATCCTATTTTCCCACATTTTTTTAGGTTAGCTGAAAAACACTGTGAAGTGATGCTTCGCACTTTCCATTGTTCATTAAAGTCATTCATTATCTTTACTATTTTGAATGGGATCTAGTTTTGATTTCAGTTCATAATCCAATCTCTTGGAAATCGAATTAACAATCTCAGCAGATGTTATGTATACATACTAACATCGAAGTTTTGTTGTCATTGTTGTTTTTCTCCTCAAAGAAGCCACTTCATTGAATTCTCGTAATCGCAGCCAAACAATTCGCATTAAAGATACATAAATTCGGGACTACAACGGGTGGATGTTTACAAGATTTAAACACCGAAAAGAGTAACAAGTAGTTGGCCAGAGTGTAGGACTGCACCAGATGCCCCGTTGTTCAGTTGTACAAACATCACTTACAACCAAAACAACAAACACTGGGAATTGAAGAAGAAAATATCTAAAGACTTGTTGCTTTCTATACCAGTCACTGGAAGCTTCATATTGAATCGGCACTAGAAATGTTTTTTTTTCAAAACAGAATTGATGTTCAGTTTTCTTGAATTATATATTTTTTGGAATGATGTTTAGCTTCTCTATAGCCTCTATAAAAAATTACATAAAAACTGTATAAGTTTCCTTTACAACTGAGCTAAAAACAACAAAAAATTGTCAAAAATGCACTTTCATATTTGAGGCCTTAATCAATCAAACTTTCATTACATCATACAGAACAAATTTTGAGAATATTCATGAACTTGAAAAATCTGAATCTTTGGAGGTATAAGTTGAAACCGCGCCAGTTACTTGAAAATTACGATTTCTCTGTCCATAATTATGGTCAGAGATGAAATTCTGATTTTAAAAATATGTGAAAAAGGTGTGAGAAGTAATTTGAAAATTTTGAATAATAAAAAGTTTATTATTCAGAGACAAAATGAAATGAATCTGGGAAACCGGTTTGGAGAACTGTCTTCTGAAATTGTTATTTTGTATCCACTCTCCACTGATTTTTCCTCGAAGAATCTGTTTTTGAAAACAAAAATCCATTAAAGTTAATTTTTTTATTCCAAAACTCGGGTGTCTACTTTCTGAATTAATTTGCATAAATCCTCTACAGTTTCGGCCAGAGCAACCTTGAATTTGCCACATTATTTTTCATAATCCTGATGGACGCTCTGTAACACTAATAGACATTTTAGAACAGAAGTAGGTACCGGAATATAGCGTAAATAATGAGGTATTTTTCATAATGAATTTCGCGGGCGAATGGATTGTTTTATCCGGTACGAACAGATAAAAAAATGATATCAGGAAAGACAGATATAAGAGCAGAAAGCAGATTTTTTCTACGGCCACAGTGTGAATAATCCGTTACTCTCTACGGAGTAATGGTAAACAGATCTCCGGCAGGCTGGTTTATTCAGGTGTCCTTGTCACATTTTTTTGGAGAGCAAAACCATTGGCATATTTATATGTTTTCCACCAATTAAAATTCAAGTGGCTCATCATTCAAATTATTCAAGATCAATCGAAGATTCGACGTTTGCCATTGTTCAATTCCTGAAGACCGACTTCCTTCGAATTTTAATAATGCCGCCCTGGCACGCGTGTAACTTTAATAACGTTCTGCCGCCACACATTTTACCGCTCAATTATGCGCTCCTTCCTGCGGACTTGTCAACTTAACAGGGAGGGCAGAGATTGTCAGCTCTTCAAATTTTATATTCAATTTTCCTGAAAGAAATGTGATTAGAGGCCCGTCTAGAACAAATCGTTACCCCCGATCTTTTCATTGTGGAGCTGAACAAAGTTTTTTAGAAGAGTTTGCTAAATAGATAAAACATAATTCTTTTTGTGGTTAGGGTAGAAAACAAAACTGCCTCAATACCAGGCGAAAAAATTATAAAAACCTATATCTATGAAAAAAAATCTTGAAATTAAAAGTGAATGACCAATAAAACAACTACTTTCCCGACATTACGCCAACGCTGGACATTAAGCATCTGATAAATATTCTGAAAGGGTTTTACCTGGAAATTAAAATTTAATTTTAATTAATATTTTTTTTCTCAAATCAATTGAGAACTTATATATAGATGAACGGGGCAGAAAAGTTTTCCAAAAGCGAAAACTCACCAGAGATGATTGGTTGCAAAATGTATCTGAATAAAAATTAACGTTTGCAATTCAGTATTTCTTCCTGTCAATTAATATATGTCTGCATAGTGCATGTTAGTTATACAAAAAATGCAATGACAAAATTTGTCACCAAATATTTTTTTTTGGGATTTTTTCTCAACTTTTTTTTTTCGAACGAATGTTTTGAACACTAGAAGTAGTAAATAAAGTTTATCTTTCACTCGTAGATTATTCTAAATCTGATTTTCTTAACATCCCATCTATATATTCAAAGAAATCAAAATCACAAATAAGTAAAGCTAGTATAGCCAATTATGTTTACAATTTCTCCCTCAGGCCTGCACCTAGCTCTTTAGGTGCAAACCATTCAGTAGTACGGTCATTTCGGAACAGTCTCCGAATGGTATCCCAACTCACCAAACCTCAACTCGGTACTGCTTCTCGCTCGACATTTAGTTGGTGAGTGATCGTTATAGGCTGTCCCCGGCATGTTGTCTCTCTTCTAATTTTTCATGTTTTTTATTAATGTTATGAAATGTATCGCGTTCTATTTTTTCATATCTGCCATCATAGTTTATACAAACTTATCCACCATAGGATGTATTCCTATATTCAAGTATATTCAAAAATAGTTACGTTTTCCAGTATTCGCTGGATTTTCTGCTTTTCCGATCTTCTCTATAGAGGGTATAATCTAACCTCTTGCACATCCATTAATGACATTTCATAACAAATTACAGTGGTTAAAAATCTGAAAAAAAAACGAAAAAAAAATGTTTTGTACTTGGTAAAATTTGACAAAATTTTGGGTAGCTAATTTCAGGTGACCTACTCAGAGGAATACTTTGGCAATTGCCGAAGGCAATAACATTCAACTCGACATTTGAATTATGTAGAATGTTGAACTGGTTGTGTGGTAAATGTACACATTGCAGGCTGCCTGAGATATATATTCAATTTCAAAGTGAAGAAAACAACTGATCATAATTAACACAGTCACTTGTGAAAAACAAACGAGACAGTATTGAAAAGGGAAATATTCACAATTGAATATTGTTTAAAAATATAATATCACGACCATTGTAGTGATTCAGAACAAGTGAACTGAACAAGCAAGATTCTCGCATGCACGGTTTACAAAGCTGTCTACGAACGAGAGTTTGTTAGATTCTACTAGTGTTTTCTGATTGGCTGGTGAATGGAAGATCCTAATTAGCAACCAATCAGAAAACAGTACGCGATATGCAGGATAATTAATTTGAAAATTATTGTCATTGTCTTTTGCTGGCTCTTAAAACTGAACACCGACCCATTCCGTGCGTATCTTGAAGAGTAGAAGACAATATGAATCATTCGTCGAATTATGAATAAAGTAGTAAATTTCAATTCTGGTTGGAATCTGGATTCGCCAATCACTGTGCAAATTTTTTATAGTTTATAATATTAGTTTAGACATTTTTTTTTCTTTAAGAATTATATTTGGCATTTCTCACTAGAATAACTTTTGTTTTATTAAAACAGCAATTGTTTTTTAAATCAACAATTTGTTATAAACAAATTACAAATCTCATTATATTTTTTTTTGAAAATAATAAAAATTACAAAAACAACCATATGCAACAAAGTGTCCATCATTTTTTTAAATATTTTGTAGAGATTTTTCTAAAATTACGGTATCTAAAAATTGCAGCGGCCACTTGATTTTTTAAGTGACAAACCGCTGTAACTTTTGAACCATCAAGGATACAGTTATCAACTTTCAGAATTATTTTATAGAGCATTAGTTGATCAATTGAATATATTTCTCATCAAGACTGTATCTGTCATGGTTTCCTGTTTATATGCATTTTTTTATAAAAAAATCCGTTATGTACTTCTTACAGTGCTTATATCTTTTAAACTATGAAAGTTAGCCCTTTTGTACTAAAAAAAGAAGATTTTGTCATTAACATTAATTGTTCATGAAATACACGGATTTATTTAAATAATGTTGACTTCATCATATATTCTAGCAGTTTCAATCAAATATTTGTTAATAAATACTCAAGATATACAGTTTTTTTGTGGAATCATTCATTAACCGTTTTTCAACTATTTTTATAGAAAATTATTTACCGTAATTCGAGAAAAAAAAAACAACACTTTGTTGCATATGGTTGTTTTTGTAATGTTTAGTAGTTTCAGGAAAAAAAAATATATTGAGATTTGGATTTTGTTTATAACAAATTGTTAACTCAATAAACAATTACATTTTTAATATTTTTTTGTTCACTTTTTGTTATTCTATTGAGAATTATTCTATTGAGAAATGCCAATTATGACTTTTAAAGAGAAAAATAATGGAAATATAAAAAAAAGATTATAAAAAATAAGAGAATTTTTTTAAGAAAAATTGTTTTTTGTAAAATAATTATATTCTCTAGACAACAAAATGTAAAAAAAACAAAAATAATAAACTAATTAATTTGTTTATATCATGAACAATTTATAAAGAAATGCCCCAAATTTTTTTTTTGAATATGATTAAATGCCTTTTTCGTTTGATGCAAAAAAGGCAATAACAAAACATATGGATAAACAAAAAAAAATTATTTTTTTTCTGTTAATTTTAAAAAATGATAATAAACAAAATAATCAATTTTTAAAAACTTTTATAACGTGATCTTATTGCGTATATATATATATATATATATATATATATATATATATATATATATCTTGTTATGTTATGATGAATTGAATAATATAACAAATTATTATGTTATTATTTCACCCCAACTTTTTGGGTGCCAATTTGTTATGTATTGATAAATTGAATAACAATAGTTGTTGTTATATAATGAAAAATTGCTAATAATTTTCGGTACTATTTGTGAGCCAAATTGTTATGATATAGATAGATATTTTTGCCCTGTATAATATTTTTGTATATGATGTAATCATAATTGCCAGCGAACGTCACTGTTCTCTCGTCACGTTGCTGCCAATTGTTATCATTTTTCTTACCACAGCTAGCACAGTTGGTACACCTCTTATCTCAGATAGCTGGTTCAGGCAATTTAGCCACTACTCGATATGTCAAAACTCAATTTATTCAATGGTCATAGGTATGATCGTTGATCATTGTAGAAAACAAAACAACAAAGTATCAAAAAGCAATTATTTCGTTTATTCAGGAAGACTTCATTTTACCTGGCCTAACGAGAAATAACTTATACTAATGTGAATCTACAAATATTCACGGATAATCATTAAAATCAAATCATGGATAGATAGACAGAACCTCACTTTTTCCTTGAGAGTGAAGTTTTCTGTTATAGTTCAAAATAAAGTGAAATAAAGTTCTTCAGATGTGAGATACGTTATTTGTGAAATTGTTCAGGACCGGATGTGCACTATTAAAGTTTTTATACCTGGCCGGAACTGTCGGTGTTCAAGATATGCCCTGAAACTGGATCTCTTTTCTCTCCAATCACTATCAGGAACTCCAATACCATAAATCAGGAACCATACATATGCAGAAATCAGCTTTGGACACTTGGATATGTTGTATAATTAAGGTAACATTGGTTTTTTTCTTCTAGTGTTGAAATTCTTCCTTTTCTCTTTCTCCCAAGATGTTGCGTGGCATTCCCTTGTAAATTTATTTTCCGATCTCTACTGTGGCTTTGTTTGTTGTCACCTAGATACCAATTTTCCCTCTTCTTTTTCATTTGAATGTTTGAATTCGCGCACCAAATTGTCACATTTCACTGTTTGGGTTCATCTTATATAATTTATATATAAAACTATTTTCCCATTCTTATTACTATGTACATATTTCAATAATAATTGCTTATGACATCACCCCGTTGTTATTCTCTCACAATTTCCAATTTTCCATATGACCATCTATTCCCTGATTGGCTATTGTCATCAAGAAGTTTGCTGTTCTACCATTGGCTACCTTTAGTTATCTACAATTTCATATACTGTATGTTTCAAATTTATAAATGTGTTGTTCACTTTTTATTCATGAAAATTTTGTAAATCTAGACTTTTTGTTGTCTTTTTACCAATTATGGGTTATAATCATTATGACAGTATATGAAATTGATTGTGTTATAGTATTTTGACATTTTTATCTATCCATATTATAGATAGGCTTATAAATAAATAGAACTTCCAAAATTATGTAAAAACAATCTCTAGAAACTAATAACTATTTAGTAATTATTCTTTTTGTGGGTTTTTTCCTTTTAAAACTTATAACTGGCATAACATAACATAACATAACAACATATATATATATATATATATATATATATATATATATATATATATATATATATATATATATAAGAAGGGCTCCGAGGAGCGAAACATTTTTAGAGCCATTATTTAAAAATACATGCCGTTTTTCATGAAAACCGATATCCGAAAAATAAGGACTAATTAACAAATGCCTAACTCGTTGAAGAATAAACTTTTTTTTTCCAGCGTATCCTTTTTCTTCCAAGTCTGAAAAACACACCATAAATTATTAAAAATGTTTAAATTGATATTAAATATTATAAAAAAAATATCTTGTGTGGTGTCTTTCTATAGAGAGGGCGCGCGCATGCCGTAGCAGTCGCGCGGAGCCTATTTTCCGCGTTAAATTAAAATTATAAATAATGGAGATAGAGTTCATGGAGTCCGAACTTTATTATTGAAAATTTCCTCTTCTTTGAGAATATCTCTTCCTATTTTCGCTATCTCTCGTATTTTTTGAGTTATTCCTAAAAAACTGAAACCCTTTTTTTGTTATTGTTTTTTGTTAACAACAATTGCAATTTTCGTCAGCAGAAAAAAAAACTCAGAATTGCATCTCGAATCGAATGAGCTATTCATTTCTCATATTTTTTGGATACTTGGAACAATTTTTCGCAGGAAACTCACTTCTCGACTAGTCTATTCCGTCAAAAGTGAAACATCCTAATCATTCGTGTTTTTCAGACATGAAGAAGCATGAAATGGTGAATTATTTCAAAAGCGAAAATTCTCGTTACCCTCATTTATTCCTTCACAAGGTTTCCCTGTGTTCGGTCTGATTTAAAAATCTGACATTATGAATGCTAATATGATTACGGAATTTATTGAGCATACCGAATCAAGCGCTCTATGGGGGAGTTAAGTTTTGCCAATTTACAAATTAGGCATATTCGGGCATGTCGTTTTAATAAGGAACGGGACTTGTCTTCGACAAACAAATCCCATTTGAACTCGTTACCAAGTTTCTTCTTTGTGTGATATTTTAAAAGTCGGGTCTTTAACATTTCTGATTGAGTGGGTGTTTTATATTATAGTAATGTACCTTTCTCTCTAAAGGACATTTATGGTAAGAGTTTTGATGAATTGATTTTTTATCCCGCAGGAGTAACAGTGAAATCGAAATATTACTTACATTTCACATCTGAATGTTTTTAGATTTGAAAAAACATGACGAGTTATGTTTCTAAAATTATCCGGGCAATTTAGTTGCCAAAGTATCATAGATCTGGATAGTATCAGTCTGTTTTCAGTATTCCATATTAAAATATATCTGTTTCAAAAATTAATATTGTTACGAATCAATTGCGCCACTACCCGTTGTTAGTCCCAAGAATATAGCGAGATCGACTAATTGACTTCACGCTGGACGTCAAACCGAACAATCGCGAATAACAAGAAGTTCGGGAAAAATCACGAAACGACAGTTAATCATTTGGGACAGCGAGTATCAATTCATCTACGTATCTTTTGACAAAAGATATGTTAAATTCAATTTTGGTTAAACACTGAAACACTCTTCCACCAAATCATCTAGAACGTAATTTACCAAAATTGATGAACTTATATCAAGGCTGATAAACGTTTTCAAAAACCTAAACATCAAATTAACAACAAAAAATCTCAAAACAGTCGCACAACTAAGTACAAAAAAACTAAACACCCCCAAAAGTGAAGAAAAATCGAATTTCATTTGCAGAATTGAATGTACTGACTGTCAAAGGCAGACATAGGACAAACATAGAGAACACTAAACGGCCGCATATTATCGCACAGAAGTGATTGTAAAACAAAAACAAATTATTCGCACTAGCTGAACATGTTATTTCAACTAATCATAGAATGGATTCTGAAAACCCCATAGTACGAGAAGTTGAAAGAAATGGCTTCAAAAGGAATTTTCTCGAAATGTTTCATATAAAAAAAAAGATAATAATTCAAACAAAAATCAGATATCAACAAGCTCAGTAAAATGTATACATATTCATTCAAACTTGAACAGGACACTTTCAAAACCATCCGAATGGAAAATGTTTCCGAATAATATTAATTTTGACAAGATCAACAATTATTAAAAAACGCTTCCTAATCCTCGCACATACCAAAGAAATCTGTTCTCAGAAAGTTTTTTACGCTTCATCATTTTTTATTTTTACTTTCATCTCTGTACTGTCCGGTTCCTAATTGTGAATACAACTCATATGTGTGTGTTTGATATTGTTACTCTCTAAAGAGAACGTAGTTTTAATAATATGAAATGATTTTAAACTGTGACCAGAAATGTTTCCAATTGCATGCTATTTTTTATTTCTAAATGGTTCAACCTCAAGTTATTAAGAAAATGCACATTTATGTATGAATACTTGTAATAACATTGTTTTTCACTTTCGCAGATGTGTTGAAAAAGGTGATTTTTTTTTATTTATAGTTTCTCAGAAAATTTCATTCTCCATAAAAGTTGGTGCATTCAATTAGACTAAATACGCGCATAGCCGTTATTATCAGTGGCGTGCGACTAAGCGGGAATTGGCCGATATTCTAAATTCACTATGGTGTAAAGGGACATTATTATGGAAAATATCGAAAAAATTTATAAAAAAAAGTTATTTGCAATTGAAAGATATTCCCACTTATCCAGTTAGATAGGTATACCTACCTACCTACCAAGTCTTAATTTAAATATTTATTTTGTGGTTATTAATTATTCAGCAAATATTTTTCTAATAAAGATTTACCCCTTCTTTAAGGATCCTGGCTTTATTTCATTATCTTTCCATTACTGTTTTCTGGACTCATCTTCAAGATTTTGTTAGATCAGTTAATTGCTTTGACAGACAATTTATGCTAATTTAGTAATTTACTACGCAAAAACTATTGTCGATAATTCCCATTGAAAATCGAGGCCATCTCATTAAGCAGTTATTGAAATTAGTAATTGGTAACTAAACTGGATAACTGGGAATATATTTCAATTGCAAACAACTTTTTTCAATAACATTTTTAGATATTTTCCATAGTAATGTTACTTTACTCTATAGTGAATTTAGAATATCGTCCGATTCCCGTTTAGCCGCACGCCACTGATAATAGAGACTATGCGCGTATTTAGTCTAATTGAATGCACCAACTTTTATGAAGAATGACATTGTCCCATATGGTTCCAAGTTCTCATTTCGCAAAACTGCAGTGTTGATAGTAAACTGTATATTCTGTAGAATTCTAAACTTTCACTGCTAGTTTTTTCAATCAGACTTCAATTTCCATCTTATATCAAGTTCAGTCGTTTTAATTGCTTTCAAAGTTTTCGCCTGAAAGCTCTCTGAGTGACAATGTAAATTTTCATTTTCAACTCGGTTACTGCACAATTTCGCTGATCAATCAAATTGTCTGCGTTATGAATTAAACATGAACATTCCTGGTGAAGGTGCAAGTTACGAGAACACCCCCAAATGGCTAGTACTTCTGATTCTGAAATATTCTTTCCTTTGTTGCAAGTATTCCGGATGTATGGAAAGTTTTGCAGATCAGATTTATGATGTTCTGTAAATTATAAATCACGATGATTCATCTCATTTCGCAAAACTGCAGCGTTGATAGTAAAATGTATGTTCTGTAAAATTCTAAACTTTCACCGATAGTTTTTTCAATCAGACTTCAATTTCCATCTTATATCAACGTTCAGTCGTTTCAATTGCTTTAAAAAAATTGCCTGAAATCTCCAAGTGAACTCAAATTATAATGTCCAATTTTAATTCGCGCACTCGGTTACTTAACAATTTCGCGGATCAATCACAATGTCTTAGTTATGAATTAAACATGAAGATTCCTGGTGAAGGTGCAAGTTATATGTGAAAACCCCTCAAATTAAATGCTTCCAAAATCGATAAATGAACAAAATGTGCAATTTCATTCTGAAAGATTTCTTCTGAAATCTTTGACCGGAATCAAAATGATTTTATTCTTTCAGTAATTGTATTTCAGCTGCATAACTATATCAAATTCCTACATTTCAAGAGATCCTGAAAAACAATCGGATATACGATCAGGTACGCAGATGTACACAGCCCTCTATGTCCAAGTAACAATCGCAAAAAAAATTAAAATAATTTTGCACCTTTCCGAAAGAAATTTTATATAATATTCAGACTATTTTAACAACATTGCGTAAAAATAAAAACAAACTTTCTTACTAGAGTAAGTACATTTATTTATAATAAATATTTATAACACAATCTGGAGCGATGCACCAGAATCTGCACGCGAAACAAAAATAGTAAACGAGGCAGTAGGCCGAGTTAGACAATACATCGACTGTCTAAAACATATCAGTTTTGCAACTCTATGAGATATCAAATGATAGTTGATTGAGTTCAAAACATTATATATGAAAGACAGAAATAATCAAACCTAATGGCTTGAGTATATCTGAATCATATTTTTTCTCTGTAGTAGCACAGTTCACAATGAATAAATGATAATGATAATAACAATCATGAAGGAGATATGAGCCATTCAACCAAACCAATCTTGACTTGCGACGCCTTTGAACGTCGTACACATGAAATGTATCTTGTTATTTATTGTAATGAGTAAGTGTAGCTCAGACACGAAATAAATTTCATAAATCACAAGAAACATATATGCTTGTAGAGGGAAGAAACATGTATGCTTATAGAGGGCAAAAAAAAATTAACTTATAAATAAATAACAGTAAGAAAAATCAATAGCAGTTAATCAGTTTCGAGCGATAAATATGAAAAGTAAGTGTTTATGTTCGATTCATATTAATATTTTATATTTTGCCAGTGAGCTATTCTGATGAATTATTCCATGATATTTACAAACTGAGATTATATTTGGAAATATTTTAATTTAAATTATTACATTTTCTAATGGATATTTATGGTAATGATCCACACTGAATGTGAGATTATGATGCTCATTTCTATTTTGGTGATATAGATAAAAATACGTTTTTTCCATTTGAATAGAGTTAATGTCAAATGCTTAATTTCAAAAGGATTTCAACACAGATTTCGCTGTATTACGCCAAAATCATATTGAATATTCTAGTTTCGAATAAATCGAATTAAAATCAATCATTTTCAAATATTCAAGAGAAACAAGCTCTTATATAAAATGCCATAGGATTCATTCTGAGAATTTGACCAAGAAAGAGTTTGAACAATGGTTAACCCCAGACATTTCGATATTGTTGAGTATTTGAATGATATTAGTGAATGATCAGGAATGAATTTTCTTTGGGATATACATGACTGAGGATGTCTTCAAATTAAGTGTTGATTAATGATCCTGTAACCATCAACTTTTCAAACCTACGTCATGTGTCATTTCATTTTCAATCTCTTATTATAATTTTAAATGACTTTGGAAGTTCAAATTTTAAATAGAATTCAAATGTATGAGTAACAAAATTGGTCCGAGGATTGATCCATGGAGGTTACCCCACAAAATATGTTTCCTCTGCAAGACTTTGAGTCTCTCATGTACGAATCACTTTCTATAGAATAGATAGTTTCTAAAACAACAATACACATTTTCTCTAATGCCTACTCTTTTAGGAGAATTTCAGAGTTCAGCTTATCAAATGCTATCCATAAATCCACTGCTGTAGTGTGCTTTCAATTTCAGCTGAATAGTAGTAATAACTTCCAGTGTTCCAAACTCTGTATCACTAGATTTCTGAAAGCCATACTGGCCATAAAAAAAGTAATTGCATAATCTTTCATGCCTCACTTTTCAAAGAATCTTTGATAACATCGAAAGCAACGAAATTGGCCTGTAATTGTTTATGAATTATTTTTTCCATTTTTTCAAATTGGTAATATTTTGGGAATTTTATAGTTTTTTGAAACTACACCAGTTTGAGAAGATAAATAAAATAATTCACTTTGAAGCTGTGTAACAATACACACATTCATTTCATCAACCCCTGGTACTTTTTATACACGCTTTATTGGCTTGTATGTATGAATGTCGGTAATGGAATCTTTAAATTAATTTTCATCCACTTCCAGATGTCCGAAGAATTTGAAATTTTGCACACATTGAGAACCGATGACAATACAATAATTTCATAGCTATGACCTGGTATTCTCACCTAGATCGTAAGAACAATAAAATAAAAAATATGGCGGAGGCACTGGTTTTTCACAGCATAATTTACATTTCAAAGATATGGCGAATGCACAATCGCCAAAATTTAGTTCTACTTTTCATCTGATTTGGATGAAACAATCGAAGAGTTTTTTCCCGAAGTATTTTTTAGTCTTTTGAAATTATTAACTAAAAAGTTAAAATAAAATTATACTTTAAAAAACAAAAAAACACGCTTATAAAACAATAAGAACTAAAAGTTGAAAATGATAAGAATAAACTCATTGACCAAAAAATTTTCAATTATTTAAAAAAAGCGTTAATTATATTGAAACTGATATCAAGCACCTCACGTTTTTTCACATAAGAGAAAAATTTTGGGTCGATGACCTTATTCTTATTATTTTAAAGTTTTTAGTCCTTATTGCTTTATAGTGTTTTTGAGTTTTTTAAACTAGAATTTTATTCATTATCCAATTCATTGATCAATTCTTCAACTTCTTGGACATTGGTTGTAAAAACATCGAGTCTATGCAGGAATATTCAGGGGCTTCTGAATCAAATGTATAAAAGGGAAAAAGTGGTGGTGGCCCCTCCTTTGTAAATTTGATCGACAGTTTATTGTGAATTCCTGGACAATATACTTTTGGAAAATATATCGAGAATGTCACAGTTAGAATTTGAGTTTTATACAGCAGTCGCTTTTATGAAAATGGATGAACAAACGATTGAAGATGACATTCAAGGTAAAAATATAGCGGAATCAAGTGACCAAGTAAACTTTCCTTCAAGACCAAATTATGGACGACCATCTAAAAGGGCATTACCCATGGAAATTCGATTTTATAATGTCGGTCACGTGATAGTAGAGGAGGGAAATGAAGCAGGAAGGAGATGTAGACAATGCAAATGCAACACTATATTCTGTGCTGAGTGTCAGGTGCATCTTCACTCAGACTGTTTCGTGCGATTCCACAATACCTGAATATTTTTGTTTCGCGGAAATCCCAACTTTGCTTATACGCAACATTTTATTGGGCAAAAAAAAACTTTGTAGCTAGATATTTGAATGTATTTTTGGTAATAAAATACAGTAAAACATCAAAATTATTTTCATTTTCAACCTTGGGGACTAATGGGTTGCGAAATTCAAGGCCAAGAACAATGTAAATATTAAAATAGCCAATAAACTCGATGCTTGGAAAAAATTTGTAAGCTACAAGCCTGAGGAGTCTGGAACCCCAAGATATAACAAAAATTACAGTTTTTCTCATATGCAAATAAGGATATCTAATGAGGGATGCAAAAGTAAACAATACGTTCAACTATTGTAGTAGAACCTGTAGTAGTCCATTGTATCTCGAAGTGGAATGGTATTATTTTACGAAGTAGAAAAACTCGAAGTCGTCTCCACAATTTAATATTAACAATCGATTAGTTAAAAGATGGTGGAAGGTTAAAAACCATCGATTAGGTATTGTAGTAGTATAGTATTGTAGTAGAATATTGTGTACCTGGCAACACTGGAAAAAATAGCGCGCGAGAATTGTAAAAAAAAGAGGAAGACACTAACCTAACCGAGAGAGACATCGGGGGTTCCCGGGTTATGTGTGTATGAACCACAACAAAACATTGTATCTTCTGAATTCACAAAAAATTATAACATTATAAGTACAAAGTGGCAGTGTGCATTTTTTACTTATTTAACAAACTAAAGACTGAGCTAGTTGGCGCCCAACAAAACAAAAATCAAACGAACAATTCCACGTAAAACGTGTACACTATGCGATAACTTTGGTTTGTTTTTTTTTTGGTTGAGTTTTTGGAGCAGCTGCTGGTGCTTTCAGGCAAAAAGAACTATTAAGAATGTACACACAAAACTCAATATCAGTTATCTCAATATTATTATGAAAAGTGAGTGAAGAGCATTCCACGCTTTTTTTTACATGGAAGAAAATTTTTTGGTCAATGACTCTATTCTTATTTTCAATTTTGTAGTCCTTATTGTCATATATGCGTGTTTTTTTAGTTTTTTCAAACTATAATTTTACTTTTAACTGTTTAGTCCACATTGCTACAAAGACTGAAAAGGACTATGGGAGAAAAATTCTTCGATTGATTCATCCACATGAGATGGAAGTTATTAATAACAAAATTTTGTCGAATATTCTGAGAATCAGTTCGCCATATCTTAGAATTCTAATTATGCTGAGAACGGCCTGAGTCCATTCACCATAATTTACTAGTAGCCACTGAAGAGTTCCACTAATCACCTCCTGGCTCCATCATCCGATCAGCTCCAAGATACCAAATTATACTATTGTCATCCAAACTACATAGACATACCAAGTTTTAATTCGATACGACAATTAGAATATTAGGTTGAAATTGACTTTCAAGATTTGATTACATTGTTTGTTAGTTACAAGTGAAGCTAATAAAACGTGTTAATAAAAACAATAACTTTTCCCTTAGCCACAATAGAAATATTTTTATTTTCACTTTCATGATTTTCAAGAGGTATGTAATAATTCTCATATAATTAAATTGTAATTATCGTGTTACTATTAATCAACTCATTGCTATCATTCATAATTCCAAGACTTTCCTGTCAACGCCAAGCTTTCTTCAGTTTACATCTCCATATGAATCCACGGGAAATATCAATAAACGACCTTTGTACTCGCTATGTGCCATTATCTGAAACCTCTTGAATGAAATGTGATTCGCGATCTCTGAATATCCACACAACTCAGACACCAACATTTTAAAAATATATTCGGTATGAAACGCCATTCCATTGAAAAGCGAAAAAGTATCACGGCAACCCTAACAAGCGTTGCCTTTTTCAACAGCGTACCAATCAAAGAAGACCTTCGTATGCAATGAGAGAGCAACAGTATAATGCAATCTATAACAGCGGCAGGAGTCGTCGGCGATGCCGATATAAATTCCCGAAAGATATCGTTAGAATCTGAAACCGTTCATCATTTATTGTCGTTTATTTCCAATTGGCCGATTGTTACCATTACTCTACATTAGACGATGACAAGAAATTTGTTATGAGCAGTGGGATATTAATTATAGTGAATTGACATTATACGGGGTGCTATGTCGAAGTAAATCAGGATAATATATGATGGAAATTCATTAGTATAAAAGGAATTAAATTAGCAACACTAACATTGGATGGTTGAATATTTTAAGCATGGAGTTTGTAAAAAAAATAAAATATTACCTTTGGAAAATCGATAAATAATAGTATTATGAAATAGGTATGCACAAAGATGGCAAGTACATAGCAGATGTACTCATCTTAGACATCAAGCTGCATCAAAAGACTCTATCACTAGGTAAACTGAAACTTGTTCGGTAAAAAGCTCACAAAGCTGCAGAGAACCCAAACTTTTCCAGCTCCACAAGAATAAATTATTGCACTGAGTCTTCTACACAAACTTGACCTTTTCGAATGGCTGGGGCTATTACAGTGCTGAGGTCAGGCAACCTGACATTAATTAAGGCTTGTTTCCCTAGTCGAGCATTCTAGTTCTACCTACTCCACGTTACAAAAAGTCACTTTTATCGTTCATATACTTTCACATTTTGGATTAGTGTTTGGTTTTCGGTACCATATCAATTTGCTGAAAAAGACAAGTTGTGGGGTTTTCATTGTTTATTAATGAAAATATACATGCCAATTACAGAGAAATTGCCTGAAATTCGATCCGTGTTTTATAGTCTGATAAACAAGTCCGAAATGGTGTTGATCATTGATAAAGCTCCTAAAAATATGAGCGATAGCTCATTGGATTCGGACTAACGTGTAGAAAAATGTATTTCGATAATTTTACAGCACATAAATTTTTTTAATTATTATTAACAAATTAAGAGGGAAAAAAAGGCATTTAGTTTTTCGCTAATAATTCGAAAACTATTGATTATAAAGAAATTTGAAGAGGAGAAAATTTCCAATAAAAAAGTCCCAACTTCCGGAACTCTATCTCTATTATTTATAATTTTAATTTAACGCCGAAAAATTGGTCTCCGCGCGGCAGTAAGTCTAAGAAAAATTGAAAAAGATAAGGTACAAGGAAAATTTTTACATAGAAACCTTCCTCACTAGCTGACAAGTGTGTAACTCTGCAGGCAGAAGTCAGTCCGGGTAGGGAAGCGGATGCGGCCGGTCAAAGATTCATCCAGAGCGCCGCCCGGCGCTCACATAATCATTTATTTATTTTCCATAAGATAATTTACAAAATTATATAGGAATAGTCAAGTTGATGAAGACAAAAGTATCAAGAGAAAAATTCTCCCACACTATAAAAACATTTTTTTTGTAAAAAGGATCTGAGTCTACTTTTAAACACAGGAATATTATTACTGTTTTTGATCAAATCTGTTAAATGATTTTAGGGCCAAGATAGTTTGGAGAGTCGGAAGTTATTTTGAATCTTGCGTATGGAACATGTAACAATTCTCGGTTTCTTGTGTTCAAATTATGAATATTGGCATTTAGTAAAAAATTGTTTTTGTTCTGGAATACATATACACATATTTCATACATGAGAATACAAGGCAATGGCAGAATATGGTATTGGATAAATATTGCTCTACATGAGAACGTGTTTGCCACCCTAGCTATTCTCCGAACAATACGTTCCTGTGCAATAAACACATTTTTAGACATTGAAGAGAGGCCCCAGAGACTCACGCCGTACCTCAGTCCACCTGAGCATGGTACAAACTTAGCAATTGATCTATTTCCAGTACAAAACATAGATTCACAAAGAGGTATATCCAAGAGTTCAATTTTGAAACTAGTTGTTTACAGTGAGCTTTCCAGTCCAGAAACTGATCGAAATGAACATCTAAAATTTTTATAGGATCATGCCTGTTCTCGAAGGTGTAATCTTCAAAATCAAACTGTAGTCGAGGAATGATGTTCTGGCGATGGTGAAATTGAATAATTTGGGTTTTATTGGCATTGAAAAATACATCATTGTAATTGAAATATTCGGATGCTAAGGCAATTGAATTGCTACATTCCTCAACCATGGAATGGGAGCCAGAAGCTGACACAATCAAAGAGAAATCATCTGCATAGGCAGTGTGGTTTATTTCTCCCAGAACAGTTTTAATGATCTTAGGAAAGTGATCCTCAGAGAAGGAGAGGTTAGTTAGATTTGTTAGGGGGTTGATTATTGTATGTAGGATTTTCTTCAGTAGAAACAATGGGACATCGTCAGGACCAGAGGATTTTTTGTTTTTCAATCTTCTATTTAACAAGCTTAATAATTCTTGTTCAGTATAAGGATGAAGATATAGGGTGTGCAAAATGAAGTTATTATTGAAAAATGATCTCCCCGATATACTACTGCGATCTATGTTTCTTATTATCTCACCAGGCTCGTCCAAAAATAATCTATTCAGCTCAGTTGCGATGACTTGGGGATCTTCAATTAGTGTATAATTTTTTTCAATAACTATATTTTTTGGTTCCTTTTCCATATTAGTTAGTTCAGAAACGACATCCCATGATGCTTTCGATTTATTATCGGATTTGGATATTTTATTTTGATAGTATTCTTCCTTAATCATGGTTGTTAGGGAAATGTGATATTTTTTATCCTTTTTATATGTATCGTTCAAAGAAGGGTCTATTTTATTTAATCGGGCCAATTCTTTGAGAGATGAGCATGATGCAATAACAGAGTCATTGATCCATTTTTTGTTGTTCTTATTGTTATAATATTTTTTTTTGGGAAAGTTAGTTTCAAAATGGAACATAAATGTCTCGTAAAAGTATTCAAAGGCCTCATCGCAATGATGAACTTCAGTAAGAGATGACCAGTTCTCACTCATTAGAGCATTCTCGAAATTCCTTATATTAGATTCACTATAACTTCGTCTAACACGGCTATGATTGTTAGGTGACTCACCATCTTTGGAAAACATATCTAGTTCAAGTAATATAGTCCTGTGGTCGGAGAACGAGTTGTCCTCGACACAACATATGCCAGTATAATTAAAATTTAAAAAGATTTGATCAATTATTGTGCATGTATCTTTTGTGACTTTAGTAGGCCATTCAACAATTGGTTTACAGTTGGAATTCAACATTAACATTCAACATAAAAATTCAACATAACATTACATAATTCATTACTCAAGTTAGCCTAGTAGCTCATGTGGATGAACGTTCGCTTTTAAACTACAAGGATTCAGGTTCGATCCCGTGCTGGGTCAGGCGAAAGTTTCTTTTATTTTTCAATTTTCTGTTACACTTAAATCAACCACAAAACTTCTATAAGTCAGCAAAACATATTACCTTAGAACATGCACCCTCAAAACACAAAACAGCCTTTTCACAGAGCATGTCTTGCTAATTCCTCTGAACCTGTTTTTTCATGTAATTTTTCCAGAAAATAGCTCAAATTCGTCGAACAAAAGTGTTATGCGTAAATTTCAAATGTTCTATTATGATCAAATAACAGATCTTTTTCATAAGCAAATCGCTGAAAGGGATATATAACTTTATTTGACTTGAAATAATTTAATTTTACATGGGGTATCGCAAAACATCGCGAGGTGACCTCCTACTGCCTCTTCACGGGGGCGTCGGGGGTTTTTCCCATTTTATCCTTGAAGTACAGAATGAAATGCATTGTATATTTTCAAGTATTAGAAGTATATACGAGCCATCTATAAGGAATTACATCGGAAAACAAAATCTGTCGATAGTACTCAATTCGAGGAATTATTAAATAAAAAATATAAATGATCCGTTTAAAAAAAATCGACGCATCAAGTTGCCACCTTGCAAAGAGAACTGTGGCAAATTTTTCAAAAAAATTTCGAGAGTAGAAGTATAGTATCACAAAATGTATATTCTCATTTTGCGATAAAATGCTCAAAATAGGTGAAAAATACTTCAAACATAACCGAAAATGGGCGAGTTTGTGAAAGCGGCTGAGTAGCGGGGGTAGAGCAGCAGACGCGGGGGGAGCATATGTATATTAATACAAGCGCGCTGCGCCCGTTATGAATCTGCTGCTCTAACCCCACCATGAGCCGCTTTCGTGCACTCGCCGGTTTGGGGTCATGTTTTTCAAGTATTTCTCAACTATTTTGCAGCATTCTAACGCAAAATGAGGATAGTCATTCTGTAGTACTATTCAACTCTCAAAATCTTTCAGAACTATTCAAATCAGACCACCTATGACGCATCCAGGTCTGCTGCAATAAAGTGAATTAAAAAAATCAAATTGCAATTATGCCAAAACTAATAATCCAACAGTACTTGAGTTTTTTACACATAAAGTACATATCAATCACTACTATGTCGTGGAGAGCCTGCTTCAAAACTAGAGAAATGGCGGTATTATTAATTTTAAAAAAACGCAGATTTTTTTCGGTTTTTCCGGTTTTTTCCATTACTTATAATCCGATCGAGTCGTGCCTGGGCTCACTTTCTTTGCATTTTGATTCTCTACAATTCGTCCATCGAGAGTATTGACATTACTTCATTAGTTTTAGAGTTAAAAGTCAAAAACGATAAAAAAAATGAAGGTTTTAAATGTTTATAACAAATTAAGCAATGACAGGATATAATTACGGACCGTCTTCCGTATGATGACAGTCGGTTTCCTGATAGTATTTTTGGCACGAAAGAATCTCTATTGATTGGTCCAACTAAATAATAGCATTGCTGGTTTAAAGAAAGTCAAATGACATGTCAGTCAGTCTGTCGTTAAGATAAAAGGAGCCGCCTATTATACAGGGTGGGTTGAAAATAGTGACAATTTATCATTGCTCCCATTAGCATTTTTCATTAAAAATATCTTTATTGGGAGTCTTTTCCAAGACAAGAATATTTTCTTCAACAGTTTTAACTTTCTTCCAAAACACGATGTATTAAAAAAATAATTGTTTTTTATACTTCATGTTTTTACCATTAGTCACTTAAAACAGCTTTTTTGGGATAATAAATCCGCTTTGAGGAAAACTTATAGTAATTTTCTTAATATGATTAGCTACAAACGCTACAATAACATTTTATACGGGGGTGTTTACAAATGAAGTTGAAATAGGTTTTTTGCACCTAATATATATGTTTGTTAATTATTCTTGAATACACCTGTCAATTTAAATCATATTTTTCAGTTATACTTTAAAATAAATAAACCTACACTCTATTAGGTGCATTTATCTCCTATGTCTGGTTTTTGAAATATAAATATTGAAAATTGGTATTTTATAGAAAATATTATCCAATCGTATTTCTTGATGAAATAAATATGATCTTGCAGCGCAAAACAATTTCGCCGCTAAAAACCGCATGATTATAAACCGTGTGACTATTAGATAGATAGATAGATTTTATTTGAAGCTTTCAAGTTAAACAGTTGAAAACTCAAGTCGGACAATAATATACAATATAAAAAATATAAAAAATACAAAAGTCACTTATAACTAGAAATCCTTCCTAATAAAGTAATTACAACATCTATTGAAATTATTAATATATAAATATATCACAGTCATAGGTGTAAGATAGATTGAAGATTTTATTCAGCTGTAGTAAAATTATTTCTCCATGAATTCTCGTAATGAATATGGCTCGATGTCACACAACAGATCAAAAACATGTTTTTTAAAAATTTGTCTTGAGCGAGCTTCTTTAATGATTAACGGTAAATTGTTATAGAATTTAATGGATGCATAATGTGGCCCTTTCTCTGTATTTGTCAGTCTATGCTTGGGACCAATAAAATTGGATTTCAGCCTGGTAGAATACTCATGTCTGAATCTGCCTTCTTCAAAATTTGCTTTATTATCGTACACAAAAAGTACACAAACATATATGTAAATGGCATAAACGGTAAGCATTTTGATACATCTGAAAGTATTACGACAAGAATCTGTATATTTCATATTCAACATAGTCTTCAATATCCGTTTTTACATTGATAAAAATTCGTTCTAGTTGTGTACTCCCTCCCCATACTAATATTCCATATTTCAGAAAGGGATAAACAATCCCATAATATGCCGTTTTCAGTGCATCTACTTTTAAGTGACTTTTCAAAATTCTAATTGCATAACATTTACTTGCCAGTTTTTTGCGAGATTCTCAATATGTATTCCATAGTTTAATTTGTCATCTATATAGATTCCTTACAGTTTTGTACTGCTTGAAAAAGATATACTATCGTTTTCGAGCTGAATATTCTCCGGGAAGGTGATATTATTGTGGACAGTTTTAAAAATTATGCAGTCTGTTTTAGCGGTGTTAATAATAACATGTTAGTACTAAAATATGTTGAAACTTAGAAAAGTTGTTTAAAATTGAGTTCTCCAGAGTAAGGTGTCTGTTAATCGGTAGAATGACATTGGAATCGTCTGCATAACTCACGACTGTAGTACTTGATTGTTTGAAAATATCTATTATTCTTGTTTGAAAATATCTATATATTAACGGCTTGGCTATTGACACGTTGGGGAGGGTTCATAATTACTATTTATAGATATTCGTGGAATCGTCACGAAGCTTAGAGTATGACTTATATGGATCTAAACACCGAATTTTTGTAAAGCAGATGGAAAACCGCATACCAACATGTCAATATCCCGGTTTTTAACTGCGTATAAATTGTCTCATCAAGAAATAACATTGGATAATATTTTCCATAGAATATCAATTTTCAATATTTATATTTCAAAAACCAGACATATGAAATTGATGAAATTTACGAGTGTAGAGTGATTTACTTCAAAGTATATCTGAAAAATAAGATCCAAATTGACTGGTCCATTCAAGAAGGATGATTAACAAACATATATATTAAGTGAAAACCTATTTCAACTATATCTGTAAACACGTCCTATATAAAATGTGATTGAAGCTTATTGTAGTAATCATAGTAAGCAATTACTATAGTCCTCGTCGAGTGGTTTTGGCTTTAAAGCAGATTTATTGTCTCAAAAAGGCTGTTTTAAGTGACTGGTGTTAAAAACACGAAATTAAGTTAAAGCTTTTGAAGAAAATATTCTTGCCACAAAAAAAGACTCCCAAAAAAAAATATTTTTTTTTTAAAGAAAAATGCTCAGTACCACTAATGGGACCAAAGATAAAGATTGGCGAAATATGCTATTTTGGACCCACCCTGTATAACTGGCGGCTTCTTTTGTCTTAACGACCGACTGACATTCGACTTCCTTCAAACCGGAAATGCTATTATTTAGTTACTAATTATCTAAAAAGTAATTCTTTTGGATAAGTGAATCTTACTATCTTTCAGTAAAACAGTCATTTTTATGATTTTCACAAATCCATATCTCTGAAACTAGACATAGAAACTAATTCAAACTATCACGTGTAACTTCTAGTGACTTGCACCACAAAAAATTCAAAATTGGCTGAGAGCCATTTTTCCATGTACTTGATGCGGGGTTCTTTACCAATTTTACGCGATTGTTACCAACTGGATATGACAATTTACACAACAAATGTTACAACAAATTTCAGTTTTACCTGACTTGGGATAGCGTTAATCGTTCTTCATATTTAGATTTCACTGGTAACTTCTATGGGTCGAATAAAATTAGCATAAAAACCGAACTTTGAAACGAAAATATTCCTTTCAACATGGCAGTTTCCCAAAAAAACGTCGCTCCCACATAAATCACTCTGAAGAAGAATATTTATGCATGATCGAATCGAACATCGGGATGGTCGTTATTATTCCATCTAGTGTGAGTTATTGCGATGGCTGTAGAAAATTTTAGAATCAACGATGCACCCTACACAACTTACCGAAAAGTTGTTCCTCGGCGACATTAATCTCACCAGGGTATGCATTAAACAAATCGCAATGGATGTGACTTGGAGACGATGATATTTATCATCGGAATTCGGAACTGTCACAGAGATTGTTGTGTCATAGAGAGCGGTGTTGAGAGCAAACTGATCGACATCCGTGAAAATATGGAACAAAATTGAGAAACGTGAGGGTATATCTTCGATATTTTCATTTCTGACACAACAATTATCCTCACAAAACTTATTCACGTGGTAGCAAAAAAATGTTGCAGAGTCGAATGTCATTTGAGTTTCTACATAGGATTGGTAGACGACATTGCGATGGCAGTGGGTGCTAAACGAGAAACTAACCCTGATAAATAGAGCAAATATCGCACTGCAATGTATCTCAAACTGGCTAGAACAAAAAAGGCTAAAACTAGCACCCGAGAAGACTCAGGCTGCCCTTCTGACGTCAAAAAGATCCAATTCATTTGGAAAAGCAGGGTGTGATAATGTCACCAAACAAGGCTGTGAAATACCTGGGAGTCTGGTTAGACACCAAACTCAGCTTGCTAGAGATATCAACCAAACTGCCATCAAAGTTGAGGAGACAGGTAAACAGCCAATAGACTATTGACTGTTTTTTATGTAAATAAAAAAAAATCTAAAAACCACTTTTTCGCTGATGTCCAGTTGTAATACTAGCCAAAATATGTATTTTAAGTTGTTAAAGAATAGATATTTAACTCTTTCCAACAATGGACAAAGAAAAATGTACTTGCAGCTACCTCTCTCTCGAGTGGTCGCACGCTGTCACCAACCTGACCACTGAGATGCCAGGATTTTTATTTGAGGTTAACTGCCTCAACGTTGCGTTTGGCATTGGATTTTGTTACCTGATCATATGATCGGTCGTGAATTCGGCAAAAAGCCATGTCTAGTCTTGTTTTGTGATTTCCTCTTCAAAGTGTGGTTAGTTGAGGGTTTGAGATTCTCCCCGTAGGTTAGCAAATTTGTTACGCCGTTCTGACTGGCAAATAATGATACTATTTAGATTTAAAAATAAAGATAATCAAGAACAAAATGGCAAATAAAGTTACTTTACATAAAATGTGGACAATAAACACTGATTATAAAATTGAGACTTATCTGAATCAGGTGAAATAGGTCATATATATAATCTTACATATAAAATGAAACTTTTTGACGAACCGAAACTTGAACCCGCCCTTTTTACTATATGTCCTGAATTGGGGAGAGATCTTCTCGCCTATCGCGGTTACTCAATCATGCGAGAAAACTCGCGCTACGCACATTTGAAATGTATTCTAATCCACCCAAATAGCAAATTAGTTGTAAGTATTTCAGTAGTTCCCAAAACCCTAATTGTTGTGGATGCCTGAAGATCTTGTAGGTTCTTCCCGTAATCCAAAAAAATTTCACTTGTCTTATGAGAATCGATTTTCTATCACTTTAACAAAATTCACGATTGTTGGTACCAGTTTTCTTGCCAAACTTCCGGCTAGCTAGTCGTGTCTAAACTCAACGATATGGGTTCTACGGGGAATACTTTTCGACCCGTAGAATCCGCTTATAGCGCGAAAATCGCGAATGATATTCAATCTTTTGGTACAAATCACGCGTTCATACGCCTCGTGGAGACTCCGATTCAGAACATCTGAATACGCCGTGGAGACTCTAAATTATTTGCTTGAAACCGCTCGATGTCCTCTTTTTGGAAGTCTCCCAACCGCACCTCCGTCTTCAGAGGCCACCCTCAAACTTCTCGTTCATCCAGCTTTTTCGAAGCTCGTACCCAACAAGCGTCTCTTCCAAGCCTGCTCAAAGGTTCAGAAGGTTCCTCCCACGCTGTAAATGCGGGCTTCCTCATCGTTACGAATGACCAACCGGAGATCATGATATTCAAGTTTTGCGACCAAGTTTCTCCAGGAGAATAAAACAATAGGTAGCATGAAGAGTTCTCCAGTTACTTATATCGATTAAATGCATATCTATCTATTCGTCGCATATTCAACCAATGTTCGTCGAGGCATTAACCAGAAAAATAGTTGTTTTTTGATTAATGTGTTACAGATTTCTGTCATCACTCCTAATATTCAGAGCCAAAAACAGCAACGGATATTCCACTTTCAGAAACATCAAATCAGAGTCCACAAAAAACATTCTAGGGCCTGTTCTTCCCTATTTTTGCTGTTAATAACACACATCTCAAAATTTTTTTAATTTTTTAATTTAAAAGGAAAAAAGAAAAAAAATCCAAATTACACAAAAAAATTAATGGATATGCTGTGGTACTAACAATCAACACCGTAAGCTGACAGCAAATTATTAAGTAAAAAAAAATATTCAGGCGTTAGTAACCTGTGAAATTGGGATGGAAGAAACATATATAAAAACGGAAAGAATTAAATACGAAAAACTATACTGGTTGCAGGAAATCGCAACCAGTATAAACTATGTTTTATCTATTTATTTATTTATTTAATTTATTGTGTAATCTACAGAATTATAATTCCAATGATCGATTACAAACATTTATGATTCCCTTATATTGTAGACATCACCCTAATAATTCATAACTTATAACTATACTAACAAATAATAATTATAATAATTATAATAACGACCACAACAGTAATACTAGCAACAAATTGATGAATGAATTTCATTACTTAGCATTATTTATACAACCTATGGCAGTGCGAAAATAGTAGTGTTTTGTACCTACCGTGTGTAACCTCGAATATATCATATTCCAGTTTATTTATTATCTGGCATATTCTATATACTGGTACATTCATACCCAGATTGGTCTTCGGTCTTGGTATCGTGAGGAGTGGAATATTTCTATTGTTATATTGTGGGGTTGGTTTATATATTTTATTCAATATTAAGGGACATATTGCTGTTCCATGTATGAGTTTATGGATAAAAATTGCCGATGATATTTCTCTCCTCTCTTCCAACTTTATGGACTGAAATTCCGTTAATAATTTCATGTAAGGAATGTTAAAAATGTATTCTCCGTGTTTTTTGTAATACAAATATCTAATAAAATGTTTTTGCACTTTCTCGACCTCTTCCTTATAACAGCTATAAAAAGGAGACCATATTATTGCGCAATATTCCAAGATGCTCCTTACGAATGAATTAAAGATAATTTGCAATGTTTCATGATTGTTGAATTGGCAGGAGTTCCTAATAACAAATCCTAACATTTTATATGCTTTTGTCACCACGCTATTGATATGAAGATCAAATTTGAACTCTTTATCAAAAATTATTCCTAAATCCTTCACATTTTCTTTAACAGGTAATGGAGTGGTCTGCCCAATTCATAGGTGTAATTTGTAATAATTTTTTTCCTAGTGAATGTTACTGTAAAACATTTACCAGTATTAAAAGGAAGTTTGTTTTCTTCTGACCAACGCCATATATTATCAAGATCTTTCTGCAAACTTTCACAATCAGAAACATCTTGAATTCTCTTCAATATTTTCAAATCATCAGCTCAGCAAACAAATAGCACTCTGAGAACTGAATGGCATCTGGCAATGAATTTATCAAACATAGGAAAAGAAGTGGTCCCAAATTGGATCCTTGTGGTACTCCTGACCTTGTGTTAATATTTCCCGATGTGCATCCCCTAAATACAACGTACTGTTGTCTCCTCTTCAGATATGACACAAACAGATTGATTAATTCTTCTGAAAACCCAAAGCTAAACATTTTTTTTATCAACACATCATGATCTACTATGTCAAAAGCTTTACGAAAATCGGTGAACACCACGTCAACTTGCCGTCGGCTGTCGACAATTTCTCCCACTGCTTGTGTAAAACTTATTAAATTTGTAACGGTAGATTTTTTCGTCATGAAACCATGTTGTTCTGGCGATATTGAAGGACTAACGAAGTCCTATATTTTTTTGTATAACACACTTTCAAATATTTTGCTTGGAACGCAAATCAAAGCCACAGGTCTGTCTGGTCTGTTTAAACCTATACGTACAAATATAAATATAATCCAAAGATTATAAAATAAAGTGTTTTGAGGAATAGTTTGCTTAAATGGAACGTCCACCCTCAAAGCGACCTGACGATTCTTACGGTCGATGAAGAGAAAAAAACAGAAAATAAACTTGTTACTTCTAACCAAGAAACGCCAAACACATTTCTCAGGAAGATAGCTTCCGTACAAACACCTTGGAGTCATCATAGACACTCCAAGCTGACCTGGAACCAGCAGATTGAAAAACGCACCAAGAAGGCTATCTGCATTGGGCATGCAGAAGAGCCTTCGGCAATACGTGGGGCTTGACACCTGAAGCCCTAAGCTGGATATATATGGCTATTATCCGCCCGACATTAACGTACGAGACCATCATTTGGTGGACCGGCACGATAAGAGCAAGTCCGGAAATTAACTAGATAGAGTACAATCTGGCTCGTCTAGGAATGACAGGTGCTATGAGGACGACGCCTACCAGAGCTCTACTAGTTCTACTAGGACTACCACATCTGCACCTTGTCATTGAGCATGAACTCATGCGTACTGCCTACAAACTCAAAGGTGCAAGCAAAGGCAGACCATGGACACTCTGCTATTTGGAACAAGGCAAACCTATTAATGGAAAGAGATAACATCCCGCCGGTTATGCATTTCAGAAAAGGGACCAACATTGCCATCCCCACGAGGAAAGAATGAAAAGATGCTGCGCCCGGCAGATCCCCCATCTATGGATCAACCTGGTATACAGATAGATCAAGATGTAGGGGAATGTTCGGCGCAAGAGTATACCAAGAAGGAACAAAGAAAAAAAAATCAGTTCTCCTAGCACTAGGCAAATATGCCTCGGTGTTCCGGGCCGAAGTATATGCTATACTCACCTGCGTACAGGAAAACTGTTATCTACTAGAACAGCATAGCTGCAATTAGGGGTTTAGGATAAAAAAAATATCGCAACCAAATTGGTGTCTGAGTGTGGAAACGCCATGAAAAAATTATCGAAAACAAGGAAAGTCAGCCTCATATGGAAACCAGGACACTTTGGTGTTCCCAGGAACGAAGAGACGGGCAGATTAGCCAAGATGGGATTGGAAACCAATCTTGGGAATACCTAGCAGCATGGCCATCTCAAACATAGACGGACTGCTACAAATGCAGTTCATGAAAACAGGAGGCGACATGCACGAGGCAATCGAAGCTCCATATAAAGGGTATATGAAACTGCCAAAAGAGAATATGTCACTCAACAGACGGGATATGAGGACTGCGACTGGGCTTCTTACGGGACAGAATCACCTGAACAGGCACGTGGAACTCATGGGGATCACAGATGATCCCTCATGCAGATGGTACCTGAAAAACGATGAGACATCGTCGCACATCCTGACTGGGTGCCCTGCTTTGGTGCACCAGAGGAAGATCAATCTTGGGGGCGCAATTCTGAACTAAGAAGATGTCAAAGAGATTCAGCTGAGGAAAAGGCTGAATTTCGTTGGAGAAATCGGCATGCTCAGCTAATTCTCAGAATAGGTGGGAGCACAATGGAGCCCAAGTGAAGAGGCCTACGTGCAAGGGGTTCTGTCGAACCAGCTCACCTTGTGCCAAGAAGAAGAAGATGACTGCACGAACACGTTATCACTGGAGCGTTGCAGATCTTGGATAATGGACTTTTACCAAGAAGACATAAGAGAATGAAATCTTTCAAATTAGTAAAGTGTGCTAACGAAAATGTGTGATAGTTGGTTACATGAAATACTATAGTTCCAATGTGTGAATAAAAAAAATAAAGAGAAAATGTTTGATGGTGTAATAAATTTCTTCAATCCCTTAGGACAAAAATAAAACCGCTGCTCACAGAGTAAAATTTGCACTTTAATCTCTGAAATCAGGTATTAAAACAACCGTTTGATCCCATTGATAGATAATTTCTTTTATTCAAATATACCTGCAAATTCAGAATGATTTTACTCCTTTATTTATTTAACTTCCGAAATTAAAATACTACATTATTTCGGAAGCTACTTCATATCATTTTCTCTGTATATTGTGGAGCAGCTTCCAAGTTAATCTGTTCATTTCAACTACCTGAATCCTTCGTTAATGTACCCACGATGGCGTTGTCACCGTGGTCGACTCCGTTTGCGAGGGCATTCCCTGTTGAAAATTGAAATCAAGACTTCCCTCCATGTTCAGTTCGTGCTTGATCAACTCATCGACGTTGCAATCGAATCCACCCTGCAGCGACTCGACGTTGATGTTGAGGTCGTCCAAGACGGAGGTGTTGTTGAGGGCGCCCATCAACTGACCCATCATCGTCGATGGCGGACCTAGCGAGGGTCGGGGGGTTAGCGGGGGACTATCTGACGAAGGCCTCGGCATCCTGTTGATCATGTATTGACTACCTAATGGGTCCGGCGATGGTTCGGAGTGGGGGTAGGATGGTGACATTCCCGCCGGCGACATACTCTAGAATGGGAAGAAAATACAATGAAAAACATGTTCAAAAGTATTTGTTATATAATCGTAAAATATCATATTCCCCTGATAAAGATAAAAAGTGGGTAGTAAAGTGACATTTGAAATGTCATATAAAATACCGAAGTTTTCGAAAATCAAAATTATAGTTGAAAAAACTGAAAACCCACTTTTGTAGCAATATAACTAAAAAATGATAAGAATCAGTAGTCAGCCTCATGAATGAAAAATGACATTCAATCGAACCACACACAAATTCTATTGGAGACATTCATTGAATTGTTTCAGTTTGTAACCGGCAACAGTTTTTAACCAGCAACAATTTTAATGAAGTTTTCTATAAACAGATTTTTGGCCTCGGAATATGAAATTGTTTATCTCCTGTTTGTTCTGATTGCGTCCTGTCTGACTTGCAGAATAAATGTCCAAGTCAATGTAACTTTCCTATCATTTTGTTTAAAATGTCGATGATATTGTCTTGTTCATACAAAAAGAAAACGTAGACAAGATATTAACAACATTAAATAACTACCATCCCAGACTTCAGTTCACCGTAGGAATTGGAAAAATAATACAGGATTGCCTTTTTGGATGTTTTTTATATAAAATCTAACAAAAAAATATTCAACTGACTGGTATCGCAAACCAACTTACTCTAAAAGATTCATAAACTACCACTTGTACACCCGATGACACAAAAGATAAATATATAAAATCTCGAACATGGAGCCACACCTTCAGCACATGAGGAATTTAAAAATTAAAACCTCAAACTTAAAGAAACAATGTTATCAAAGAACTGCTACCCTAAATCTTTGATTAAAAAATTATTATATTCTAATAGTGAAAGTACACAAAAAAAAAGTATTTCAAACTCCATGTAGAAGGTCGACACCGCAACAATGCAAAGTCTTAAAAAATTAAAATTCTAAAACAAGCATGAAATGCGAAAACTGAATAAAACATATTTTTTTACGAGACAAAAAACAAATACACCCATAGATCGGAAATCCAACATTATTCACAAAATACCATGTGCTGAGTGTGACAAGGTGTACATAGGGTAAACAGGTAGGTATTCGAAACAAAGGGATTGTATAAATATACACAACACACCTTAAACAATAAAAAATCCCACAAGTCTTGCAGAAATAACATTGTAAGTCATCCATTCACACTTTTGATTTTGATTCAGTTAGTATCACTGGACAACAAACCATATTAAAAAAAGACTCCTGAATGAAATGATTGAAATAGAGCATGGGGGAAAATGTGTTAACAAAAGATCTGATATCGAAAATCTTAACACCTATTCCAACCTAATAACGAAATTCAAACATAAACTCTAAATCATTAACACAGGACTTTTTCCAACTCTCCCAATTTCTTTCATTAGTCTTTTTTTACATTCGAAAGAAACGATTCACCACAGTTCAGTTTTTATTTATTGTGTCGGTGTTAACGTCTTTCATGAACATGTGCAGTATTCATATTTTATGTCAAATTTATTTATATTACCATTTTTGAACTCGGAAACATGTAAGTAATTATCAATGTTAGTTTTCTATACCATGTTCCAAGCATTTTCTTTTAAACGATTGTCATTTTATTTTTTTTAATTTAATTTTTATATTTTACAAAAGACAGGCCATTCAACAGGTATTTTCAGATACCCACTTACTGAATGGCACAACAAAAGCATATATACATGTGGATTGTGGTAAAATAAAGATGTCATAACCTTAACTAGGAGGTATTTCATTCAAAATCGCAATTCATTAATATAACACACAAAAATATAGAGAGAGAGAGACAGAGAGAGCAAGAACTAGCGAGAATTCAAGGAGGAATCTTTTAAAATTAGTTTCAATGGAGATTTTTTTTCAAATTATGCTTGAAGAGATTACGATTTGAGGCAAAGGGATCCAGGTTATCATCCTTTAAAGTTGAATGAAATGATTTGATACACCTATTTAGGGGTGGATTTGCCAAGAAGTCAGTAGAAGTTCTTCCTGAAACGAAAAGCATCCTGTTTCGTACCCTGTAGGGGGAACAATTGGTTTGTATATAAACAATGTATCGAAGAAATTGTCTTCTTATAGATAAGTTTTCCATTTGATATAAAATAGGTTATTTTCATATGTGAAGAAGTGGCGTCTTCTACAAAATCTAGAATTCATTATGTTTCATCATGAAAAGGGTTCCATATAATCGAGACATACTCTAGAGATAATCTAACTACCGAGTTGAAAAGCATGTTGAGTGATTATTTCCATGTGAAGTTCTGTGACCCTTGATAAGAAACCCAAATTCCTGAGACCTTTCGAACAGTCTTTTCAATATGATGTTCGAAGGAAAGCTTTGTGTCAGAAAAACACCCAAGTCTTTCACTATGTTGGCTTCCGCAAGATATGGTCAAAAAGTAGCGAATTTTTGGTGGGGAGAATATGTTCCTGGTGAAGAGAATTTCATCACATTTAGCAAAGTTGAGATGGAGTTTATTGGTAGTACAGTAGTACTCATTGAGATCGTTTTGGAATGTTCCGAAGTCGCCAATGGTATTGATGGTCATGTAGATTTTCAGATCGTCTGCAAAGAGAGCAATTTTTGTGTTTTTGAAGCAGAATGATGTCGTTTATGAATATATTGAAAAGTAGTGGACCCGGTGGGACCCTTGTGGTACCCCTGAGGTGATAGGTCTTGCTTCTGACCTGCAGTTATTTATGACCACGTATTTTACATGAAGTATTGAGTTTTTATCAATACTCCATTCGAGAATTTTAATATGTATGTTTTTGTTATTAAACTTCAGGTGAATACTGAAGACGAATTGCAGAGACGAATTGCAGATACAAGCATTCGAAACGTCGTGAAAACCTTTTAAATCCATTGAGACGATGGACGTCCGAGTAATCAAGTTACCACATCGTCTACAACCTTCAAACACCCTGTATATGGCTCAATGAATACTCGGAGTATCCAAAATAAACCATTCGGAGGCACATTTATGGAGCATAATCGAAGTATGAAATATAAAGTCAATCAATAACATGACAAATGAAAAAAACGTACGCGGTTGTTGAAATATTGTGAGATAGCATGAATCAAACACGTTATCAGTGGTTTTCTATTTGTATCTGTTATTCCACAATCCCAACTGAATACAGGGTTAAATTTCAGCTTGGCACGTACGGAGTACGGTAAAAATTAAATTTTCAAGAAATCCCAAGTTGTTGGTCACTGGGATAATTTTATTGAATTATTGGTCGGATGAAAGTGATTGTTCCCTAACACGAGTTTCGTTCGCCGAATCACAATATAATTACACACACAGAAGGATGTTCTGTGATCAATTATAAATTTGTACATTTTTATGAATTTCAACATTTGAAATGAGTTTCCTTAGGATTTGAAGAATCAAGGCACGTCTTGAAAAAAATTTATGTTTATTGCAATAAATAATCATTTGCTCATTAAATTACCTAGGTAACGGATCGAGCCAGTTTTCAATAGTAAGCGGAGGCATTTGACGTCCTACCAACTACAGAACCTTCAGAAATTCAGATTTTCATTGATCCATTTTGTTGTTGATTTTGTTTCTCAGATCTTGTATAATATGAAAACCTTCTATTTCTTTTTCAATGCCAACTTATTATTATAAATGATTTGATAATAATCCTAAATAAACAATATGAAGCTTACCTCTACTTTGATAGGTTGCATGCAGGAACACGACTGGATACGATGTACTGGGCATTGTGTGAGTCCGTATGGTGAGGCAGCGTGTAAGGCATTCATATCTCTACATCCTGTAAATTGTTCGTAGGGGGCAGTATATGGTGGTGGAGGAGGTTGGGGCGTCTGGCCGTTCATATACCTGAAAAGTGATTAGAAAACGCGCATATTAGTACTCGAAGTTACATATTAGAATTTAACCGTATCTCTCAAAATGGGAATTTTGTAAGAAAAATGCAAGAAAACGTAGATATGACCATTCTATTGGTAACAGGTTTCTTTTCATTTTCCTGAAAAATTAGAATATTAAAAAAAACTGGGGTTCGTCTTTATTGGAATATTCGACTAATCAATGTCCATTTATTCCACTTCACAATTACAATACAATAATTAAAAGAAAATCTCACGCGACCACCTGCCCGACAGCAACTAACTCACTAACTAAACTCCAATTCATCAATCAAATAACTGTCCGTCGCTCGCCTGCAAATGCACTCATATAGTCGTCCGCCACACACGGTAGAATATACCTGAACTTTCGAGAATGACCTCGACCTTCCTATGACGCATCAAAGGTACTTGCCTCGGGTTGTTTACCTAGGATATTTCCATATCTTGTCGGCATCATGTGATTACGGCTTTGGCGTAATGTATTCGTAACAATATTGATAGATATTAACGAAAATCGAGAAAAACAATAAGAAAGGCAAATTTCATAATTTAGTGCTATCGATTGAGTGCCTCTGGTCTCACTATCAATGGTTTGCCTTGTGGGTAAGCCTCCGTGAAATTTTAAAGCAATCCGAAGTAGTTAATTGAATTTGTTTGCATTAATACAATACTGAACGCTACACAATTGAATTAAACTCAGCATTCGCTCTCTACCAACGCTTAGACTCAGCGATCGCAATGCTGCATGTGTTTCGTAGGTCAAAAGGTTGGAGGTATCGCCAATTCCGTGTAGATCGTATCGTTCTTCGAAATGATTCCATGGATTGCAGAGTTGCAACGTTCAACACGTAATCCCTATAGTGAGCTACCGCGGACACCACATTTTAAGGCATAACTAAAAACCATCCATTCAGATCTTTTTGAAAAACTAGTATATTATTGAAACGTTAGTAACAAATTTTATAGAAAAAATTAAACACGTGTAGCCATACAGTTATTTAGTTATTGCCATACGAAGTTTCTAAATTATTGCGTATAAGAAGTGCAAGAGAGGGAAGGCTGAGAATCATGGCAACGCCTCAAGCGAGCGCTCGTGATTCAAATAAGCGAAAGTGCGAGTGTCTTGGGGGTTTGAATTGAACGCATACATTTATTAATAATAATTGTGAATAATTGCGTTAAACATAAACAAACATGATTCAGATTTCCAAAAGGCTAATAAAATATAACGTATAAATCTACAAAAAATAAATGTAATATTATTTATTTTTCTAACTATTATATTAAATAATCACTTGATTGACTAAACATTTATTTTTAAATCATTAATGATTTCAGTAAATGCTTTCCTATTTTTAGTAACTCTATGTTTTCTATTCTCCAATTTTTCAGTTAGGTGATTGATCACAGCTTCTCCTTCATCGTGTTTCAGAAAATTGTTATATTTTGTTGCGCAATTTTTTTCAATAATTCCTGTGATGTAACATTTTTTAAGGCACTTAAATTAGGTAAATTACAAAAGATTATTTCGTTCTCAAGTCGCTCTGAAATACATTCTTTATATGATTTCATGTATGTTGATAATTCTGACTCTTTACCAATGAAGCGAAATGTTTTTTGCAAAATGTGAACATCATACATCGCATCGTGGAAATTATCTATTGTTTCGTTTCGTATTGAATCTTTGGCTAAATTTTATAGCTCAACATTCCTGGCCCTTTTCAATCTGGAATCGTTTTTCTAAAAATAACTAATTTATCCACAAATCCTGCTATCATGGTAAAATCTTCTATTAAATTTTTATTAATGATTGCTCTCAGTAATCTCATCGAATCCGCATTATGCACAACGAGTAAATTTAGAGTTGTAGATAATGTTTTTTTTTTAAATGCTACCAAACAATCTACTGAATTTATTGAATCAACTTGTACATAATTCAAATATAATTGACCAGAAATTGTAGTACATCCCGTAATTTTTGTCGCCACAGGATTGATGCTTCCTAGGGCTAACATATATATAAAATTCTCTATTTTCACATTTGGCGGCGATTTGTAAAATATCATCAGTCATGCACAATCCAGATGTTTCTAAATCAAAATAAACAATGGAATAATTTATTGAAATTGATTCGATGTTTTTTAATAATAGTGATGATGCTCTCAATTCGTTAATTCCAACGTTTGGTTGAAATGTTACACCTTCTGACTTTTCCTTTGATTTTCTTAACATTTCCCTTTTTTGGTCAAATCAACTCTGGGCAAATTTTTTTCTCTTGATGTCATCAACAGTCTTCTTTTTTTTTTATCAGAATCGTATCTTTGAGTATGACTACGTTCCAAATTCAATATTTTTCTTATATTCAATAACGATACCTCACCAGAGTTCTTAGAGCAAACTGCACTGTATCTCGAACAACTAAATGCGAGCGATCGTTAGATTGCGACGTTGCCAACAGTCCAGTCATGGCTTATTTGCTCTGTCACGCATGCTAGTTACGTTTCTCAGTGTTCCCTTAAAAAAGATCCCACTAATTCAGCGTTTGAACATGTATCGCGTCGCGCTATAATCGAGCCTAATTTTTGACACTGTTTGTAGCACGACAACTACCTTAACTGCATACCATTCAACATTTTTTTTGGTTAAGTTGTGTGCCATCATGTGTTCTGCATTTCTTATGCTAATTTGTTGTGCGACTGAAACTATAATGTCACCTCTTTCCCCGCTTTTTTCCTTCCCCAGTCAGAAGCCATAGAAAGCAAATTTCTTGAAAAATTAGTTTTTGGCCATTTTTCTTTGCTTCCGTTTTTTGGTCAGGATTACCTCTTCCGAATTTGTATGTTACTCACCTCGTATACCGCGTGCAACGGAGGACGCATGAGGAAAATAGAGAGAAGTATATTACGTACCGATTCGAAGCAGTTGAATATATATTGGTCAACTCGGAAACTACTTAGTTAGGTTTGTTTCAAGATAAATGGTTCCGACTCAATGACTGCAGTGAAACTACCTTGGTCGATCCCGTTGGGTATACCAAATTCGGCCATAAATACCCTCGATTTGCCAATATAAGTTGAGAGGGCCGGATTGTAATATCAGGTAACATTTAAATACCTTTATATTGGTAAAATTTGTCAGTATTTACTTCTGACGGGAAGTGTTCAGTTGAATTACGCTATATCATATCAAGAGCAACGCGTACCCACATTAAGGCCGGTATCCATTTGTTACAAATTCGCGTATAATATCACCGTTGCGTATCAGTGGATACGGAAGCCGTTGCAAAGTAACGTATCAAAATATGATACAAAGAAACGCAACGGACGCGTGATCGCCCAGTTATCGGTTTTTTGCCGATACATCAAAGAAATGATACCGTTGCATATTCGCGTCGTCTACATACAGTGCGCGGCAGTGATACTTCATCTAAAAGGTCTTTCAGTACTGCATTCAGTGATAATAAATAATTTGATTTGTTTATACAGGGTGAACAAAAATCAATATTTTATTTGAATGTTGTATTTTGTTGGATATAAAGTTATTCTCTTATACTTCATCTGAAAGGTCTTTCAATACTACATTCAATGATAATAAGTAATTTGATTTGTTTATACAGGGTGAACAAAAATTAATATTTTATTTAAATGTTCACCCTGTACAAACAAATCAAATTACTCATTATCAATGAATGCAGTAATTTCAAGATCGACTTGCTTATTGTCAAGAAGTGAATGGTGGTCATTTTGAACATTCAATTTAATTGTGAAATCAATCGAAAAATACTTCCTAAACATTATGTGACATTATTTCCTTCATTCTACGTGTATCAAAATTTTGCATTCTCAAAATGAATTTTCTTAGTTATGATTGCACCAAATTCTAAAAACTTAATATTGCTGAACAGAGAATAGAAATCCTTTTCGAACAAGGTGCCACACGACCCTCCTTCTCTTTTAAAATTTTCGAGGGGGTGCTCATAATTTAGAGGGGTTGCCTACTGTTAATTGTCAAATTGACAATATAAATCGACCTGTTTCAGGATTTTCAACAAATAAAAAATGAATTCATTCCATACCTATGGACCGCACTGTATAAGTATAAATGGAATTTAAAAATTGGAATTGAAAAATAAATAAATATAACTAGTATCTTTCCACAGTTTTGTTATTCCTTATAGCTGAAAGGATATTATTGTTTTTTTATTTATCATCATTGCCGAGAAACCGCAGAAGCTATGAATATGAAATTTGGTGTCCGTAGTTCCATTTTATGATGTAGAGACTCGGTAGAACATCGCACTTTGCATTTGAATCAATCTTTGACAAAAAGCATGGCCTGATTTTATGTTCTTTCTATTTAACATGTTAATATGAGACCTATGTGGAAATCATTCAGCAAAATTGTTTTCATGAGTTTTTTTTTGACAGTTCTAACAACCATCCAAATTTTGCATTTGTGTCATATGAAACATTCACCCAATCATGTCAACATACACTGATAATTGCATTCAGTGCAATTATCAATCATATGACAACACGATTGAGTTTGACAACTTCATTCCAAATAAATTTCAAAATGTCACGATTTGTCAATGCGAATGTTCAAAGTATAAATGCGCTAATCAAAGAAAAAATTTCCAGAAATACAACCTACAGTCACAAATATATTTGGGGAATATTCATGGAATTTTGCTGCGAACGAGAATATGAATTAAATGAACATAGAAGAATTGGCGTGATACTAAAAGATTGGGCGGTCAATATGAGAAAGAAAGACGGGACCGAATTCAAAGAAGCAACGGTGAAGACAATGTGGAACGTTTCGTGCAAACTTTTGCAAGAAAAGTACTATAATGACTATAATATTATGATTGACCCGTTTAACAATACAGTATTTAAACCAGCCCGAGATGCCCGCGATGCAATCGGAATAAACTACAAGCAGATCCATGTAAACGTAAGTCCAGTTCAGTTTCGTTAAATTTGTCTGAAGTCAACAAAATAATATTGCTAGGGATGAAAATACTCCTAAGGTCTCAGGCGTAATTTTACCATATTGCTGCTGTAGAATTAGCGTGGCGGGAGGAGAGGCAGTTGCTTGTCTGTGATTTTTTTCAAACTAGGAAAATAACGATGACTCTCCAACAAATCGCATTGAATACAATCCGGCGTTCATTAAAACGTACCAAGGTGGTTCTAAAAGCTGTACAAGTAGTAAATGGTTGGTTTCCAATAGTGAAGAAAAGCTCCTGAGTCTTTATAACTGATATCAAAAGAGGCGACAATATTACCTCACCATGACTGTTCTCAAACCAAATCGACACTGAAAATGAAACTGACAAATGGTACGATAATGTACCTGTTGGAAGAAATACAATAAATGGATGGACTAAATCTGCTGCTGAGGCAATTGGCTTGAATTAAAGGACAAAAAATAACAAATCACTCGAATAGATCAACTGCTGTTAGTGAATTGGCAAAAAGTGGTGTAGAAGAACAACAATTGCTGAAAATTACTCGTTATAGCAATCAAAATTCTATAACACCACAACAAGATCATAAATATTATGCGTGGTAATAGATCTTCTATAGTAGAGAACAGCAACGAATCTAATGTTGAGTTAAATTTTAATAATTGTACTTTCACTAACTGTACTTTTAATGAATAAAGCAATGTTTCATTGTGTTGAGTTATAAAATTTTTTGTCAAAAAAATTTCCGCCGAGTATCCGTTGGACATTGGACAAATGCCTCATAATTTTATGACAAATTTCTCAAGCTTGTTGCTTGGTAACAGCCCGAAGCCGCAAGGAACGAGCTTTCGATTGTCATTAAATTATCTCGTCTATTATCAATGTCCTAGAGATATTACTACTGAAAACAGTCTCCATAATTATTCACTCTCTCTTCATTTGGATATAAAAATGGAATGAACTGAATTTTTCTGAAAATATCGCAAGAAATATAAAAAAGATTTGTAGTTGAAGTTTTCAAATTTTGTTTGCCCTGTGCATTACAAAGAAATAAGCGAATAATGTTTAGGAAATGCACCAAACAAACCTGGTATTGTATGGCATATGGCATAAGACATGTTGAATTTGATTGTGACATAGTTTCTTTATTCAGTATGGGAAACATTTTTGCGATTTGGTAAAAACAAATTAAGTTTTATTTCAGATCTAAACATCTTTCAATGGGCAAAACAAGTGAGGGCAGAACGAATACCGGATAAAGTGGTAGTCATTTATATCCGTGAAAATAATCAGTGAAAAAATTTCAAATGATGTTACCAGTTAATATGAGAATTGATGAGTAATATTACGTTCGCTCTGTGTCAAATCTAATAATTATTTTCCTTCATGTCTACGAGTTGATTTAATTTGGAAACCTTAAAAAAAAAAAAAAAAAAAAAAAAAAAAAAAAATATAAAAAAGATTTGTAGTGAAGTTTTCAAATTTTGTTTGCCCTGTGCATTACAAAGAAATAAGCGAATAATGTTTAGGAAATGCACCAAAACAACCTGGTGATTCGTTGGCCCCATATGGCAGTAAACATATTGGAATTTGATTGCTGACAGTTCCTTTATTCACGTACTGGGAAACTATTTTGCGGATTTATAAAAAACAAATAAGTTTTATTTCAGATCTAAACATCTTTCAATGGGCAAAACAAGGAGGGAACGAAGTACACGGATAAGTGGTAGTCATTTATATCCTGGAAAATAACGCTGAAAAAAAAAATTGCAAATGTAATTTACCAGTTAATATGGGGATTATAGATATGTTTACTATCTTTTCATTCTGCTCTGTTGTTCAAATGGCAACATGAATTATTTTCACCCTCATGTCTAGAGCATTGTAATTGTGGAAACTTTCATTGAATTGCAGATTCCACAAAGTTTCGACATTGATTTGATTATCCACAATTAACTTTACTATTGAATGAAGCAGAAGCGTTAATAATAAGCATATTGTGAAGCTGCAGTGATCTGAACTAGAAATCTAGGAAAACAGAACTTCTCCAGAAAAGCAGAAAGCACGAGTAAGCAAAAGCATTTTATTCAACAATTCTCGACTCTCACCCCAAATAAGCGTCTGCTGGTTCCAGTTTCATCCCTTGTTGGAGGTTCCCCGCCAACTGGTCGGGGGAGTAATTACCACTTGGCACCATCTCTGGGCTATAGTTCGAACTATTGTACGGATTTGGGGTGCCCCAGTCAGGTTCTACTCCTACAACGGATTGGATGGGGGAGAGTCTCCCACAGGAAGAAGTGTTCGATGAAGCCCTTGGTCTGAAATCGGGGCTCAATTGAAACCCACCACTGGAGGAGAAGAAATAAAAATGTTGAGGTAGGCCCCTACTTACCGGAGAATCATTTCCGAAGATGTGATATATTCGGGAAGAAATATGGATGACTTTTATAATGTTTGATAAACAATATCTTTCATAAATTTTGCATGTTTGCTCGTGGTTCCTACTTGGGTAAACCACCATCAGATGGTGTAGTAACCGAGAAGAATTATAAGACTAATATTTTTTCGATATTAAGGAAGGTCTACTCAAATGTAGTTTTTCATTTAGGATGATAGCACCATCTGTTTCATTTGCTGTGTAGTCCGTACACTAACTCAGCTTCAGCAAAACCTATCACTACAGGACCGGACTAAGTAATTTCAATCGATTCAATAGATGGCGTTAGAGGATAGAGTAACTAGATCGTTCCATCTTTCGACATTCGGTCGAAGTCTGTTTTATTTACCAGTTAACTACCGACCACCTAGCCACCGACATTATGTTGTTTGTTACTCGGGAATCCCCTGCCCCCTGCCTTGCCAGAGCTGTGACTGTTATTCTTTAGAATTTTGTTCGATCGATCGATTATTGTATTTTTGTATTACTAGATTTGATAACGGTAACAGTTACGACTATGATTATAATGATTGTTATACAATGTTTTATTTCCAAGTTTACTTCGTTAATATGATCAGTCAAGTTTCTAATCACTGCCCAATGATATATTTCAATCAAAACTTGATTTACTGATAGTCTTCTAATTGTTCTCACTTTTTTTTATATTTATCATCTAAAATGTACACCAATAAATTGAATAGAATAGATATTAGCAGTTGATGATGAGGAAATAACATACGAAAAACAACTGACAATCTGATCAGAAGCTTTATGCATGTAGTAATCCTACCTGCGATGACAATTTCCCTTTGATAGTAATTTCTACTCATGTGGGCCCATCAAAATATTGTAATAAGTCAAAAAAATAAATATTCTCCCGACTTTTCATTTACGAACACATCCCAAATCTTCTTTGTGCTTTTAGATGGAATATCAAGGGTTTAGGTGTATACTTGGACCTCAGACTCAGAAACTTGTGGTTCGTCATAAAAGCAACAAAATCTTCCGGTGACCCATATACTGTCATAATAATGTATAACTCTTTTGTTCTTGTTTCTCTCTGGAGTATGCATCTGTCATCTAGAAGGCTTTAAACATTCCTAAAAGAAGTGATAGTGAACATTTGTCAGGAATCTTAATTTCAGATTAAACCGTGAAATACTTTCCTCCCCATATAATAACAATATTAATTTCTACAAACTCTTGAATTTTAATATGCGAAGCACACTTTGTTAATTCTATGATAGTTAATTACCTGATTGATTCCGTTTATTTTTTTACCAACTGTCTCACTTAGCAACGTTCCATCATTTAATTTCAGAAATATGAATCTCATTGTCACTAGATTAGTCTCTACCAATTCACAGTTGAATTACCCTCATCCTAGTTGCATCAAAGCGTCCAATTTCGATGTGAGAAATGAATTGTAATTTGATATATTCAGCGCAAAATGAACTCATTCAAGAAAATTAAGGCAAATTATTCATCTATAATTTTCTTCTTGAAAAACAGAATATCATTTAGAAGAGTAGGTACTTTATGTAGCTCAATCATACTAATTTTATATTTATTTGTTTTTCCGTATTCATGTTCCTCTATATGGCCTTCTATGTAATTGTGTATATTTACCTGTTGAGAGGCCGATATTCATTAAAAATAAAATAAAAAGTATGTTTACAAGTCTATTTTTTGACAACTACTCATTAGGTTGCGGTCCTTGATAAACCAAGAAATATTTCATGATAAAATGAGTTGGATAATATGACAAAAAAAGATATGCAATTAATTCGCTTATTTATATAAGTTCAGTAATTTTTCTCAGCGGTATATAAAAATGTATGATTCTGCAGAACATTGCTTGTATAAAAGCTGCTAAATAACAGAGATATCGTTAATATGAAATTTAAGAATATTCAATTCCTTCAGTGAATCACATAAAACGCCAAGTTCATATGACAGCTTTTCGCATTCGAGCTTACATCGTATTGAGTTATAGTTTGCTGTATGACACAAAATAAGAAGTTATCAATGAGCAGCCAACAGAAATAAAACACCCTGAGCGTTAGGTGAGGTTGAGTTTACGAAAACAATGAACGCCGAGAGATTAATTCAATATGTTCGTATGAGTTCAATTCTAATGTGTCGTGATACTGGGTGGCCATAAAAGCAACAAAGAGGAGGCCACGATCATAGGAAATGGTTAGAATTGAAAAATAAATTTTATAGTTGGATTTAACGGGAATTAGGACCAGGAAGTAAAACAAATTTTTTATCGCTGACGTTTCGGAATTAATTTATTCCTTTTTCAAAGCTGAAATGACAATATTCACGTATAGATTGAAACAAAGAACATAACTATGACCCACCTTTATAACTAAGTTTTTCCTGCTCATGGATTCAACTAATAAACTGTTGAGTAGTCGACATTGGCATAGATTACACATTAAAAACTTTAAAATTGTATATAAACAAATACAGTCACGTGAAAATGAAACAACAAACGACCGTGTATGGTCAATATGCAACTAATCATCCCACCTGAAATATTCCAGCGCTACATAGATAAAGAAACTAAAAAAACAAAATAAATCTTTTGGGTATAATTTTTCAGAAACCTTTCTAGAATATGGGTGTATATTTTTGGTTAACGCAATCATCATGTAGATTGATTTGAATCATTCCTCCCAACAATCTCTTTGAATGAGTCATCTCTTTTTCCAAAATTTTTACTGAATCGAAATCAAAATTGCACGACGATTCAAAATGATGTGCAGCAAGTGCTGTTTTTTCTTTTTTTATTGTAGAGCAAGAACATTTCATCTTCGTATTTGGATTCCAAACTACAGCAACCCCTACTCAGAAATCTTGAATAACACTTATTCCCTTGAGATAATAAGAATCAGAGGTAATGTCAAGTTTGTCTTTTCCCATGAAGATTATTTGTTAAAGTTGAAAAAATCATTCTGTCTGGCAGTGAAATTTTGTTTTAAAAAACACGAACAGAAAAATGAACGATGATCTAATCAATATTATTTTTCCTCCCACATTTATGAAATCAAATTGGAATTGGAACATCAAATCAAAATATGTATAGGAAACATTGAAAATTATATGCAAAATTGAGATCTACCAAAGACTGTTTACTTCAGGTGTCATCCATATTTCTTCATTAATATCTTTCAAGAAAAGACAGGGAGCCCCAAATTCCCGAGTCTTGTCAATCGAGGGTAATAAATGGCTATCATAGATAAAAGATTTAAAAATATTTTGATTTTCATAGGGTGTAGAGTCAGAGCATTATTTTTAAATTAACCTCGTGAAGTTTTGGTTTTCTGTATTCACCCATTATTTTTCTTTTAACATAACTGCTGCGCCCTTTATTCGACGAAGTAAATCGAATGAATCACCTTTGGATTTAATATATGAATATTGATTTTCCACACACAAGGTTAGAACATATTAATTTCTCATGAATTAAAGTACGTCATAAAAAAATTATAGTCACCTTCTTTCACAATAAAAATATTTTTTCTGAATCTGTAGATTCAGTGCCAATAATTTCCATAGAAGTGTACAAAACCTTATATTTTTGAATATGTGGAATCGGAACAATATAAATATAGTATAAATGACAAATGTTTCATTTATTAAAATCACCTTTGGCGCTAAGGTTTTCCTGTAATTTTCCCAGGAACGCTACAAAAATAATATTTGTCACTACATCGTGAATGATATATTTTCTTAATATAAAACTTATAATAAACATAATTTGAATATTGGGACACCCTGTCTATTTGAAAATTAATCTCGAGAAACGATTCACTGGACGATAAAGGCTCTACATTTGATTAAAGAAGGTGATGGGCTGATGAGTTGCGATATGTTTGTGGCTTCGAACCTGAATGAAAATATGGACAAATGGGACGAAATCTGTTCGAAAAGTTTCGCAGTTGATGAAGGGGATGTAATCAAATGACGATCTTCGTTAGAAATAGCATGCTCAAACTGTTGTTAGGTGGTAGCTAGAGCTTCACTCGGTAAATAAGCGAAAAATTTCGCGAAATAAACTGTCGGTTTCCAAACAGAAAATAAATAATATTGAAAACAAATACTGAGAAATATTTGTTTAATAGTCTCAATGAAGTAACAACGTGTACACCAATGAACAGCACAAATTCAGACTTCATGAGTTATTTTCCACCGGGTACTGCATTAAATTGATAACTCAGTTCCAAGTATAAACTTTCGGTTGAAAGGTCAATATTTTATTTATATGTTTGGGGGTGATATAAAGAAATGGGTTCACTTAGTTCTCATTCTCATATATCAAAAATGAGTTTGAATTAAACGGGAACTTTTTCAACTGTGTATGTTTTAAGCTTCGTTTCTGATTTCTACCCAACAGGTATTCAATAATAGTTCGGAAACCATTATAAATTCAAAACTCTGAGCCTATTTTATCAAAACACTTTAGTAATACAAGTGCGTATCCAAACCGAGCCCGTCATGTGTGAAGTTATTCACAACCACAAAATACACTGAGAAAAATGTAACTCGGCTGTGTTTCTCGATAAAATGACAATGTAGGGCTTATTCCATTGCATGATCAAATTCTTTAGGCTGATAAATTATATTTAGAATGCTTTATCACTCCAGGGACGGGGGTGTAATCGGGGTGGAAATGTTGAAATTGTGTATTAGGGGGGTGGAAAATCAATATTCAGTTTAACGGTAGTGTAGAATTTTCTAGTGTTCAAAATCAGATTCGGGAGGTCGAAATACTTACCACCTGATATATTAAATCAGTTGTCGTCCCGTCGGAGGGTGAGTATTGGAGGGTGGAAATGACGAAAAAAATCAAAATTAAGTTTAAACGGCAGTGTAGTATTCAGAATCAGATTTCATATATCAGGTGTGGTATTCCCGAATCCAATTATGCAAACGAAAAAACTCTTTACTGCTGTTCAAACTGAATATTGATTTTTTTCAACATTTCCTCCCAAACTCACCCTCCGGCCGCCGAAAATATTCTATATCAGGTGGTATGTACACTTCCAAACTAGAAAACTCTACCCGCCGTATAAACTGAATATTGATTATTTCGACATTTCCACCCTTTCGACGAGGTACCAATGATTTCATGTATCAGTTAGAATGTATTTCAACCCTCTGAATATGATTCTGCATACTAGAACACTCTACCCTGCCGTTTAAATTGAATTTTGGTCATTTTCAACATTCCCACCCCCAAAACTCACCCTTTCGACGAGGCTACCAATGATTTCATGTATCAGTTAGAATGTATTTCAACCCTCTGAATATGATTCTGCATACTAGACACTCTACAGTGCCGTTTGAATTTAATTTAATTTTGTTCAACATTTCCCACCCCGATAACACCCCCGCCTCCAGGGCGACAAAGCATTCTAAATATCATTTCTTACATATATCAACCTACAGAATTTGATCATGCAATGGAATAAGCCCTATATTGTCATTTTGACGAAAAACACAGCCGAGTTACATTTTTCTCAGTGTATGTTGTGGATTACTTGACACCCTAGAACCTCAGTAAAATACTGGTTATAATTTACATTTGCTTATGGAACGAACCTCGGGCTACTGCCTTCATAGGAATATTTAGAACGAATTTGCTTGTATCAATTTTTAGTCATGCAATATTTGTATTAGTTATCAGTCTGATTCAAATTCTGCTCAAAATCTTGGATGATGGAAGAGAACATATTTATATTTTATACCGCATTGATTCACATAATCGGCAAGTAGTCTGCATCACTACTTGACGAGCAGTGGTGTTGCCGCAATGATTCAACCCTTAAAGCTAGATTAGTGCGGACAAGAGTTATTCTTCAGAGTTTCACCCATGTTCGCACTAGCCTGCATTTGACTGTATTCAAATGAAAATAGGCAATCCAGAACAAGACAGAAAATATAAAGTCTAAATGGAGAATATACTTTGTTATTTTGGAAAATTTGTTGTATATGGACCCTGCTTCCAAAATTAACGATTTTCGGGGTACTTGCATGTTGAACACGAATCGTCAGGTACTTGCTCTCTCGAATCTTCCGTATTTATGGCATTTCAAAGATCAATAACGGTCATTTTTCTAGCAATTCTAATAAAATTCATGGTATTTTCACTTCATAACGTACCCTTTTGTTGAATTTTGAAGTTCATAAAATGAAATGTATATATTATCTTATTTATAACCTCATTTGAAAACCATATGACTTGAATCTGGATTCTGGACCATGATGAAAATCCTCATTTTTTTTATAATAAACCATGTATAGCGTCCAAAATATATCCGAATGGTGCATTAGAAGCTAAAAATAATGTGGATTATGGCAAAATATTAAATGCCTCTAATCGACTTTTGAAAGGCCACAACTCCGAAAGTATTCGAGAGAGAATGAATGAATGGATATTCATGACCAGCGAGCAAAAATACGAGAGTACTTCAAAAACTATTAAATCAAAAGTCATCCAGATACAGCAAATTTACCAATACTTTCATTCAGAAAAAAATCCCGAAAACTCAAGTATGATACTGATTTGGGTCGATATTGTAGTGGTCGCCGTTAGAGCTTCAAACTCCCAATATTCTCGTTGATGACATCATTGTGTACTTCAATACTCAATGTGCCTCTGGCTTCATTTGAAACAACGGCCCGGAATTTCAATTATTTATAACCAAAGATGTATTATTTTGAGATCCTTTTATATGAGAGTTCACCTCATCACTTCTTAAAGTTCTCACCACATTTCAGAAAAAATATTTGAAATAGATTTTTATGGCAAGGTTGAATCTCCCGATGGATGGATAATGACTATATAACCATTTTCTTAAACAAATTGTTTTTTTTTTCATTATTTTACACAACAATCATTCATCCTAGTGCGCAATAGAAATATTCAGAAAATTTCAAGAAAATTTGATTTAAAAAAATAGCATCTTATAACATTTGATTTAATGTTAGGGTTTGTGGGAGCCTTGATTGATTTAGGAAACAGATGAAAGATAGAAAACTTTATTCAGCGGAGAGACAATGTTAAAAATGTATCGCTTGCGGCGTTCTAATTGCAACTGCCCTCTTGCGCTTTACCTAGATTTCCGGTAGGGTGTCAGTGGTGACCATCTGGTTAGGACAGGATCGTCTTGGATAAATGTGGATCGTTACAATCTTGTATATTATAAAATGCACTACCACAAGAATAATAAAAGGGTGCAGGATAATTCTCTTTTCTTGTTAGAAAAAGAAATTGTATGATTGAATAATATATATTTTATTTGTTGGTACAAAGTAAATTTATATTTTGAAAAATTAATCGACTTTGATCGAATATTTGTTTGTGATATTATATGGAGTCAGGTGTCATATTTGTTAATTTAATGATTTATCCGATTTGTGATAGCATCTAATTAATGAATTCTATTTCAAAATATAGATATATAGATATAGAAAGAGACACAGTACATATTATTAAATAAAATTCCTACTGGATTCTTAATATGAAAATCAAGGAAATAAATATTATTAGAATTCATGATTTAATATTCTTGGATTGGAAAAATAGTTTACAATAAAGAGAAATAAATAATTATTATATTCTTATGAATGACTTATTTTCAGAATATACAGAAAATAATGATAAGCGAAGTAATTTTTTTTTAAATAATGAAGATGCTTTGCCAGATGTAGAAATTGGAGCTGCAGATCCGGTGAACAGTTTATTGCTGCATAAATCGCGCCTATCATTTTAGGCCAATCAATAGAGATTTTCTGCTCTATTGATTCTGTGACAAAAACACTACCAGGAAACCAACTGTGCCATCATACGAAAGACGGTTTTCTACTCGCAATTGTCATTGCTCAATTTGTTATAAACATTTAAAAGCATTTTTAATCGTTTTTGACTTGTAACTTGAAAACTAATGACGCAATCTCGATTCTTTCAATGGACGAATTGTAGAGAAATAAAATTCAATTACTAATAACGGAGAAAAATCTGCGTTTTTTTTAAATTCATAACTCCGCCACTTTTCAAGTTTTAGGGCAAGCTTCCCACGACATAGTAGTGATTAATATGTACTTTATGTGTGAAAAAAAAGTCAGGCGCTGTCGGAACATTAATTTTGGCATAATTGCAATCAGAATTTTTCAATGCACTTCATTGCAGCAAACCTGAATGCGTCATAGGTGGTCCGATTTCAATTTTTCAAAGAGATTCCGAGAGTAGAAGTATAGTACTACCAAACATATATTCTCATTTTGGGTTAAAATGCTGCAAAATAGGTGAAAAACATGACCGAAAATGGACTGAGTAGTGGGGATGAAGCAGCAGACGCGGGAAAGCGTATGTATAGTAAAACAAGCGCGCTGCGCCCATTATAAATCTGCTGCTCTACCCCCCCTACTCAGCCGCTTTCATGCACTCGCCCGTTTCCGATCATGTTTGCAAGTATTCCTCACCTATTTCGCAGTCAAAAACGATAAAAAATAAAAGTAAAATGCTTTTAAATGTTTATAACAAATTAGGCAATGACAATTGCGATTAGGATCCATAACAGGATATAACTACGGACCGTATTTCGTATGATGGCACAGTCGGTTTCCTGGTAGTATTTTTGTCACGAAAAAATCTCTATTGATTGATCTATTTAGGTATATTATTAGTATTGAAATAAATGACCCTTGACTGGATAACATCGACATATAAGTGGGTAAAATTGACATCTGAGTGGGTAAAAATTGTTTGTTTACACTATTTATTTTAAATAAACTGTTACTTTGACTGCGAGTTTTGAGTCGATAGAATGATAGTTTATCATCCGCGATAGAATAACCCACTTTATTTCATCCAATACAACAATATTCAAGTGAAACAAGTATTGTTGAAATCGAAAATTTATTTGTTAAGTGAAAAAAATATGTTTTCTCTTTTGAAGGTATCATATGAATAAGTTAGGTAGTATTTTAATATATTACATTCACTAAAAAAAATCTTGTCAAGAAAATCGAACCATTCAAGTGATTCATATATAGAGTGAAGGACATAAATGGACTATACCGGGTGTCCACGGAAGGTGGCTCGCCCCTATAACTTTTTTGTTTTCGGAAATAATGAAATGAAATTTGGAGTATCTGTTTAATGCATAAAACTGCATTTTTTGGCAAGTAACTCAACTTCATGCAAATTCCAGATTCACCGGAAGTGACATAAACTTTCGATTTTTAAATGGGACATTTGGTATATTTTCAGTTTTTTTGACTCCATATGACATTTAGAATACATCCATATATCATTTGTTACTGTTTGTAACAGTTTTTTTTTATATAAATTTTTATTCTATAGGGCTATGGATACGTTTAAATAACTAATTTCAGTCCTAAAATGTATATAAAAATACAACTTTACCATTTTCGAACAAAATGTTTCAGCTATGTGACGTTTGATTTTAAAATTTGTATTACTATTTTTCTTCAAATGGTAACATGGTGGCACGTCGGTTTAGAAAAAAAGAGCATATAATTACGATTGATTTGATACCGCCCTCTATTAGGTTGTAAGAAAACTTTCGATAAAAAACAGAAAATATAACTCAGAACTCTCGTTAAATGAATAATCTTATTGAGATAAAAATGAGATTTAAAACCAACACAACTGACCAACACCAACACAACTGAAACAAAATCATTGAATTGTTGCGGTAAAAATTGACGTGTCGACATATTATTTTACATCTCTTCTACAGAGTCAATTAGGTAGTTATTGTGTACCTCATTGTGTACCTCAACCGATGCTGCACGTCTCTACGCACACAGATATCCTGATTGGCATCACCCGACCCGGCACTATTTTCCAAAACTGGTTAAAAAAATGCGAAATGAGCCTGATAATGATGGGAACGATTCGTTTGTTGTGATTGAAGATAAAGAAATAGATGTTCTGGCATACGTTCAAGTAAATATTAATACGTCACTCAGGGAGATCGCAAGAGAATGTGACATTTCGAAGTCTTCTGCAGCTAACATTTTGAAGAATCATAAATATGATTCATTTAAATATCAACTACACCAGCACCTGTACCAAAACGATAATGCAAGGAGACTTGAGTATTGCAAGTTGGATTATTTTATCAACAAGATGGTGCTCCACCACACAACCTGAGGGCAGTTACGGAATATCTTCATGAAACATACAACTAAAACTGGATTGGAAATATGGGTCCAGTTAGGTGGCCGGCGAGGTAAAATAGGGTTGTTTTCAATGTATACCTTTATTTATTCCTTATCAAAAAACTTTTCAGGTCACCCGACCTCACGCCTCTAGATTTTTTTTTTATGGGGATCTATTAAAAACGAGGTTCATGATGTACCTCCTGCCACACGACATGAATTAAAGGACAAAGTAAGGGCAGCTATTCATAGAATTACACCAAGACAGTTGAGAAACGTTGTAAGAGCAACAATAAAAATAGTTCCCCTTTGTCAGCAACAAGATGGAGGTCACGTTGAACATCTAGAACCCTAAAGATATGTTAATAGGTAGTTTCAATATAATTATCCAATTTTCAACAGGTGCTTCATTTTAGAAAAGTTCTAACGTTATGGTATTTTCATTTTTTTATCGAAAGTTTTCTTACAACCTAATAGAGTGCGGTATCAAATTAATCGTAATAAAATGCTCTTTTTTTCTAACCCGACGAGCCACCAATGCTGCCATTTAAAAAAAAAAGTAATACAAATTTTAAAATCAAACGTCACATAGCTGAAACATTTTGATCAAAAACAGCAAAGTTGTATTTTTACAAACATTTTAGGACTGAAATTAGTTATTTGAACGTATCCATAGCCCTCTAGAATAAAAATGTATCAAAAAAAATAAAAAAACGGTTACAAACACTAACAAATGATACATTATTATATTCTAAATGTCATATGGAGACAAAAAAACTGAAAATATACCAGGTGTCCCATTTAAAAATCGAAAGTTTATGTCACTTCCGGTGAATCCAGGATTTGCATGAAGTTGAGTTACTTGTCAAAAAATGGAGTTTTATGCATTAAACAGATCCTCGAAATTTCATTCCATTATCTCCGAAACACAAAAGTTATAGGGGCGGTATAATCAACGAATATTGACAAAAAAATCCGAAATCATTTTGAGCTCCAGATTCCCATATAAACCGACACTTCACGAATACCCTACAATATTTGTATTTGTTTGTAGATTTCAAGTTCGTTTTCCTGGGGTGCCAAGATTTCTCTCTTCGGCTCGGTTCCAACATTTGAAGTATCGAAAAGTACCAGCTCAACGCACGTTAGAAACCAGCTGAAGACATGCTATTCCTACTGCATGATAATGATACGACTGATGGAAGTATGATACGGGGGCATCCGAAAAATACCCGATACTCACCTGTGAATGGGTGACTCTGGAAACAAATCCAATCCTTCCGATACGGAGGAGCTGGGGCTGGGCGTCGTATCGGGCAGACAACCATTCCTGATCATCTCTACTTTTTTCTTGGCGCGCCCTCTCTTTTTCTCGAACTTACTCGTCTCCATCGAGGCGGCCCTCCGTCGCACCGATTTTCCGGGTTTGGCATCGGGGTTGATCATCCACCATGATGATTTTCCGGTTCCTTCGTTTTGTACCCTCATGAAGCGGTTGTGCAGAGAAAGGTTGTGTCTTATGGAGTTCTGAAAAAAAAATTAGAATTAGGACCGGCTACAGAAAAACTCCATAAACACTTCCAGCAGATAAAAGTTGCCTCCAGTTCGATCAAGTCTCAGGGGCGAAAATGTCCACAACCACAAAATACAATCAGAAAGAAGAACATGTAAAGCAACTGCAAAAATCTCTGTTCTCGTTTAAACGACAATGCAGAGCTTTATACAGTGCTTTTCTTTAATGCCCCCCCCCTTTATTTTTTGAAGGGGTCAACTCAAAAAATTTAAACTTAGGATAATGAAATTGATGCATGAATACTATATTTTGGAGTAAAATTGACAAATGAAACTTTCAAGATGGCGACTGGGCGCCATCTGGGAAAAAAAATTAATTGAAAGGGGGGTCTTGTGACACATCCTTTTGAAGCTCCTGACGAATACTTCACAACCCTAGAATATAAAGTCAATATCTTCACTTACTACAAAATGGAGGAACATTTAATAATTGCCTGAATACATCGACGTTTAACTTCATAATTTGAGAGAAGCTGAATTCAGTTCAGAAGATGCTCGAAATGGTTGCCTTGAACTACTTGATATGAGAACAGCCTATCCGATATTTCACGCCGAACATTTTCGAACACCGTAACGTCGATATTTCTACAAATATTTATTATTCTCTGCCGTATATCCAATATTGAAGCAGGTTCAGTTTCGTACACCTTTTGCTTCAAATACCCCCATAAAAAAAGTCTACAGGTGTCAAATCTGGCGAGCGGGCTGGCCATTCCGTAGGACCTCGACGGCCAATCCAACGACCGGGGAAAGTATTATCCAAATAGTTTCTTACTTGTCCGTAGTAATGTGGTGGTGCTGCATCTTGTTGGAATACAATATCCATATCGAATTCATTAGGATTCGCTTCGACGATTTCGGTGATTAGAAGGTGAACAGTATTTTCCAGCATATTCAAATACAGTTCCCCTGTTAAATTCTGTTCAATGAATAGAGGTCCTACAATATGGTTTCCCAATATTTCTACCCAGACGTTAATTTTTTCTGGATATTGAGTATGAGTTTCCCGGAAAATGTGAGGGTTGGTGTCACTCCAATAACGGCAATTTTGTCTGTGAACCTTGCCGTTGAGATAAAATGTATATTCGTCACTGAAACAAATATTGTGGAGATAGGTAGGATGCCTTGCGATGGTTGCCGTCATAATTTCGCAGAATTCTGTTCTTCGATCAGGGTCATCTTCAGTTAACTGGTGTACCATTTTGATTTTGTATGGATGATACTTATTCCTCTTCAAAAGTCTCCACAAAGTAGAAGGACACACCTCACAAACATTCGCGACGGAGGAAGTAGACTGTTGAGGATTTACCATCATATTTGAACTTGCTGTCCTTCCGGAATGGACGGATGACCTGGGGGCTTTTTGTTGTGTACACTACCGGTAGTTGTAAATTTGGTTACAAGTTCCTTCAAATATTTTCTACAGATAGGACGATTCGGGAAACGATCACTAAAAATTCTTTCGGTTTCGTGAAAGTTACGCGTCACACCGTAAATAAAAATCGCTTCGATTTGGTCTTCCAATGGACGAGAATTGACCATTTCAGAGATAGTTCACGTGGTACCTATTTACTAGTAAAACCGAAAATAAATGAGAATATTTTAACTGAACAATGATGTTCGTTGTCGTACTGACATTTCTTGTCATTTTTGTTTAAACAAAAAATAACCTATCAAACCTTATCGGGTTGTTGGGATTGCCATATGGCAGAGAAAAACAAATATTTCTAGATGTATCGATATCAATGTGTTTGTATGCAGGTAATTATTGAATGTTCCGCCATTTTGTAGTAGGTGAAGATATTGACTTTATATTCTAGGGTTGTGAAGTATTCGTCAGGAGCTTCAAGAGGATGTGTCACAAGACCCCCCTTTCGATTTTTTTTCCCAGATGGCGCCCAGTCGCCATCTTGAAAGTTTCATCTGTCAATTTCACTCCAAAATATAGTATTCATGCATCAATTTAGTTATCCAAAGTTTCAATTTTTTGAGTTGACCCGTTCAAAAAATAAAAGGGGGGGGGGGCATAAAAGAAAAGCACAGTAGATTGCTTGATCGAATTCAGTAGGTTAATCAACGTGAGAAATTGATTAGACGCTCCGTGAGATAGGGTGTATTAAAAGTGGAAATGTTCTATTAATTTTCCATTTAAACGGCAATGTAGAATTCTCAGACTGCTGAATCGATCTCACGAAGTTGAAGTACATGGCACATGATATATGAAATTATTTGTCGAGTTGTCGCACAGTGATCTGGCTTGGTCAAAAGGTGGTCTTTAGTGGTAAAATCCGACATCCTCATATCGTCCTCAAGAGATGCTAATTAAATCTTCAAATGACCCCAAGAATATGCGGCATCAAAAGTTATTTCCTAAGTTTACTTTTCTTAGTGTTACAGATGGTTGAATTTGCATAATTTTTGAACACCATACGTCGGAAAAAAAAAGTAAAAAAATGTATTGGCTATAACTAAGGTAAAAACGTTTGTGGAAAAACAAAATATTGCGTGTAGATAAGGACTGTGCTTTCACTCAGTATAGGAAAAAATGTCGAGGTCATTTTGGTATTTGACTAAAAAATCTTTAAAAAAACTTATTTTAAAAGTATGACAAAATATGAAAGTATCATAGCCTAGATCGTTTAAGGTCCACCTTAGTCCGGCAAGCTGATATTTATAGGTATGATATCTCAAGGCTTACTTAGTGAGTCTCGCTTGGTAATTTACCCGCCCCAACCCGCCCATGGCAACGATGTTTCTCACTTAATTCTATGAGAGTATAGAGGAAGAATTCTGAAAATAATACTATAACAAAACTTCATATGTCATGATAAAAAATTAGAAATTACAATAATTTAAAAAAATCATATGTATGTCATACAGGGTGAGACAGAATAAGAACAACAAACTCCGACTACATATTCCTCACCTCATCCCCTCTGAGATACAAGGTGTCGAAAGTACGAAAAAAATTAAGATTTAATTTGTTTTCTCCAAAATTCCTGAAGGAAAAAATTTGAAACTTGGTATACTAACCAAGGTTTATCAACGTGCTAATTTGAAGTGAAAGTTATTTATTTTCGTAAACCAGTGGCGTAGTTACTGGTATGTGGTCATATGTTCCTTCATATTTTCTTGGGACAAGTGAATAGACAAATGAGCGGTTGACATCAGTTCGGCTCATCGATACTCAACCTAAAAGTCATAACATTCCATGTGCCTAAAAGTGGAAGTTTCTGAGATAATTGAGAAAAACTGAAGATATGTCCTTAGTAGAGACATAATTTCCTATGTGCAATAATCGCATAATGCTGATTTCTTCTAACATATCGGAATATGTGTCAACCTCCTGAACATTTTTTTACTGTTGGGAGAATCGGAAACATAGTACGGGTGAGTCAGAATGAAACCGATAACTCCATTTTTTTCATTAATCATATTATTTGATCGAATCGATGTCGTGGATTCACTGATATGTTACCATACTTTCTTGCATATGATTGTTTTGACAGATCAACTGACAAACAAACCCAACCTCGAATTCATAATACTCCACTTAGATAAGAGTTAAGGTCTGAAATAATTTTTGCGAAAAACTGAAGATAAGTACTCTTAACTTTTTGAAGTTTATGTTAGAGTATCATTATCAAAGCTATTTCTGATTGAATTCTCTAGGACAATTCAACTCATGTATAAAAAATCGCATATGCCACAGTGCAATTGTCAGTTTGACAGCGGCAAAAGTTAGCTGCAACTTTTACAGCGACAAATGCACTGGTGGTTTTTTCACTTATTCATTTGTTTATCAATTATCGCGGTGTTGGTTGCCTAAATAAATAAAGTTTGCATTGATATGTTTCTAAATTTCTCATTCATTAAATTATCCTGCCGAATTACACTCGATGTTTGTATTGATATCGTGTAAATTTGTGTGTTCAAATTATAAACTGTTTCCTTTAGCAATTTGACTCGATAAACTGTCAATCTAAAAACGCTCCACCTTCGGTGTCGCGTTTTTAATAGTTGACAGTTTTTCTCGTCTAATTGCTAGGCAACAGTTTCTCATTAAACAACCCAAATTTACCCGATAAAATACAAACCTCTCGTGAAATTATAAGTGAAAATATTATCCAATGATGAAGAAAAACAATTATTGTGTATTAATATCTACTTAAATGATTTCTTCCGATTCGTGATAACTAGTTGCAAAGTCGAGCCTCTCATGCTAGTTTGTGGTAGGCTGTTCAGTACACCACTGATCAACGCATAAAACATACACGAAATTTGGAACTTGAAATAAACGTAGCCTTTTTACATTGTTCCCGGTAGAAACACACTGATATATCGATACTTACTTTAGTTATGTAACAGTATTGTTACATAATAATAATTTATTTAATTCATTATTCAGCATCAATAACATACAATACAATTGAAGAAAAAAAATGTATGTAAGGTATTAGGTAAATAATAGGAGGCGTGGGGCAAATTCTTCAACCAATTTATAAATCATCAAACATCCAAATATACTATAAGATAATTTGAACTAATGCGATATCAGTAGCAGAGGATGTATAGAAGTTGCAACAGAATGGAGATACAATTAAATAGAAATAGAAAATTCAAGTACGATAATAGTGAAATCATTCGGTTGAGTAATGGCGACAGCTTTTCGGATTTGGGCTTACAGCTATTGTTTTCTGATAGGCAACGGAATTACACAGAATGGAAAGTTCCTTCATCAGCTAATCAGAAAACGCATGCTAAAAAATTCCCGTGGAAAAATATTCCAAGTTTGTGAACGTTCAAAAGTGTCGTGATTAGAGGGAACGACGAGTGGAAAACAGGAAAGTCCATAATGCATTATAGAATACGATAAGTAGTACAGGAACAATTGTATTTATAACATTATCGAAAGTTACAAGAGTTACAATATCAAGACTGTCCCGCAAGAGTTGAATATTAGGTATCTATCAGAAAATAAAAGTCATTGTTTGGACTGTAGAACCCATGCTGTACGCCAACACACTTTTGGCAGGTAAATATGGAAGAAAACGCATGTAAAAATGTTTGTGGACGAATATTCCACTATAAACGCGATAGTAATAGAGCCAGTTTCATCGGCAAATTTTGAACATTTGTTATTGGTTGCTTTTTTCGTATTATCACATATTTTCACGAGTTCTACATCCTGTTGAAAAATTACTGAACTTTGAAAACACCCTGTAGATTAACAATTTTTAAACCAAATATTTTTTCCAGAAGCAACAAAGAGGGTTGGTGAGAATCTTCAGTGTGCTGTTTTCAAACGTTCTGATTATCCTGATAGTTTCAGGGACCCAAACTATTCGTCTCTGGGTTGAGTTTGTTGAGCCAGAGAATTCGTAGCAAAAATAACCAAATTTTTTTTTCGATTCTCATGAACATTTCCAACTCCAAGAGACTCTTGAATGTCCCTGTTTTGTTGAGAACCGAAGTTTTAATCGATGCCCCAACTTCCCAAACTCAAAGGAATAATTGATCCGGAGTGTAACGATATTGCCATACTTTCAAACAGAAAAGGTAATCACAACGACAGAACTTCTATCGCTTCTGGAAATTTATGACTTTAATGATTTTATAGAGAATTTTTAATTTGGAATAAAATTATATCACTACCCGTTTTCGATGAAGTGGCTTATAAAACTCCATTAACTACCCCTGCCATTTTCGTTTATAGCATCCCACCTCATTACGGATTCCCGTTCTTTTATTACTAGGAATTTTTCAACCGAAAGATTCATATTCCAACATTTAAATATTACACTCGCTTATATTGAGCTATAGAGGCATAAAACCGAAAAGTTCGGCTTTGATTGGTATCACCAGGAACTTTCCGAGATAATTCCGACTGTCTGCAGTTTTACTATCCCTATCTGAATATAAAGCACCGCACTGGATTCCAAGTGGTGCGCGAATTTGCATAATCATATGTAAAGTCTTACCTGGACCTCGGGAAAAGGGGGAATGAGAGGACTGGCGCCCGCGAGACTGATCTTGTCCGAAGAAGATGGTGCAGCGTTGCCAATAACTGGTAAATTTCCATAATTTGGTGATTTTAAGAAGTACCCAGGAAACTGAAATTCGAATCTTGAAATGTGTCACGGTTACTTGGAATTCTTTGAATTCCACATCAACTACTAGAGTAGTTATATTTCTTGAACCCCCAGACGATTCTAAAGTTTTCTACAGGATTCCTCATGAAAACATATACATGAAACTACAACTCCTGCCGGACGTATATTTTATTGATTATTAAACAGACGGGTAATCTGCCTTTTTTCCTGAACACATAAAACCGCTGGGCTATCTGGGTTCAATGCTTATTATACAAAGAAATAAATTTGTATTTCGTGCAGAATAATTTATTTAAAAAATTTAGCAGAGCGCTTTCGACTGTTAAGTCATATCAGTGCTACCTGATAGTAAGTACTCATTGAAAATTTGAAATAGAAAAATATTTTATTTTCAATTGAAAATTATGAAATGACAAAGTGAGGTTACTTATCGTCAAGTTTACAGGAAACCGTAAAAAGTATCTCTACTGCATAAAACATCATATAAGTTCACAGTACGAACATGTTAAAATTAATCCTGGTCCAGGATTATTATGAATTGCAAAATTATTGGAAATCGATATCTCTGGCCAATATTCATTGACGAAGTGAATTTGAAGCTTGACAATATGTGACAAGAATGAAAGATGATTGGCAATACAAGTAAAGTTTGTGACATGGAATTACAAAACTAGGAATCAGAAATAACCCTGAAATAAGCCTCCATGTCCACTGGAACACAGATCTGATAATGAACAGTCTAATGAGAACCTACGTTTGTCAGATCTATGTCAAAGTAAGACAAGGAAACTCAACAAGATTGTTGTGTAACTCTCTAATTTCGAGCTCTGGCACAAAGGCAGAGTCTGATGAGAACTATCCTAGTCCCAAAGTTTTCGATCAAGAAGATCAAAAAAGAAGATGAAGAAGAAGAAAACAGCACTTGTTTGTCAAATAAATGCTGTTTTCTTCTTTTTCCTCCTCTTCTTTTTTTTTGGTCTTCTTGATTAAAAACTTTAGGACTAGGAGAGTTCTTATCAGACTTTGCCTTTGCACCAGAGTTCGATTATGATGGCTCAAAAATACTGAATTACACAACAATCTTGTTGGCATAGATCTGATAAATGTAGGTTCTCATTAGACATGTTCTCTCTGAACTTATATAATGTTTTATGCAGCAGAGATACTTTTTACAGTTTCCTGTGAACTTGACGAGTAAGTAACCTCATTTCACAATTTTCAATTTAAATTCAAATATTTTTCTATTTTAAATTTTCAATGAGTACTTACTTTCAGGTAGCACTGATGATGACTTAACAGTCAAAAGCGCTGGGCTAAGATTTTTTAAATAAATTATTCTGCACGAAATACAAATGTATTTCATCGAATATATCGATACGTGCACACAGCTAGATCTTTCACTTAATAATTAAACCCTGATAGCCAAGCCGTGAGATAGCGGCTTGACAAACATGAGTATCGTAGGTTCAAATCACAATTCAACCAAATAAAGATTTTTTTTTATTTATTTCTCCCATTCACAACTAAAATTACAAAATAGGGTGAAAACCCTTAAAAATACAATTATTTCAATTCGGTTTTTTGTATAATCTTGGAAAACTCACTGTGCCGCGTCCCATCCTGCTGCAACCTTCGGCGATAAAGAGCTTGGGAAAATAAATTTCACAACCTTTTCGTCCCGGACAAAAAACCATTAACCAAAGTTGTGGGTGAGGACTAAAAAAAAACAACTGTCCCGATTTTCATATTGCCGGAAACCCCCAGTCCAGTAGGGAATAAAATCTGAGCAGAATTGTAACATATTGTAACACGGCGAGAATTTAAAAATTAGAAGAGGAAATAGGGTAATTAGGTGACTTGGACGGAGGTTTCTGATAAAATACTGGTTTTATCTGCGGAAAACGCTTATTTACGTTCTTTAACTCAATTTTTTCTTTTACCTGATAATTTCTGTATCCAATGATATAAGATTTATAGATGAATCTATAGGCACCAGAAGTTGAAGAAATTGTTTATAAACATTCTTTCTAATTGTAATTGCGTCGGATAATAACGCGAATTCATAAACGATCCCATTTCATGTGAGAAAATATCGATATACTCGAGTTTATAAGCGCGGTGATACAAAAAATTGCCTCGAGCACTTGCTGATTCGCCCCACTGTGCTGGGGGTTTCCGGCAATATGAAAGTCGGCACAGTTGTTTTTTTGGGTACATCTAGTCCTCACCCACAATTTTTATGAAGGTTTTTTTTGTCCGGGACGAAAAGGTAAATAACAGTGTTTTTGCCGCCCCTTTATCGCCACTGTGTCGAGGGTTGCGGCAGGATGGGACACGGCACAGTGAGTTTTCCTAGTTGTCCTCATTAAAATGCACAAGCTAGTGATTCTTTTATGTACCCAATTTCAATTCAATTTCAAATACGTTTATTTGCCCATTCAGTTACAGTTCTAATCTGATCCTAGTATACTACTTAATCCAGATATATACAAATTTTTCTTCTACCTGGTGAGGTTAGGTGAAGGAGAGAATTTGTGGCTGGAAAGTTTTGGGACACCCGGTAGCTTCGCTTGCCCACCAAGTTTAGTCGGTATATGCTAGGCATTGACATTTCTAAAGATTGATTTGTTTTGTTTGCCCACCTCCTGCATGCTAATGTGGGTTTTTGCCGATAACGATATGGAATAGTTGAGATTTATATAAAACTGTTAGCCTTGAGTTCTTGTGTATGTTTCCGGAAAAAGATTATACAAAAAACCGGCTAAATAATTGTGTTTTCAAGGGTTTAATACCAAAAAAGACTCTCTATTTGGTTGAATTGGGATTTGAACCTACGAACTTATGTTCGTCAAAAAAATAAAAAAATAAAAATGTATTTATTTTCTCCTATATTTACATGGTAAGGATTTGTTCACTTATATCACACACAAAAATATCTACATATATACAACGTCTCTTGGTCACATACAATTCTTGTGGGGTGTGGGAGGAAGTGGGAACATTAGCATCAATCTCGCTATGTCTCCATAGTGAGGAAACGCCTGTTCAGGCTCCAAATGTCACGGAAACACTGAAGAACACCTCTGCTGGTGTTAACAGGTAGACCCGTATTACTAAACATTTTCCGCTGAGAATTAGGGTAGAGTTGTTGCACCTCCCGCTTGCGCCTAGATGCATGATTCTGTAGTTAGATAGTCACATAATTTAGTAAGTTTTGAAGTTGTTCTGGTTCATTATGTTTGGTTACTTGACCAAAAAAAGTAACTTATGTTTGTCAAGCCGCTATCTTAGCGGTTGGCTATCTGGGTTTAATAAATATTAAACCCAGATAGCTATGACTATACTGTTTAGATAGACTACTTCGCTTTATGAATGAAGCCCTTGAAACTATGACTGAATAGTGGTGGGATACCGCATTCCTAAGAATTAGTAATGAGCCCGACCGAATTTCATCAATAGTAAGAATGACTCTGATATATTTCACACAAATGAACAATATAATAGATGAAAGTGTACATCTTCATTTATCAGAAGGTTGGGCATATTGCTGGAGACGTTTCCTCATCATAATAATAATAGAATCACTAGAGGAATGAATCACCTGAGTTTCGTTTAAATTGATTCTCCATTTTTCAACCCTTCCATAAATTATATTTGTTGGATAATTCCAGTTGACTCATTCGAGATATACGCAGGTGTAACCTCCTCCTTCCCTATTTTCTTAGTGAACGTTCTGTACGACCCATGGCCGGTAGTTGCTTGGGTTAAGTAGTACTCCAGCTTTCTGTGTCTACAGTTTATCCATTTTTTATATTTGGTATGAGTCTTTTGACCCACTGTCCTTTCTCTGTTTCCCTGTCCCATCTGTTTTGCCATTCTTGTATGCTCCTCTCTCTTGCCTCTGTTTTTACTTCTTCCAGGTTGTTCCTGGGGTTCTCGTGGATAAATTTCCTCTCGATGACTTGAAGGTTGATTGGCATTATACATATAATCACTTGGATGGCCGATGCTACTCTGAGTAGTATTTTCCTTTGTGCCCGGGTCATCATTTCTCTGTACTTGTTTGTCCGCATGGCATCTGCTGATACTGGTGCCCCATATAGCAGGATAGTGTGTACTACCCCCGATAACACTGCTCTTTTTTTGGTTCGCTGTTTTTTCCTCTGCCTTCATGACTGCTTTTTTGACATGCTTACCGAAGCTTCCTTGGTCGTCAAATATTTTACTGTTATTTTTAATCTATGTATCTATTTTTTTACGCTGTCGTTAGTTTTCCTGATTAGTTCCGTATCAGCTACTCGTGAAGATCCAGCCACAGACCTCCGTCATATTGTATGTTCCATTGAATTGGACCCAGGACTGATCCCTGTGGAACTCCTGACGTAGCTTCCGTTTCCTCTCCTTTGTCAATCCTAATTTTTCCTTTTGTCCAGGTATTCCCGTGCGATATTAATAACGTCTGAATGTTTTTTGGGGAAGTATCGGAATTCTGTTTCCCTTATTTTGGGATTTGTTTCCATCTGGAAGTAAAAATTATTAGTTATCTGTTCTGAGAAGCGCAAATTACTACATTTGGCACGAAACGTTATTGCGTTTTCGATATTCTGGATTCTAAAACAAACCAAGGAAATTTAAAATTTGTCAGTAACGTACGATTTTAATCAGATATCTGGACATCCCTTTAAGTACTAATGCTCTTAGATTCCTCTATGGTTAGCGGTGTTGAAGGCATTTTTCACGTCTAGAGACTTTGTGGTTTCTCCATGTCTTTGTGGTTTCTTTTGACATCTTTCTCGCCTTTTGAATGGCTTGGATGGTGGATTTCCCTTTGCGGAATCCAAACTGATTTTTGTGCAGCATTTCTCTACCATCAATTTCTATATTGATTCTGTTCCACCACATCTTCAGTTGAAGACAATATCACATAAAACTTGTTCACAAATTGAGCCTGAAAGTAGATCCCCGTGTGCTATTCCTGTAGTGGTGTTACGGTAATCATTAGATCATAATTTATTGCTTACTAAAATTACTTTTTTCATTACCTTTATAACTGGCTCTGCTGAATAATTTGTTTTTGGGTGACAAGGTGCGTCTGTATGTTTGATTCCTAATTGATCTAAAAAATAACTTGGATTCCTCTGAACAAACAACCAGTGCATCATTTTTTTGTTGACCAGCTGTTTTGTTTTAATCACCAAGTTTCATGTTCAATTACAAAAAATATGTATTCATATATGTCAGGAAAATATCAGCATGGGGTTGATTCCATACTTTTTCAGGTCAACCCTAAGAAATCAATAAGACTTTAGGTGGACTTGTGCGAGAAGTTGCTATCTTTTGAACCACCTTCCTGCCAAACCAAGCTCTGCCCTTAGTTTCGCTCCACAGAATTCACCTAGGATAGATAATCCACGTCCACCCTCTGAATTAGTGACTAAAACTGAGGAGTAGGCAGATTGAGATCTCTTCCCTCTTTTAATCTTATCAATAACTCAGATTTATATATTTTTTCCACTTTTCTTGAAGATGGCTCCAAAACGGGGCCCGCCGCAAAACCTATTCGAACACATATGGATATATATATATATATATATATATATATATATATATATATATATATATATATATATATATATATATATTTATATATTTTATATTATTATATAAATCTATATAATTATATAATTTTCTTAAGCTTTCTGACATTATTTGTCATCATCGGTAAATAAAAGGTTGATATAGTCAATTCAATAATATTTTGAACGACGATATTACCATGGTATTGTCACGGAAAAACAACTAAAAAAGATATGGATTACAACAAAAATTATATAAGACAAGAAACAACAACTACATACCTTAGCAAATGTGCAGAGAAAAAACAATAAAAAAACAGAAATACATGCGATCTACATTCGAAATTATAATAAAGACAAGAAAACAACAACATACATACCCTTACCATACATAGACAAACCATCGAATAAAATTAATAAAACAATGGAAAAACACAACTTAAGTACATCACACCGACTGCAAAATACGAACAAAACCATTTATTCAAAACTAAAACCAGAAATACCAAAAAACAAACAAACTCATACAGTTTATAGAATACCGTGTGGCGACTGTCAATGTTCCCATATAGGTCAAACAAAACAATATTTGCTGAAACGAGTACAACCCCACAAATATTCAAAAACCGACATTACAGCCTTATCCAAACACGAAAGAGAAAATCAACATAAGTTTGACACTAACAACGTTGAAATTTTGACCAAAGAAAGGAATCCAAGGGTAAGAACATTCCTTGAAATGATATATATTAAAAACTGGAACTCAATATAAACAATCCGGTGTACTTATGAAAAGGGTAAAAATGCATAGAGATATATAAACCATTCTCGATAACTTCGACTTCGAAGTCACACACCTATAATAACGTTTACAATGCGAACGCAGAAATTCAAATAAAATAATTTGTAAGTGAAAACTCATATATATTACAGATATTCTTATATTGTGTTAAATAAGTGTTATATTTCGAACCATATGTTTTTAAAGAATTATTTTAGTGCATACATTTAAATATTGTGTTGAGTTAAATATGTCACAAACTCCATATCTTTAATTTTAGTGTTTCAACCTGATGATGACAAATACCATGTCGAAACGTTGTTAAAAGAAATTATATGAATTGACTGAATCATGCCTTTATTCCGAGAAATTGAAGAAAATATATATGTGGTCAAGAAACTAAAGAAATATATATATATATATATATATATATATATATATATATATATATATATCCACACTATCTTTCACCCAAGTTCAACAAAATAAATGTCGCAGACATGGTACAAAAACTTTCATGAAAAAGTTTTTGACATTATGCAGGCAAAAAACATGTGATTGATATCTCGAATGTTGTCGAAAAATAAGCAATGTCTTTTCATTCGAAGCTATTGGCAACACTGAACAGATCGCTCTCACATGCCTGACGCGTTTCCGGTCACTTCCGGCGGTTGATGGAGCGACGAGCGGTCAGCGGTCAAACGTTTGGCTACCCCATTATATGCTTAGCCTCCCCAGATATTGAGATATCTGTGTCCCTTGTCTCCGCTAGCACTTAGGCGTGACGTCGCGACATGGGGATGGATCGCTGCACCATTTTTATGGCGGGCGAATGAATTTCAATCTACTCGGGATTGTGCGGAATGGATTTCCTTATTTTATCCTAAGGGACAATGACGTTCGCAGGAATAACTTCTGAAACTTTCGATGGGCGATATTTCTCGATATATCTTTAAGCTTACAGATGGTTGCGCATATCTCAGCTCTGAATGACTATTAAAAAAATAAAATTATAGTTTAAAAAAACTAAAAAAACACGTTAGTAGCAATAAGGATTGAAAATAATGAGAATAAAGAAATTGACCAAAAAATTTCCTCTATGTAAAAAAGCGTGAGGTCCTTGATATCAGTTAATTCAATATCATTAAGAAAAGTAAGTGGAGAGCACCCCATGCTTTTTTACATAAGAGGAATTTTTTGATACAATTACCTACTTTATTCTTATTATTTTCAACTTTTCAATCCTTATTGCTACACAAGAGTGTTTTTTCAGTTTTTTTAAAATATAATTTTATTTTTAAATTCTTATTCCATATTGCTACAGAAGACTAAAAAAGACTACGGGAGTAAATCTCTTCGATTTAATCATTCAGATGGAATGGAAGTTTTTCGAAATTATGGTGAATGCTGCATTCTGGTGGATCTGCACATTCGCCATATCTTCGAAATGTAAATTATTTTTTTCTGACGATCTTGGTGAGAATAGCAGGTCATAGCTATGAAATTATTATATTTTCATCGGTTCTTAATACGCGTGCAAAATTTTAATTAATTCGGACGTCTGGAAGTGGGTGAAAATTAATTTCAAAGATTCCATTACCTACATTCATACATACATACAAAAGGACTTTTCTATATACTGAAGCACTGTTGCATTTATTTCACAAATATCGAATTACCCTTGTACGATAGGCGGGGTTATGCAGTACTTTTCTCTGCGTACGAACATGCTTACACGATCCAATTGGAGAACAGTTGTCAAAGAATTCGAATTATGGGCTTCTTCACCAAAGTTGCAGATTGTAAGTTTATACGATTTGGTTTGTTTCGTTTATAAGTTTGTTCGTTCGCTCGGGAGATTTCCTGGAATATTCCTCAAATTTAGTAATCAACAATACATTTTTAATTCGACGTGGTGTATGATTGGGCAAACGGAAACAGTTTTTTAACAATAAGAAATAAAAGTTGTTCATGTTTTGCGACGAAGAATTACCAATAAAATGTTTGATGAAGCCAATAAAGCGTGTACAAATAAATCGGTCGAATGTGGGTATAACTAGCGCAACAACGGTTTCTTATCTGGTAAACCAAAGAGTTTGTTAATTCTTTCCTAGTAACCATACGGTTGAACTTTTCATGACAATAGTGTATATACGCGATTGATTCCAAGACAGGATTCTATACATCACTTCAACAGATTCCTAGTGAACAGACGTTGGTTAATATAACGTTTTCGAAAATGTACTGTTCAAATTCGGTCGAGATTTTCACCGTTAAAGTAGTTATTTTGAAAACCTCTTTCAAACCTTGGTTTTCAACTTTTCGTTTTGAACTGATAATATATTAAAGTTTATCGAATACACCAGTGTTCATTCAATTCAAGCCTTCTTTCAATGTAGTTTCCAATCAGAATTTGGATGAACCCATGAAAAACTTTTTCCAAAAATACAGTCTGGGGAATTCTTATTCAAAGCAACGAATAACAAGATGTTTGTGTGACTGGCGATTGGTGATATGAATCAAAATCTTCAGTTGAGATAATTTTCGATCGACGTCGTTCAATTTTTCATCAAGTTGTTCTCGTCTTCAATATTGTGCCTCTATGGAAACATCAATTTTTAACAATTGAAACAAACTACCTAAGAATGGATGATAATATGTCAGACTCGCAAATCTCATAAATGAATGGAAGAAACTTCCCACCTATTTAAATACCTTATAGGTTGTTATCCAAATTATAGATAAAATGATTTTATACAATTAATAAAACTGAAAATATAAAAAAAATACTGCAACTGAACTGTACTCGAAGATTAGTAGTCGCGGTTCAGCAGTATGGGAAAATCTTTTTATTTTTTATGGACCATCAATGTTAGTACAGCCTGTATATATATATATATATATATATATATATATATATATATATATATATATATATATATATATATATATATACAGGGTATAATTCAACATCTGGCACAACCACTAATAGTTCATAATAAATAAAAAAATAAACATATTCTTCTTTTTTATAATAAGTCCTTATTAAACCAGAAAAAAAATTAAAAAAGTATTACCTACCCAAATTTCACTGTTTTGCGGTTTCCGAAATCTGGACAAATTTGAACTTATTGGATTTTTTTCAATATTTTTTTCGAATTTCTAAACAGTTGAAAAGGGAAACATTCTCAATTGAATATTGATAGAAAGATTTTTCTGTGAATTGAAAAATCCACGATTAAAATGAAGTTATTTTTTGGGGAAGTAGTTGTTTTCTGTTACAAAAAATAACTTCATTTTAATCGTGGATTTTTCAATTCACAGAAAAATCTTTCTATCAATATTCACTTGAGAATGTTTCCCTTTTCAACATGAATACCCCACAAGAGGTTATTTTGACGATGGAAGATAGTGACTAAAGTTTATCTTTCAGTCGTAGATGATTCCACATCTGATTTTATGAACATCCTGTTTATATTTTCAACAAATCATTCTAAACAGTGTAATTGTAAAACAATACAGAAAGAAAAACCATTTTGTTAATATTTATTAACATCATCAGAAGCCTAAAAAATAAATAGACAATGGACATATTACTGAAGTTATTTAAACAATCAACAGAATACTTACAAAACATTCAGTCAGTCATTTAAAAAAAAAGTTGTTGAACTGTTCACCAGCACATTCAGAATAATATATATATACAGTGCTAGTCAAAAGTCCCCTCCTCCCCTCGTATCTTTTGAACGGGTATACTTATAATAATGAAATTTGGAGGGTGGAAATAAACGGATGTAGGCTTCTCAACTGGTCATAACAGGTGACGCAATAGTCATAAATGACGTCACAAGGCCACTGTGACCAATAATTTTAAATGGAACCCTATGGCAAGTGACAGCTCGTTTGAAAGGTATTGAAAATACCTATTCAGTCATACCAATTTTGTTTGGGTTTCGGCTGATTTTGATTGATAAATTGAAGAAATACGAAAATTATAGTTTCGCATTTAATTAATAAAGATTTAAGAACCAGTTCTTATAATAAGTGTTCAAAATGTGCTCCATCTACTTCCTGGCAGTAATGCATCCTATTGCTAAACTCTTGTCGTACTCGTCCCAGTGTGTCAGCGGAAATTGCCCTACATTCTTCAACAATTCGTTGTTTCAGAATGGCAATACTGTCAGGTGCTGTAGCGTAAACCTTAGATTTCAAGTACCCCCATAGAAAAATCTAATGGTGTAAGGTCCGGTGACCGAGCTGGCCATTCGATCGAACCTCGTCGTCCAATCCATCTACCACGATATTCTTCATCTAGGTAACGTCTTACTGCACCGTAATAGTGTGCAGGAGCACCATCTTGTTGAAACGTTATTTCAAAGTTGTCGAATTCATCTGGATTATCTTCTAGAATTTCAAGAATTAACGACTCAATATCATTTTGTAACATCTCCAGATACAATTCACCGGTTAAGTTAGCATTGAGAAAAAGAGGCCCAACTATGTGGTTTCCCAAAATACCTGCCCAAACATTTACTTTTTCTGGAAATTGAGTATGTTTATCACGAAAGATGTGAGGATTTGTGTCACTCCAATACCTCACATTTTGAGTGTTACATTTCATTGAGAAAGAAAGTACTTTCGTCACTAAACAAATTGTCTGTATGTAGCCTGGTTGTTGGTTCATTTTATTGGACATAGTTTCACAGAATTCTAGTCTTCGGTCGGGTCATCATCTGAAAGTTGGTGCACCATTTTAATTTGTATGGATGAAATTTGTTTTAGCCAACACCCTATGTACTGTCCTTTGACTGACTTCACAGATAGACGCAACTTGGGCTGTGGAAGAAGTAGGGTTTACTACCATTTCTCCAATTATGTCAATTTTTTGTCATCACTAATTGTTGGTCGACCAGATCGTTTGGCATCTTGAACACTACCTGATGCTTCAAACTTCCGAAGAAGCTCCCTCAAATAAACCCTCGATATAGGGCGATCGGGGTACCTCTCATTAAACAGTCGTTCCGCTGCATGGAAATTGTTTCTACATTCACCAATTATTAAGATAGCTGCTACTTTGTCGGCTACAGTACGTACCATTTTGCCTATGTAAACACTCAAACGTCTCGTTAAACAATAGCTTAGGTAAATTTTCAAGGTATAAACACTTTTGACAAGTAGAGAATTCAAAAACGTCAACCTTTTTGACAATTAACCAGAGGCGTACTTTAAAATCTTTATTAATTAAATGCGAAACTATAATTTTCGTATTTCTTCAATTTATCAATCAAAATCAGCCGAAACCCAAACAAAATTGGTATGACTGAATAGGTATTGTCAATACCTTTCAAACGAGCTGTCACTTGCCATAGGGTCCCATTCAAAATTATTGGTCACAGTGGCCTTGTGACGTCATTTATGACTATTGCGTCACCTGTTATGACCAGTTGAGAAGCCTACATCCGTTTATTTCCACCCTCCAAATTTCATTATTATAAGTATACCCGTTCAAAAGATACGAGGGGGGGAGGGGACTTTTGACTAGCACTGTATAATATATATATATATATATATATATATATATATATATATATATATATATATATATATATATATATATATATATATATATATATATATATATATACCGGGTGATTCTCTAAGGTGGTTCACCCCTATAACTTTTTTATTATTGAAGCTAGAAAAACGAAATTTGGGGGTTATGTATTATAGTTCAATTTACATTTTTTGACATATTTACTTGCTTTGCCGTACTTCGGGTTTGACCGGAAATTACCCCAACTTTGGATTTTTAAATGGCACATCCTATATATTTTTACTTATTTCGATCGAGAATGACATTCTAAATCCAACAACACCTCATTTTTCAATATTCGACAAATAAAGTCATGTTTATTCCAATTTTTATTTTTCGATCCAGAATGTCATGGATCGTGTAAATCGCTTAATTCTTTTTTATTTTTATTGAAAGAAGTCGCATCAACCATTTTGGTTATTAGCGAACATTATAGTTTGTTTCTAATCTCTATGGTGTTAAGGAAAGTTGCAACATTGTGGAGTACACAATTTGGACCTAGCGTTGTTTCCAAAGTTCCCTGTATCTTGTTATCATTTCTCTGTGGAGTGAAGAGTGGACATTCTACCAGGATATGTTTGATTGATAACTTATCGTTACACGTTTCGCACATGGGTTCATTTTTGTTATTTAGGAGGTGTTCGTGGGTAAGCCGAGTGTTTCCGAGACGTAAACGGGCAAGAAGCACTTGGTCGCTAAGATATTTTGGTAGATATTGCCACGGTTTCACTGAGGGTTCCACGAAGTTTGTCAATATTTGACAAATAAAGGCATTTTTGGTCAAATTTTAATTTTTCGATCTAGAATGCCATGGATCGTCTAAATCGCTTCATTCTTGATGTAACATGGGAAAAATACGACTTTGAGGCTCATGACTTCACAGTCGTTTTAAGTATTATTTAAAAGTCGCAAATTAGTCCATTGAGGTTCTAAATTTTCAAAATGATCTCCTCCTTGATCACGGCAAAGTTCAACTTTTTCAATTGTTGCGCGCACCACATTGATTAGCTGTTCCGCAGTGATGTTCTGGAATGCCACCCTTACTTTATACTCCAGTTGTTCACGAGTAGCTGATGCTGAGTTATACACCTGATTTTTTATTGTTCCCCAGAGAAAAAATCTAGCGGAGTAAGATATGGTGATCTAGAATATGAAAAAAAAATAATACATTATGAAAAAAGATTATTAGGGATTTTGACCGACTTCTAGTAGTCCGATTAATTTGAAATTTGGCAGGTGTTCATAATTCCGGAGACAATGCATTATGGAATTTTTGTTGGAAAAAATACAAAATGACGGCTCCAATATGGCGGACGAGATTTGTAATTATGGTCCGATTTGATTCAAAATTGGTACGTGGGGGTTTTCGGGGTCGGAAATTATTAATTTTTTGTCAAAATTCATAAATTCAAGATGGCGGACGAGTTTTGTGATTATGGTCCGATTCGATTCAAAATTGATATGTGGGGATTTCGGGACGGAAATTATGAATTTTTGTCAAAATTCATAAATTCAAGATGGCGAATTCAAGATGGCGGACGAGTTTTGTGATTATGGTCCGATTCGATTCAAAATTATATGTGGGGGAGTTTTGGGTCGGAAATTATGAATTTTATGTCGAAATTTATAAATTTTAGATGGCGGCTCCAAGATGGAAGACGATTTTTGTGATTATGGTCCGATTCGATTCAAAATTGGTATGCGGCGGTTTTCGCGGTCGGAGATTTTGAATTTTTCGTCAAAATTTATAAATCTAAGATGGTGGGCCTAGGATGGAGGACAAGTTTTCTGATTATGGTTGTATTTCATTCAAAATTGGTATGTGGAGGTTTTCAGGTTCGGAGATTATGAATTTTTTGACAAAATCTATAAATTCAACATGGCGACATCAGGATGGCAGACGAGTTGTGATTATGGACAGATTATATAATCATTATATCATTATATTATATTATTATATTCATTATATTTCTTTCAGCTCAAAACTTACAGGGAAGAGACCATGTAATAACGATGCTCTACCAGAAATGAACAGATCAAGGCGAACTAACTAAAAAGCAAAAAATAAAATAACTGATGAAAAACCTTTTTAAAGCTTTTATTCAAGCAGTGTACTAATTAATTATGCCTTTTTTTGTTCTGGTGATCTTGATGAGAATACCAGGTTATTGCTATGAAATTATTGTGCAAAATTTCAAATAATTTGGACGTCTGAAAATGGCTGAAAATTAATTTCCAAAATTCCGTTACATACATAAATACAGGTAGAACTGATAAAAGCGTGTCAAAATGTTTCCCATTTGCATACAGAGATCATCAGAAACGTTAAGTACTAAGGCTTGGCAATCCGTAGCTGAATGTTTATATTAGAAACATGATATTCATTACTCCTGGAATTGGTTCAATTTTTGTTCCCTTTCCTCATCATCGCCTTATTGGCTGTTATTTTGCCAAGGGCGCCACATTTTCACTCTTCACACTAACAGTTGTTCGTTTCATCAAAACGCCCCTGAACCAATCATTATGCTAAGGTTTTATCTCAGATAATTTGTCCACTATAATACTTCCTTGGAAAACTATTGGGTTCTCAAATACTCAACCCTAGTAAATTGTTCCAATATCGTCTTCTACTTTAAAGTTTAGAAAATATGATACCTATACATATTTCTCAACTACACTGGCAGTATTCTGATGATATATCATACAATAATCTCCAGAGGTTTCTCGTATCTCTTCCAGTTCTACAGTTTCTATAAACGTACATATGAATGAATGTAGTCATCAAACGACTTCATTACGCAAACATCAACCGCGATTCGGCTCCAAAGGATATAATGTATGAATTATGAATATCAAAGAAAGTTTATAGCCCACCTGCGGCCTTTAGGGGCTCACTTTTATCCAGCATTCTGATTTATGGGGCTCGACGGTTGCTAACGAGACAGTTCACCTAACCTATAACTGGGAGAGGTGATATAGTGGTGGAAGAACGGGAACGCTTTCCTGAAGGAAGCGGAGACCCATCGAAATCGTGATATTTGAATGAAAGATCTGAAAGATTTGTTGGGGTGATAACAGGGAGATGAGTCAATTCATAGATGGAACATGGCTTCTGAATAGCTAGAAATGAGGCGAAGGGCAAATACATTTTGAATCCAAATTATTTAGGTATTTCCTGTTTTTTATTTCCCATATCGGCAGCATGAATAATTGAGAGCTTGTTTCCCGGATATGAAAGCCATCCAACCATGCGAGTGGAAATTTCAATTTGAAGTGCTCAAGAATGAATTGTAAACAAAATCTAGTCAAGAAATCTGGATAAAGAAATTGAATTATTTTGATCAAATGCTTAGTACATAACTAGGACAAGATGAAGTTTTCAACCATGAAAAGAATGATCTACTAGATCCACATCGTAGACATGACATTCAATCACAATTTTTTCGTTTTTAATCATTGAATAAAAAGACAAAGAGTGCTTAGAAATTTATAAGAGTAATATTTATATCTTCTACAAAAAGCATTTTTTCAGACAATTTTTTTAGCGCATCATGATAGGAAATCATGATGCGCTAAAAAAAGTATAGTTGGATTGAATGTAAGAGAATATCCATGCTTGCCACGATATAGTGAATAATTTAAGCAAGAGCAGAATAAATTTTTCCTGAACCCAGAGAAGGTTTCAGCCCTCTCAGAATTCTATAACATATTACAAAGAATTGAGAGATTCAATATTGTATACTTGAAAGTTGTAAAATATGGAAATTCACAATTTATACATATTGATTTGTTGAAAATATGAACAGGATGTTCATAAAATCAGATGTGGAATAATCTGCGACTGAATGATAAACTTTAGTCACTATCTCCCATCGTCAAGAAAACCTCTTGTGGGGTATTCATGTTGAAAAGGGAAACATTCTCAATTGGATAATGATAGAAATATTTTTGTGTGAATTGAAAAATCCACGATGAAAATGAAGTTATTTTTTGTGAATTTCTAACAGAAAACAACTACTTCCCCGGCTAAATCCACGCTGGACATTGAACTACATCTGATAGATATTCTGAAAAGACCCTAACTCAAAAATCTGAAATTGAAAATTTGCATTTTTATTCTGATAGTTATTTGATTTTATATGCCAGTCTCAATTAAGAACTCATGAAGATGAATGAGGCAAAGAAGAATGTTTTCCAAAAAAGAGTACTTACCAGAAATTATTCGTAACATTGACGCAAGAGAGACATCGCATTCACTAGGTCTTCAATACATTTTTGTCGACGAAAATCTATTTCACGCTTCTACGATCATCAGGAAGACCGGAAGAAATGGGAAACACATTTTCAAAAAGCAATCTCACTTTGCAAAGATGGAAAAAGTTAGAATCATTTCTTTTGGAGAGACACTTTGAAATTAGTGTTTTCTGACATTAAAACCTGTCATGGGGTATAATAGATTGATTTGTTGAAAATATGAACAGGAGGTTCATAAAATCAGATGTGGAATCATCGGCGACTGAAAGATAAACTTTAGTAACTATCTTCCATCGTCAAGATAACCTCTTGTGGGGTATTCATGTTGAAAAGGGAAACATTCTCAATTGGATATTGATAAAAAGATTTCTATGTGAATTGAAAAATCCACGATAAAAATGAAGTTATTTTTCGTGAATTTCTAACAGAAAACAACTACTTTCCCGGCTAAAGCCACGCTGGACAGTGAACTACATCTGATAGATATTCTGAAAAGACCCTAACTCAAAAATCTGAAATTGAAAATTTGCATTTTCATTCAGATAGTTATTTGATTTTCTATTCCAGTCTTAATTGAGAACTCATGAAGATGAATGAGGCAAAGAAGAATGTTTTCCAAAAAAGTGTATTCACAAGAAATCATTCGTAACATTGACGCAAGAGAGACATCGCATTCACTAGGTCTTCAATACATTTTTGTCAACGAAAATCTATTTCACGCTTCCACGATCATCAGGAAGACCGGAAGAAATGGGAAAGACATTTTCAAAAAGCAATCTCACTTTGCAAAGATGGAAAAAGTTAGAATCATTTCTTTTGGAGAGACACTTTGAAATTAGTGTTTTCTGACATTAAAACCTGCCATGGGGTATGATAGATTGATTTGTTCAAAATATGAACAGGAGGTTCATAAAATCAGATGTGGAATCATCTGCGACTGAAAGATAAACTTTAGTCACTATCTTCCATCGTCAAGATAACCTCTTGTGGGGAATTCATGTTGAAAAGGGAAACATTCTCAATTGGATATTGATAAAAATATTTCTCTGTGAATTGAAAAATCCACGATAAAAATGAAGTTATTTTTTGTGAACTTCCAACAGAAAACTACTTCCCCGGCTAAAACCACGCTGAACATTGAACTACATCTGATAGATATTCTGAAAAGACCCTAACTCACAAAAAATAACTTCATTTTTATCATGGATTTTTCAATTCACAGATTTTTTTTTTATCAATATCCAATTGATAATGTTTCCCTTTTATACAATTTATTTTCTTGTACTACATATGTATAGTTATGAGATCCAATTATGGAATACACGTGCTTCCACTTTGCTTTTTGGGACTGATTCTACCAGAAAAATATATTAGAATATTGAGTCCGACAAATAAATTGAAGTATTCGCAGGAATGCAAGAAAACTTATCAAAATGTATAGTTCTGTTCCAGATTCATATGTATTCTATATGCAATATTTGCTCTATACTTTTTATTGATATATCCAGTTCCACAAATGAGATGGAGATTTTTTAAACGATTCAAATTTAATTGAAATCATTGGAAATATTATATGTTTTTTCGGATTCGAACCTACCACTGCCAGAAAATGAAAAAGAAATGATCATGGAAATGTATGTGAGTGTGAAAGCCCCAGATACGTTGTTACAATTTGTTCTTCAGAGAAAAGTAATTCATCCGATCAGAATCTTTTCAAATTTGCCGATAAAAACAGTTCAATATAAATGTTTTTCAACGAACGCGCGTGTCTGGACCATATTTGAATATTCTACAATTTTCCACAATTTTCAATCGATGATATCTCCGTTATTCTTTCAGATAAGAGATTTTTTGTGAAACCACTTATTTTGAGGAGTTCTTTTAGAACACCATGTATATGATGGCTAAATAACTAATCTAACCGGTATTATATAATATTATAAAATATATCCTCAATTTGTATTTGAAAGAGTTTGAATAGAGTCGAAAAATATCCAATTAATCACAAATCATTGATTTCAATGGTATGGTGCACTCAATGAGAATTGTGCAGCCCACCTTAAAAAAATTATTATTAAAGATTATCTACATAATAAATCTTTATTCAATATCATGTCTCGAAGATAGGCTCACTTATTATAGAAAACTGTGTTTCCCCCATGGGAAAAGTAATGTCTGTTATGAAACTAAACATTACTCTCAAATATACTTTGTTGGATTAAATCCGTTGTTAGTAGGATTTTTAACTTAACTATTCATAATATGCCGCTTATAAGATAACTTCTTTTCCATAGGAAGAAATCGGGGCAATAAAGGTTTTATTTTTTTCTTTTTATTTTTTGACTTGCTAAAATTATGCAGAAATGTATAGGAATTAGTTGAATGAATACTACTACTACTATCCCTAATAATATTAATATAAGTAATTGTCATAATCATGTAATTAATATTCATAAGTAATTTAATCATAAGAGTGATTGTTATATGTAATTGTGTATATAAATTTCATACGTTATTATCCATCGATATCATTTTTAACATGTAAAACGGCAACTGAAAAAATATTATACGTAACTCGATCCAGAAGTGATTTTACGGGACTCGCAGGATTCCAGGCCTCGTCTACGGCTAATCCTGGAAAGATCCTACTCATCCCGTAAAATATCACTTTCGGAACTTGTTACGTAAATTACTATTAACGCACTTGACCTCTCCAATAGTACTCTCGTAGTTCCTGAGAATCTTGTGGGGTTCATTGGCTAGGGCCGACCCTGTATGCCGCTCGTTGAGCCGACTTCAACGACTACGAAGTAATTCCCCGGGAATTATTTACCTACATGGTCTTTTGATGTTGGGGTTCTACTAGTAGATCATCGCCTCATTACAGATAACTGCCTGTAATCGGTCACCTAACTACAATCTGCATACATTTCTTGCCGCCTTTTGAATTATTCAGCGTGATTTCATCGAACAGTAGTTACGAGAGTACTTACAGTAATTCAAGGGAGAATTGGAAACATGAACTTTTTGCTTCTCGTCAATTCGGGTTGGGAGAGACGGGAAACTCGTTTCTAATAATTTCCGGAAATGATTCAGGATACTAAAGGATGCAGTTCTAGACAAGATACATGGTTGCTCATTGTAAGGATGCACAAGAAGAGATTCGAAAAAAATCAAATGTGTTCTATACTCGAATATCTGGGAAATCCGAATTGGGAACTAAGGATCAATCTATTTTTTTTGTATACCAACTATAAACCGGAAACTTTACTATTGTTATCTTCATCAATTAGCAATGTAGCCAATTGCTGAAGTATTACTGACTATTTTCCTCATTATTTTTGAACGAATTAAATCATTCTCATAGTGACAAATGACATTGACAAATGCACACCAGCTTCATGTTAAATGCATAAAGTTATATGTCAACACAATCTCTTCGTACAAAAAGGTTAAAATATGACTATATATTATCACTCCCTCTCTCTCTCTCTCTCTGGGGAAATATGTATATATTGGTTGTTTTTAATTCTCTCACTCCTACGCTCCATACCCAATCATAAGCCGACATTAGTACAATGAAAAATAATATTGTGAAGATAAATTTTCAAAAAATATCCCATTGATGCTACGTCAATGATACATCCCAAGCAGCATCATAGTGACGGAAACTGATACTGCAACTTCGACTCGGTGGTTATTAGTAATCACCACTAAATCTACCACCATACAATGAGAATAACTAAAATTTTATATTTGCATGGTTGTATTAACGTAATTCCCATCTATGGTAGCCACTCCATAGTTCTATAACTTGTTAGTGCCAATTGAGGTGTCTGAAACATTATGGCCACTAACTAAGAGGTTTTCAAACTTGAAAGTGGAAAATAACCGTTGCGGTAACCATCCTGTACCACTTGAATATCACTTAGAAGTTTCAACCACTTTCAATAGAGTATGATAGTTTCGATAACGTTTTAGTAACTTCCATCAAACCTTCAATGTGGCAGGCACTTGATTGTGATATGTGGTGATGGTTGCCACGTTCTAGCTATCTCGATAAGTGATTGCCACAGTTCGAAGTTGAAAAAAAATGACAAAGTTACAATAACCTTCAAAATTCACCATCAAGTGACCGATTGGTCCTCGCTATGACGAAAGCTAACCTAACTTTTCTCAAATTATTTTATTGTGGCTTACAAAGAGTTTGTTTTACCTGTTACGTGAATGATATTCATTCAAATTGAAATGGGTTATGCGTTTTCAACATACAATTTTTCTTGATTTTGAAGTGACTGATATTTATTATAAATAAAATGGGTTATGCGATTTCAATAGACAATTTTTCTTGATTTTGTAGAAAAAGGGTTCATTTAAATAGATCACATCTCTGACTTGTGCGCCTGCTTGATATTCATACTTAATTGGTAATTCAGTTTGCATAAATGCCATCATTTTCTTTACTTGTTGATTGAAAATTGTGTCTTGATAATTGTTGATTGGAGCTGCATAAATCCACCATACTTGCTACATGTCATTTTTTAACAATTAATGGACATGTACCCTCATTTCGGGGTTATACCTTCAAAGTGGCAGGTTATAATAGCCGTGACGTGTTCGATATTTCAAGGGTATAAGACCTATTGTAATTTTTGGGTTATAACTTTGAAGTGGTGAGTCATGGGCCTGCGACGTGGGCGCCACTTTCTAGTGGTGGAAAAGTTATTAAGTTAGTTTCACTGGCCACTTTATGATGAGAGGAACTTCAGAGTAGTATATTTTCAGTTTCTGCCACTTTAAAGTTATGTTCTCTAAAAGCCGCCATATTTACAGGAATATGCTGGGTCGCCATTATGGGAGAAGTGAATGAAACATACAATAAAGATATATTTGTCGTCAGAACTGCATGAAACGTAGTAATTTATTACGTAAATATTCGTTTCAAGTAACCAAGATTGCCGAACAAAATTTGAGGGATTTGAGTACATAATTTCAGAGGCGAGTATAGTTCCAAAATTATAATATTTTCCCTCAATAAAGAGTGTTCAGATGGCGCGTACTCACAATCGAGCTACAACACCCATATTTCACAGTAAACTTTCAATCGTTTTAATTCTAATCTCGACCAGAAGTATCAAAATTCAATATACTTACTTACGTGTTTGTATATTATATATTCTAATACTTAGAGTCGATCGAGTGTTAGAAATAAATCAGGCAAAATGGAAGAATGAGGAACATTTATTATAAAAATATGTTGCAGGACAGAAATCGAGCTACATATCAATTACACAAGCGCAGACAATTGTTAAACGTGTCTAGTGTCGGCCACTACACATCCACGTTCTTGCCAGGTGACCACATCGTGGTTGGAATGTGACTCTCTGAGATGCAGGAACGTAGATCGGAACGTAGAGGCCACCAAAAAAATTTTCCCCATTTTGGCAGTCGCCGCGTTATTGAACCTAGTATGTTTTGGCAGTGGTTTTGGTCAAAAACCTCAAAGTTTTCCAGAATCGGGGCAGCTACGTTCCGAGCTACTTGGGATTGCCATTAATTCAATTACTTCATTTTCGGAAGTCTGTTAAAGATATATTACTTGAGGGAGCTTACTATAATTTGGAAGAGTACTATTCAGAGAATTGGTAGAGTATGCAGTTTCGTATAATTGTACAGCTATATATGTGTGTTTTTATATGTTAATTTGTTGTATCTTATGTATATATTTATTTAAAAATGTTTTATACTCTTGTGTAATGATGTGAAATACGTTTTTAAGCGCATCTGACATACTACTAATGTGTAGTTAGTGTTATTAATTTTTATATTATTTACCTACAATTATTGTAAAAAATTTGTATTTTTAACTTTGTCAATAAGAACATGTTTATTCTTTGACAATAAAGTATATTTCTCTCTCTCTCTCTCTCTCTAATACAACGAGTTCATTAGACATGGGTCGGTGGTAGAAGTGTACAGTATACACAGCTTAATTTTTCTGGGGTGGGGATGAGCAACAGTGACAAGAGATATGAAAACAATAGCCGTGTTATCGGTGCGATGGTTAAATATTATTTTTAGTTAGTACATTAATACAGAATGTACGGTTGTTGGTGAGTTACTTGTATAAAATGTCGAAACATTCGCAAAGTCGAACAAAAAAAGTAATATTCCATCTTTTCGAGTATTTTCATAGGAATGCTTCACAGAAACAAATGGTACTTTTTTGCAAAATATATCGATGATAATGATGCAAATTCTAGTTAATGCATTGTGTAAAAATTCCGAAAACGTTGAAAAACAAGTTGCTGAAACTACTGGATATTATGTAAATTAGCATGATTATTTTTAATGATTCGATGTTAGATACTTACTACCTACGTTTGGGGTAAATGCATTTTCGAGGAATAAAATGTATAGTTTCATTGGGTATGGAGAATAAATAATGTGAACAAGTCCAAATATATGAATACTAATAATTCTATTCACAAATTACACAAAGTAGAAACTAACAAAATTATAAAGAGCAGAATGCTTATCAAAATTAAATTTTGCAACTCCTAACAACCTGTTTAGCCTTCTAATTGTAATAATTTCAAAACCGAACACTTTAAATATTCCACTAGCGTATCCCGATAAACTACCATTCTAGACTTATTCTTCAGCCTAAAAAGTTCATACTGAGAAGCATGGTTTTGCTAACAATTTTGATAAAGGTGGAAAGGATATGGATAATACTAAATCGACTAGAAAGTAGAAATCGATAAATGAGAAAAAGAGAAAGATTGATATTATTAGCGGATTAACCTGAATAACTGGTTTTTGTTGAATGTGAAGATTGAATTGAAGAACAAAAATTTCACATTTTTTCCACCAGTTGGGTATGTCCTAAGCTGCGAGCAACCATAAACTTCAGTCGATATGTACCGTGCTTCAGCTCAAACTGTCCTGGAATACTGTTCCCATATTTAGAGCGCGGCACCTAAACAGTTCGTTCCCAACTGTTCCTGCTTTGGCAGTCTCTTCGAGACTAACCCGTCAAGTTCAGTCATCACACCCCTTCGTGGTCACTTTGGAGACCTGCAGAACATCACTTTCCAAAGACTCGTTCATCCAACGAACAGCGAGGCTTTGGAACTCATTGCCTAGGGAGGTGTTCCCCGAGGCATACAACCTCCAGAAATTTAAGAAGAACACCAACTCCTACCTTCTTTCCCTTGGTTCCCACAATGTTCTCTGAACATTACAGGATATCCCTTTTCGTGGGAACCAGAACATAAAAAAAAAAATGGTTTCGGGTTCCACTTCAATATGATGTTCATGTTTGGCGTTGTGTCAATTCATAATAGTTTCCAGCAACTCTCAGTTAGTTATGAGAACATTTCGAAAAAACAAATTTGTATTTCCTGCAGAAAAAATTATTTTAAAAAAATCATAGCAGAGCGCTTTTGACTGTTAAGTCATCATCAGTGCTCCCTGAAAGTGAGTACTCATTGAAAATGTTTTTTTTAAATAGAAATTATTGGATTTTAAACTGAAAAATATGAAATGAAAAGTGAGGTTATTTACTCGTCAAGTTCACAGATACTTTTTACGGTTTCCTGTAAACTTGACGAGTAAGTGACCTCATTTAAATTTTCCAATTTAAAATCAAATAATTTAATTAAAAAAAATATGAATACTTATTTCAGGTAGCACTTATGATGACTCAACAGTCGAAAGCGCTCTGCTATGATTTCTTAACTAATTTTTCTGCCGAAATACAAATTTATTTCTTCGAAAATATCGATACTTGTACATTTCACATGAGACCATTTGTGATATAGAATTGATGTTTAAATAATCTTTTTCATTCTATTTCATTTGAAATTAGTAGTATTGTTGTTGGTTTCACGGTAACGGTGGGCAAGTTGTAATTTTGGTTTACCCTGTATAACATGAAGGGTGTCCCCGAAAATATAATGTATAACATACCATTGAGAACAACATGGTTCAATATTTTTTCCTACAATTAAACACCAAACCTTACATCAAAAAGCGATCACCAAATCATTTCTTTTTTTTACATTTCTAAAAAAATTGAATTAATAATATAATTTTACCAAAAACAAAAAAATTTGCTCCGATATCCGTAAAATTTGTTGTTAAATAAACTTTCATAACGTTTATACGAAAAGAAACTCACCTAACCAACATATATTTATATAACGACCTCAAACAAAGTATACGCAGCGTAAAATATTTTATAAGTGTAAATTTCATTAAATACGAAAATATTAAGTTTTTTTTAGTAAATAGACGCAATGTACTTTTTATAAATGAGTTCCTGCTTAAAATTCTTCTTTAAAATAGAAATATAAGTTTATATTTTGACGTACTTTATATTGGATCGAAAATATCATATTTGCATGTTAGAGAGAGATAGAACACGAGAGAACAGTTGATCGGTAAGTTTAGTGCTAACCTGACGCTCTACGTATACTAGTGGAGTAATATTAGATTTTAGCTTCAGAAAGTTGGGGGATGGTGGTCACTTTTAACTGTACATTAGTGATGCTGTTGGGAACAGCATATAAAAAGTTACCAACCGTAAAGTGTGCGCTCAATTGATTATTTAACAAATAAGTTGCCTAATTACATTGTATATTGAATAACTAATGGTGCCACTCGCAAAAATGGAAAATTTTACATCAAAACGGTATATACAATTTTTCTTTAAAATAAAAACTGTAAGCTGCAGATTTGTTTTCTGCTAACGTGCGAAAATGTGTGGCGGCGACTCTGAAGGGCAGCGCTTGGGGAGCTCTAAACTAAATTGGTTATAACTTTTGATCTAATTGATCAAATTGATCTAACAAAAATTTGACTGAAAGAAGAAAAATGCAGCTAACGAGAATCATGTTTTCAAACGTAAAAAGGAATATGTATAGGAGTAGTACGTATTTGAAATTACGTCAAAGTAGAATTGTATAAAATCAATTAAAAATCTGCCATTTTTTATTTTCAAGATAAATATCTGAATTTCACCAGATACTCTCAAAATGACACATAATTTGCAATAATAAAAAAATCAAAAAACACAGTTCAGACAAAATATTAAATATTCAAAAAATTACAAATTTGAATTTTTAGGCCAATAGAAATACCAAAATTGGTATATCTCATCGATCATGGTTCCCCGAACCCAAAAATACCATCAGTTCGAAAGTTAATATATATATATATATATATATATATATATATATATATATATATATATATATATATATATATATATATATATATATATATATATAAATATATATATACATGAAATGAGGATTGCGTCTGTGAAGTGAAGAGATTGTGGCATATCAGACAAATTTTTTAATTAAAGAAAAAACAATCTTCAAGCAGATTCGAACCCGCGTGTTAAAATCCATGGCATTCCCAGGATTCCGAATTATATATATATATATATATATATATATATATATATATAAATAAATTTAGAAATAACGACTGAAAATTGGTATGAACAGTGGGGAATAACGGGGATCTTCAGTCAGCACAAGTGTTGAACTATGAAAAACTCTTTAATACGATGGACCGAGCTTTCGTTTCAATTTTGAAACTTCTTCGGGGTCCTAAAATATGTAAATGACATTATTGTGGAAAAAAAACTTAAAATGAAGGAAGTACTAATAGTAATCTGAGTGGATGATAAATAAACATTAACTTAAAAAAAAAAAGTAAAATATGTAAAAATTTGTCGGAATGGTGTTATAACTTTGACGCTTCGAGTGACATTGAAGGATTTGAAATGACAACCTATGATTAATCGTCAGAAAAATATAAAATATGTAGTGGGTGTGTTAATGTTTATATTATATTCTTTGAGAATCATCAGTTTTAATCCATTTGTAGAAGATAACTGTAGATTTTGCTAAGATTTTCGATATCTGTTTTTTTGTTTATATTTTGATTGGATTTATTAATTTCAATCATTTCAAGAAATAATCTTTTAGAGAAATTTTTTTCTGAATGTAAAACTTGTGCTTCCTCGAATGATATTTTATGGCCTGTTTCAATAGCATGTTGAGCTAATGCACATGACTTCTTGTTGAGTCTTATATCACTTCTGTGAGAGATAATACGATTATTTAAAGTTCTTGAACTTGTACCAATATAGTTCAAATCACAGTTGTTACATGGTATGCTGTAGACACATTTATTTTTAAATTGGTGGGGTTATACGATTATTTAAATTTCCAATAGTCTTGATATTTTTTTGTGAGATTTTTATGTTACTTTCATTCTTGAATAATTTAATTATATTTGATGATAGAATTCCTATATTAGGAATTGAAAAATAGATTATCCTTTCATTGTTATTTTCTGAATTTTGATTATTTGTGTCATCATTATTAATTTGTCTATCAGAGTTGGTATGAAAAAATTCTATTAAGAAGTTTTTTGGGGTAAGAATTATCTAGTAAAATATTTCTGAGAATTTTAAAATTTTTGTTTTTAATGAAGGATGAACCAACATCTCGATTCTTTTTTTCATGCAAAGAATCAAATTTATTTTCATTCTTTTTGAGTGGAAGGAATGATAGTTTATGTATCTTTCAGAGTTTGTTGGTTTTATATACCAATCTGTGATTAGTGAATTGTTTTCTCTACGAATGTGATTTGAACTATATTGGTACAAGTTCAAGAACTTTAAATAATCGTATTATCTCTCACAGAAGTGATATAAGACTCAACAAGAAGTCATGTGAATTAGCTCAACATGCTATTGAAACAGGCCATAAAATATCATTCGAGGAAGCACAAGTTTTACATTCAGAAAAAAATTTCTCTAAAAGATCATTTCTTGAAATGATTGAAATCAATAAATCCAATCAAAATATGAACAAAAAAACAGATATCGAAAATCTTAGCAAAATCTACAGTTATCTTCTACAAATGGATTAAAACTGATGATTCTCAAAGAATATAATATAAACATGAACACACCCACTACATATTTTATATTTTTCTGACGATTAATCATAGGTTGTCATTTCAAATCCTTCAATGTCACTCGAAGCGTCAAAGATATAACACCATTCCGACAAATTTTTACATATTTTACTTTTTTTTTTGAGTTAATGTTTATTTATCATCCACTCAGATTACTGTAAGTACTTCCTTCATTTTAAGTATTGTTTTCACAATAATGTCATTTACATATTTTAGGACCCTGAAGAAGTTTCAAAATTGAAACGAAAGCTCGGTCCATCGTATTAAAGAGTTATTCATAGTTCAACACTTGTGCTGACTGAAGATCCCCGTTATTCCCCACTGTTTATATATATATATATATATATATATATATATATATATATATATATATATATATATATATATATATATATGCGAGATGAACCACCATTGAATTAGTTGCTTTATTGCATATTAAGTTGAAGATGAATTATTTCCTAGGAAATAATGTTTCTGTTATAATTTTTTTTTCCATTAAAATTGTACTTCAGTTCTTTTATTTCTTTGTAAGGACATTCCCATAAAAAGCACTTTTGGGGACCACGCAAGTTTTTTCGTGGCAGCATTACACGTCCCTATGGAACTTGCTTGGCTAAAACAGTGCAATGCCTTATTTTAATTAGAAAGAGAAATATTTTATAATTTTGGCAACAAACAAGCCAGTCTTCAAAGTTCACTTCTGTACACAATTACTTCGTAATTTGACCGCATGCAATTATTTCACCTAAGAGGACATGACGTTCGAAAAACATTTTTCTTATAGAAAGTTATAACTGACGATAAACTTTCGATTGATAATATTAATATGCAAATTATTATTTTCAATTGTGGGGAATGTAGGGACCAGCTTACCAAGCTTTCATTCGAGATATTAAAAAACGAGTCATTTGCGATAGTGGATATATTTTCCTCACACTGAAAATAAGGCTCTGTTTAAATACAGACATAATGAAGAATCGTTCGAAATAAAAAAAGACCATTTTACTGACATTTAAGGAAAACGTTCATCTATAAAATAATAATGTCGAGGTTAAATAGCCCAAACTAATCATTCAAATCGAATTAATTAACTCTCATCCTGGTATATTTGATAAAACATTACATTATCTCACCACCAAACTAGGATAAATGAGGGAAACTTCTTTTGGGAAGCGCTAAGACTTTTCATTTCACCGAATATGGATTTCCTATTGCACCCAATGAATTTTCCTAGCCATTTCGAAAACCATATATCATCAAAATATCACATCTCGTAGTATACGTAGCACAAGCACAAGGATAACAGTCGCCTTGAAAATATGATGTTCACAAATCACATCTCCCCCATTCTATCACTGTACCGAAATCTCCCCTAAGGAAACATTTCTGTAATGGATTAATTTCTTTAGATCTATCCGAGACAGTGGAGGAAGCAGTTTCTTAACGACTTTCCTAATTTTTTTCTGCTTCCACTAATTGACTCGAGATTTATTCCACTGAAAGTTCAACCCTTTACAGCTAATTTGAATGGCAGGAAATTGCTGTCATGATGAGGAGGAACAAGGACATTTCGCAGTTTCCCTTTTATAATTTAATGTATCTCGAAGAAGAGGATGTTATATAACGCAATTTTGGTTATTGAGATTCGTAACTTGATAAGTGAAATATTTTGTGTGAGAATTGAGAGAAAGGGCGAGGATAGTTTCAACAATCCTCCACATGCCCAGAGTAGAACGAATGGCCCATCCACGTTAAAATCATTCTTTTTGGAAAGTACAGCATTATATTATTATAGTGACAAATTGCCATTGAAATTTTTTTACTGAGATTCCAAAATCACCTCAGTTTTTTCTAAACTTGCGACTAACACTGTACTTGCTCTCCAAGATTGATAGTCTTTTTGAGGGGTATTTACAATTATATTATTCATTCATTTTAATTTATAAAACCGAACAACCTTTTACAATAGGCGAGACACGAGAAATTATTATCGCTTTAAATATGATTTAAAATATATAACGCATATACGCGTAAAGTATGGAATCATGGAAATATCTTTGATAAGATACAATAACAAAATTTTGGTAATGTATATTAGATGGACCAACGATTCTTAATTTATATTTTCGACGTTGCCAAATGTACAGTTTCTGAGATATACGAAAAATATGTTTTTTTTAAATAGGACAACCCGTATATTTTAAATTTTCTGTTACAGTTTTTTATTGCCGATGCAGCATACAAATGTTAATGGCCAATATTGACCATTAATTTTAAGAAATTAGGAAAACCATTTTTATTAATATTGCAGTATAAACAGAAAACAATACCTGAAGAAAAAAATTAAAGGAGATGTTCAATATGACCTCCTTGTATTTGGAAACAGAAATTCATTCTGAATGAAAATTCATCCAAAACTTTTCTAATCGTTTCCGGAGAAATTAGTGCTAACTCCTCTGTAATTCTGTTTTTCAGTCCTTGGATAGTCTGTGGCCTATTCACATACACTTTGCTTTTCAAATAACCCCACAAAAATTCGATAGCTCATCTTCTTCCAATCTAACGATTTGGAAATGTAATGTCGAGAAACTCACGGGCGCCTCGAAGATAATAAGGAGGGGCTCCATCTTGCTGAATCCAATTGATCTATTCACGATATGAGGGTTTATATCATCAGGAAAGAGTCTGGCTAATTCTGGAATTACCTCTAATTCTAAAAATGCCCAGTATTCTTCACCTGTCATGGTTCTATTCCAAAAATAACGTCCAATAACAGAGTATTATCAATAATTCCTGCCCACACATTGATCTTTTGTGGATACTGCATATGTGCCTCCACCATCCAATGAGAATTTTCTTCTGACCAGTACCTGCAGTTTTGTTTATTGACCGTGCCATTTAACTGGAAAGTAGCAAAAAAAAAAGGATTTGATTGAAGAAATTAGGATTAGTGTCAAATCTATTTAACATTGTTTCACAGAACTCCATTCTGCGATCTGGATCGTCTTCGTTCAGTTCTTGTTCCAATTGTACTTTATAGGGATGCCATTCTTCTTTTCTTAAATATTTACGAACAGTTGTTTGACTGATGTGATTTTCCGTTGCAACAACTCTAGTAGCCTTATAAGGGTCTTCAACCATCGACAAAAAAAAAACAGTTTTTGTTTGCTCTGGAATAGCATAGCGGACACTTTTTGGGAGTTCTCGTACATGTTCACTTTGCTCAAATTTATGAATAATTTTAGATACAGTACCACGTGCTATAGGAGTTCTGTCTTCATACTTGTTATTAAATATTGCACATACCTACAAGTAATGTTGAAAATAAAACATACTCAAATTTCAAAATATTATGGTATTACCTGTAACCACATCCTTTCAGTATTAAAAGTTCAATTCTTTGACGCTATGTTTCATGTACCATTGTATTTTACTCTGATTTTCATCGCTGGTACATATTCTTAAATTAAGTTCAACCCAGAAACCTACATCTTTCCTATGAAACCTACTTTTTAAAATTTGTATTATTTGTTTGGTTTCGAAATCTTTCACCGACCGCCAAATATTTTAAAATCACCTCTAAAAGTCGTGAAAAAAATTCTATCTTTCCTCAGTTCTGATTTTGAACTTTTGTACCGGCTATTCAATAATAAACACTAACCTATTTACAAAATATTCTAATATATCTCAAGTTGACATAGACATATCCTTTATTAAATTCATTTATTGGTGAAATATGATCGGCATAGGGATAAAAAAAGTAGTGATTGCCCATTACCGACCGGGTGGTCGATAAAAAGCTATTAACGACCTATATTGTTTTTCAACAATTTTACCTCTTAATATAAAAATTATTCAAAAAATTTGGCCCAATGTACAGAAATAAACTAAGTACAAGTTTTTGTGTACTTTAGCATTCATTTTATTTTTATTTGTCTGACTCAAAAATGGAAAGATAAAAAGATAAAATATTCTCAAGATCAACCATACCAAGCATTGGAGGCTAACAGAAACGGTATTGGTGTTAGATAGGCTGCAAGAGAATTAAATGTTCCAAGAACCACCTTGATTGCCAAAAAAATTACAAATATCCAGAAGGAACACCGAGTGTCGAAAACTAAAGAAAAAACAATTTTTAAATGGATCCTGTATTTACAAGATCTAGGTTTTCCAGTTACTGGAAGCCAGTTGATAGATGTTTTATCACCTTTAGTATTATTTCCATATAGGAGAATGCATGTGAACATGATAAAAAATGCAACAATGGATGGATGATGGGGGAAAGCTTCTTTGAATATGTTCTATCCATGGGTCGTCAGAACCAATGTTCCGTTGCTCATTTTATTTATGAATAGTCATTCATCCCATCTGAGTTTGCCACAGTCCATTTTGCAGGGAAAAAGGAATACCCAAGCAGCATTATAGTGACGGAAACTGATATTGCAACTTCCACTCGGTGGTTATCACGTAATCACCACTAAATCTACCACTATACTGTAAGAATAACTGAAAATTTATATGAGTATGGTTGAAGTCACGTAATTCCCATCTATGGTAGCCACTCCACAGTTCTATAACTTATTAGTGTCATTTGAGGTGTCTGAAACTTTATGGCCACAGAGCAAATCCCTTCAGAGGTTTTCAAACTCAAAAGTGGAAAATAACCGTTGCGGTAACCATCCTGTACCACTTGAATATCACTTTGGAAATCACTTTCAAGAGAGTATGATAGTTTCGGTGCCGTTTTGGTAACTTCCATAAAACCTTCAATGTGACAGGCAATTGATTGTGGTATGTGGTGATGGTTGCCACGTTCTTGCTATTTCCATAAGTAATAACCACAGTTCGCTTTTAATAAAAGTCACTACAAATTACAATAACCTTCAAAATTCACCATTCCGCGCGATGACGAAAGCTAACCTAAGTTTTCTCAAATTATTTTATTGTGGCTTACAGAAAGTTTGTTCAACCTGTTTCGTGAATGATATTCATTCAATATGAAATGGGTTATGCGTTTTCAATAGACAATTTTTCCTAATTTTGATTTGGCCGTGGATTGGTCAGCGCGATGACGAAAACTAACCTAACTTTTCTCAAATTATTTTATTTTGGCTTACAAAAAGTTCGTTCTACCTATTACGTGAAACGTGACTGATATTCATTCAAAATAAAATGGGTTATGCGTTTTCAATAGACAATTTTCCTTGATTTTGTATAAAAAGGTTAATTTAAATAGATCGGATTTCTGACTTGTGCTCCTGCTTAATATTTATACTTCAATTGTTAATTCTGTTTGCATAAATGCCATCTTTTCCATCACTTGTTAATTGATAATTGTTACTTGATACTTGATAATTGGTGATTGGAGCTGCATAAATCCACTTTACTTGCTACATGTGTAATTTTTAAGATACTACGTTGAAGTGGTGAGTCCTGGGCCTGCGACGTGGGTGCCACTTTCCAGTGGTGGAAAAGTCAATAATTCAGTTCTACTGGGCACTTCATGATGGGAGGAGCTTTAGAGTGGTATATTTACACTTCCTGTCACTTTGAAGTTATATTCTCCAAAAGCCGCCATATTTACAGGAATATGCTGGGTCGCCATTATTAGAGAAATGATCGAAATATTCAATAAAGATTTATTCGTCATCAGCACTGCATCAAACGTGGTAATTTGTTACGTAAGTATTTGTCTCAACTAACCAAGATTGTTAAAATTATGTTTGAGGGATTTAAGAACATAATTTCAGAGGCGAGTTATTTCCAAAATTATGTTTTCCTTAAATGAAGTGTATTCAGATGGCGCGTGCCCACAATCGAGCTACAACACCCATATTTCACATAAAACTTTCAATCGTTTTAATTTTATCCCGATCAGAAGTATCCAAATTCAATATACTAACTAACGCGTTTGTTATATATTTTTATAGTTGGTCGAGTGTTAGAAATGAATCAGGCAAAATGGAAGAACGAGGAACATTTATCACAAAAATATAATGCTGAACAGAGATAGAGCTACATATTATTTACACAAACGCAGTCAGTTGTTTAACGTGTCTAGTGTCGGCCACTACATATCCACGTTTTTGCCAGATTACCACAATGTGGTTGGAATGTGGCTATCTGAGATCCAGGCACGTAGATCGGAACGTAGCAGCCACCAAAAAAGTGTTCCCCATTTTGGTAGCCGCCGCGTGATAAAACCGTGTATATTACGTGGCAGTGGTTGTGGTCAAACACTTCAAAGTTTTCCAGAATCGTGGCCGCTTCGTTCCGTCCACTCAAAATGCTACTAATTCTCATAGCACTGTCACCCAATTTATCTCACTTGCATCAACCTTTAGATATTTCGATTTTTCGACCTTGGAAAATAGAATACAGAAGTGGAGAATAGTAAACAATGGCAAAAAACTAAAAAGAGAAGATGTTGCAGGTCAGCTTTATATTTCATTGCTAGAAGTTATCAAGGAAAGCACCGTCAGAAATGGATTTAAATCATGTGGCCTTCTTCCGTTTGATGTGAACAACGTTGACTTTTCTAAACTACTAACTCAACTACTAACTCAAAACAAAAGTAGTTGGAATACTGTACCTTAATCTAATATGGCCATAACTGTCGGAGATGTGCTTAGTAGCCCAACTTCGAAGAATTTTTTTAAGGAAATATAAAAAAGAATACACCCAGAGACTCTGATAAAAATAGCGGTAATGAATGAAAAGGTCTTGAGGAAGACACAGGTTTATTTGATTCTTGGAAACAAATATCGAACGAATCTGAAGCTACTGGTGATTTTAATGCTTAAGACCACGATGAAACATTAACTGCCAATTTATCTGCTTTCCAAATAGATAACACGGAACCTGAATATATTGCAGACATTCATATTGATGCAAAAATGAAAAAGGTTGTGAAAAACTTAACACCTACCGTAGTATCCTCAGACGAATATATTGAGTACCTACCAGAAAAAAATTGATACTGAAAAGCAAAAGAAGGAAAATGAGAAGGCAGACCGAAAACGAAAACAAAAGTGTGACAATAATGAATCATCCAAAGTTTGGCCAATTCCGAGAAAAAAAAACCTACCTAAACAAAAGAAAACAAAAAAAATTGGTGACTATATTATTATGATTTATGAAGGGAACAACTTTCCAGCAATCATTGTAAATGGAGCTTCTGTGAAAACAATCACCATGACCAAATGGAAGTTATCCCACGTTATTTAGATGACGATATCGTTTGCAATATCCGTGAGCCCACCTCAATTAATAAACGTGTTTTTTTTTGTCCTAAAGTTCGTTCTTGAGTATATTTTATTTGAAACATTGACCTAAAGGTTTTCATTACTTTTAGACAGGTTATGTTATCACAATTATTGCATATGTTTTATAAGTAATATTTTTAACATTAATTTCATATTTCACAAAACATATTGCAATAGAAAGTTGAATTTAAAAAATATTTCGAAATGACAACTAGTGTACCATTGTATTTTACTCTGATTTTCATCGCTGGTAAGCCTATTTTCAAAAAACTATCACGACGTACCTACTGACAGTAAATCACGACGTACCTACTGACAGTAAAACCTACTTGATTCAAGGAAATGAAACCGATATTCATATCATGTTTATCAGTACAAAAACAGCAAAGACTTTTTTAAACTTTAACAAATACCAAGTGGCCCATTTTATTTTCTCTTTATGTTAATATCAACGGTTGCAATAAAAATATTTTCCTGATTTCATAAAATTAATGGTCAATATTGGCCATTAACAGTTTGTAAAATATACGGGTTGTCCCATTTAAAAATAAACATATTATCTCAGAAACTGTACATTTGGCAACGTCGAAAATATGAAATTTTAAATCGCTGGTCCATCTAATATATATAACCAGAATGTTGTTATTGTGTCAAATATATCTTCATGTATCCATACTTTACGCGCGCACCCAGAAATTTTTTTTTGAGTCAAATTTCCATCAGAGCAGTTTTCATTCGTTTTTGAAAATCAGCAAATTTTGAAGCTACTAATTGGCGTTCTTTGTGACATACAAGTTTTCATTCGTTTTTGAAAATCAGCAAATTTTGAAGCTACTAATTGGCGTTCTTTGTGACATACACGACCGAGCAGCCAATAGGCGTAATCGTGTGACGTTAAACGGCAATGTTGCCAAGTTATAAATATCAGAACTAGAACACTATTCGCAATGTCAAGATTTGAAAATATGGCAACGTTGCAAAATTGATTGACGCTGTCAACTGTGGGATTGGTTGATCGGGTGATTACGTCACAACATTTTGCAATGGCGCGAAAAAAAAGCCATTTGAATTTTGCCGACTTTAAATATTTTTTTTAAGTTATAGAAAAGTACTGGCATCATTGTTCAGAACCTCTGTATTCGAAATATATCATCTGGTTCCTAGGACATGCAATTCACGAAAAAAACATCTGATACCATAAAACACTCGGTTAAAAGCGCAAGATGCAGAAAAAGTATAAGAATATAAAGATTTTCCACTTGTACTGTGAGAAAATTAGGCCCTGTATTCCTTAACAGTTTAATTTGGCACTTGTGTCAGGGAAATGATGATGGAAATTACTCATCTACAAAATATCCGCCAGAACTTTTTTCATAAACTGTAATTTCTTTGAATATTTTTCACCGTACTTTAGAAGAAAACAATGGTTACATGGATGAAAATTAGCATTCAGTCACTTGAGCATTCTCAATTTACAACTATGACTTTCACCTGTTTCATTTGCCATATTTCAGGCAATTCTATTCATTTATAGCAATTTTCTATCAATAATCATGGAAAAATTGGAAAACAAACGTGTTTCTGACCGTCCATATATGTAATTATTATATATATATATATATATATATATATATATATATAATGTGTGTGTGTGTGTGGGTAGTATTTGCTGACTAGATAGGTACAAAACTAGGGATATTGGGGTAAGCCCAAAAAATGTTTCCAACTATTTTTGTTAGTTTTGCTCTATTTAAATTAGAGAAAAAAAAATCAGATAAAACTTATGGGATAGAAATATTTTCATTGTTTTTTACGACACCGACCCTGAATTAAAATTTTACGCGCCGATAAAACAAACGTTATAACCGTTATTGCAAATTCTGTGAAGAAAAAGCATATTTCAGTATGATAAGAATCCTTCACCTATTTAATTAATATGTCCTTCGAATGTGGTGCCTTCCTGAAAATAATAACCGAAAAAGTGCTTTCCCTTTCCGAGAAAAAAATCGACTATGCTAGAAAATGTGAATATCCCTTTTCCCATAGGTTGATATCATTTCTAGATAGGCCCTCAAGTTATCTTTCTTAGACCCCTCAAGGATTATTATTGGCAAACATTTTATTTATTTTACTAGTTATTCATTCAAATGACATTATCGGCGAAGAGATACGTAGATGTCTTTTCAACAATCATATTCGATTCAGATAAACAAAATTAGAGGCAAAATATAAAGACACCATTCAGAAAGTATAAAAAAACCCAAATCTTCAGAGAGTTGTGAAAAATGTACAGATCGAGAATGAAAACACATTTCTCCTATATTCACATGAACCCATAAAATTTAGGAATGTTCTGGAGAAGTCTTGAATTGAAAACTTCAATGCCAACAATTGATTTCTCAATCTTCGCAATGTTTGAATCTGTATTGTGTTCAATTTGAATCTCGGTTGAAATATATTTGTTTTGAGGCAGTTCCATACTTGCACATGATGTTTTCATCGTTCAAAAACAAATTTTAAGGTGTATTTCCAAATTTCCACATATAGGTACTTGTAAAAAATATTGTCAAGGCATTCAATATTTTGACAGTCCCAAATTTATATATATTTTTTTAAATGTCTATACGTATTCCCAACCCAAAATCAATACCTACTCAATACGAATATTCACAAACTTGATACAAGATAAAAGAAAGTAGACATTCATATTCATATAGAAATAATAAAATTGAATGTTTCTTCTTCTGCATCCAATTTTATTGGAACAAATGTTTTAAAGTCTTTTCCGAAGGGAATAAAGTCTTGTGATTCTCTCATGCTTTCTGAAAGAAGACTCAAATTTTTAAATTGTTAAATCTGTCTTAATATTATGTTTTGACAATCCCATACATGTATATGTCTGAAAGAAAATACAGTAATTGATTTATTGAAAACGCTATTCCATGAGGTAACTGAGAATCATCAAGTGAAATACTATGCCATTTTGGTAGTGTTGAACCCCAATCCTTCATAAATTACACTCACTGTTATATCGTCGAATGAAATCTCATCAAGAACGCATCTGTATGATATTACATTCCTTTCCGTTAAGTTGAAAGAAGAAACGTGTGCATAACACCAATCTCTCACGCTTTTCTAATTAACGAATGCAACTCAAGATGATTCTTACTGTTCCACAATATGGTGGTGTCATCCGCGAAAAGGTCGTTCACTTACAATAAAAAAGTATAGGACCCAACGCAGATCTCTGAGGAAACTCCGGACATAAATTGCTTTCTCTCAGAAAGTTATGTTGTTTTCTTCTTGATCGGTATGATACGAACAATTTGCGAGTAGAGTTTTCTCAGCAGTATTTTGTGACACAGTCAAATGCTTCCGATGGGTCACAAAACACTGCTCTTGCCACTTCACCAGAATTTATATCCAAATAAATGTCATAGAAGAAAGATAATATTGCATCATGCATATGCATATAGAATCACAATCAACTGCGGACATAGTCTGATATACAGACGGTTCAAAGACAGTTGAAGGAACGGGAGCAGGAATACATGGGGAAAGGCCAAGAAGGGATTACATAATACCATTTGGCAAATGATCCACGATATTCCAAGCTGAAACACATGCTATTATGGTATGCTTTCAGAAGAATCTAGAAAGTGGTTATAGGAAAAAACACATCTACATTCTATCTGACTGTCAAAGTGCTATCAAAGCACTCAACTCTATACAGATAAAGTCCAAACTGGTCTGGGACTGCCGCCAGAACCCCATCGAGCTGGCAAAACACAACAAGGTCACCTTTATGTGGGTGCCAGGTCATAGAGGCATTGAAGGCAACGTCAAAGCGGACCAGCTAGCTAGACAAGCATCTGAAACGCTATTCACAGGGCCAGAACCTGTACATGGGATTAGCAAAAACCGATGCAGGACCCTGATCGACGAGTGGATAAAGAGAAGACACCAACAATATTGGGATCAAACTGTCGGGCAAATACACAACAAAGTCATGGTAGGGCATCCAAACCGGACACTGACGGCTGACCTTCTGAACCTGAACAGAACGAAGGCTCGTATAGTAATAGGTCTGTTGACTGGACACTTCGGCCTAAGAAAACACCTAAACACCATGGGAGTACGCATGGAAACCGTGGAGTGTAGGCTATGTGATGAAGAGGAGGAAACAGCCTCTCATATTATCTTCGACTGTGACGCCCTAAGTAGTAGGCGACACAGAACCTTTGGAGAGATCAGCCCGGAAACAGGCATGAATCCGAAAAACCTTATCAACAGGCTTCTAAACCTAATTAAAGGCACAAACCACTGACGATAGAGTGATACAATAGACCCCAGCTGGTCGCAGTGTCAAGGGAAGCTAAGTGCCAACCCTGTCTCTGGCTCGTCAGCTTTCAACCAACCAACCAACCATCATGCATGTTTTTATTATTCTGGAAACTGATAATAAGTTTTTAACCGACGTAATGGATAGGGTATACCTCGAAGTTGGTCCCATTTGGATATGGGGAAAAAATTCCAATCCTAACGGTAGGAAAATGGGGGATGATTGTTGGTTCACCCACTGGATTTGCACTTCTTAACCGATTCTAACACGCATAAATTTGTACTGGGTTATCCGATTTAGAAGATTCATTTTTTATTGTATAGGGTATGCTTCAGAGTGGGTCCCATTTGAATAATTACACCCCTAAGAGTAGAAAATAGGGGATGATTTATAATTTAAAATAAAAGAGTCATTGAATTAGTATTTGGGCTCTTCTCCTTTCAGGATTTTTGAAAATTAAATCTAAAGGGGTGAAATGAGGTTGAGAGTCTGTATAGTAAGTTTTAAAGTTAGGATCATGAAAATTGGTATTTGAGAGGTTGTTGTTACAAATAAAAAATATGTGTTTCGGTGACTTTGGAAATTCAACCCCTAAATAATAGGGGAGCCCAAGCGGGGATTTCGGGATTTACTAAAGCGCGGCAGATTAATATACAGGGAGATACCTTGTACCCGGTTAAGTACCTCCCCCAAATATGAGCCCCATATATAAAGCCGCCCGTCAAGGATAAAGGATCAGATTAGTAAAAAAAATTGATCATCAGAAATTCTTGAGCGCGTCAGATTAAGGTAGGGTGGGTTGATTACATGCTGAAAAGTGTATATTCCACTAATCTGACAATTTGAGAGTGACGTTAAGAAAGGGGAGGGCTACAAAGTTGTAAAAAAAACGTCATCTCGACATTTCCGAGCGTGGCCAATTTTTTTTTCATTTTGAAGGAAATACTTCAAGGATAACGAAAAATATATAATCTGACGATTTCCACAAGCCAAAGTAATGATAATTCGTCGATAAAGTTTAATGCGTTCAGCTGCGTGATGCCTGTATTCCCCTCTCCGCGTTTCTATTCCTCTCTCATTCTTTCTCTATCTACAACCCAGCATTGTACCGACGAGGAAAAAAGAAACCTTTGCAATTTGCAATTTGCCACTTGTATGGGTTGAAAAAGTTAGACGATGTCAATCAAGCCGGGATTGTCATCTTCAATAAGACGTACAAGGTAAAAGACAAATCACAACCCTTCTCCTTGAGTGTCCGGAATTACGATGCGTGCAACTTGCCACCCTGTCAATCGGAGTTACTCCAGCAAGTGTTACGCACAAGATTCATTGCATGCTTTTGGAGTAATGCCCATAATGCAAAAATTATTGATCTTTTACCAACGGACTATGGATGGAAAGTTGTCGACGGAAAGTTCAAAATGATCTGGTTTGCAGGTGATCAATTGCCGAAAGCGTATGAAGATGTAGTCATAACACCTGATAGGTATATCTTTTCTCCAATAATTTAAAAAACAGGTTATTCATAAAAAAAAATTTCATAAAAAAAAATAAAAAAAAAAAATTGTCAGATTAGGCGAATCCCTCTAGACTACCTCAGATTAGGAGACAGCACGTCTAAGACATAAAGATGAACCATATATATCTTAATCTGACGCGCTTGAGTATTTCAAAATGACGAGTTTTTTTTTGCACATTATAATAATGGCCGCGAGTTTGCGTCACATCGATATCGTCAGATTATTGAATGAGAACTTCTTTTTAGGTTCACTTAACACCCCCTTAGAAAATCTGACGCGCTCGATTATTTTTTTTTTCATTTTCAACCCTTACGTACGACCACCCGCATCATGCAAACGATCAGATTAGCATACGTACATTATTAAAAATACGTAGGACATTGATGCTATCAATATCTGACGCGCTCGAGTATGTCCATGCAACAGTATTTTTTTACATATTTGAAAATCTATAGCCGCTTTCCCCACCGATGAAAAGGTATACATTATATAACATTTTTTTCTTCTTATCATCTAAGTTTGCAACCCAATAGGTCTCTATGACGCTCGAGTAAATCCCCATTTAGCATCGTGGGCTCCCTACTAAAGGGGTAAAATGATGGTTAAATTGGGAATGGAAGTTTGTATAGGAATTCCGTTGTTTTCAAGTTGGGATCATAAAAATTGGTATTTGAAGTATTTGTTACAAATAGAAGACATATGTATTTCGGTGTTCTTAGAAATTCGACTCCTAAAGGGGTGTGAAAGTTTGTATGGGTGGGGTCATAAAAATTGGTATCTGAGGTATTTGTAAGGGATAAAAGAAAATACATTTATCAGTATTTTTATGAATTCGGTCCCTAAAGGGGTGGGTTAATTTGTAATAGTCGACACAAAAATTACAAAGTTCAACGCGGACGAAGTCGCTTGTACCAGCTAGTTAAAGTATATAACAGATAATACTTAAAGTAAGGTGTGTGAGTGAATATTTCAAAAGTAATACAAATTAAGTCGGTAGCAATTCGTAGATTTTAACCACAAAAATTAAAACATTTTAACAAAAAATTGAACCGACGAAAAAAGAAACTGAAAAGCAAAAAATGAAATGAACCTGTTTAGTCTTAATAACTAAGCTCCAAAACTAATGTAATAACTAATTTTGAGTCGCGCCAAACAATCAACGAAGATCATTAAATTACTTTGAAGAAATGATCAAATCAAAATAACATACAAATGCAATGTGAAATCTCCAGAGATAAACAATAACATTCCAAAAATACGCTTTCTGCACGACCACTCGCAACGACGTGTGCCCTCACGTGTGTGTCCTTTCGGGTAGCTGTCTCGCTGATATTAACTTCGAGAACGCTCGGCAATTTTCGGCCAAAAGACGCGCCGCGCAACCCGCTGCCTTCATTTTACGGTTCACGTAATTTGCTAGTTTACTTGTTTGGCGCCGACTCAAAATTAGTTACTAACATAAGTTTTGGAGCTTAGTTATCAAGACTAAACAGGTTCATTTTATTTTTTGCTTTTCAGTTTCTTTTTTCGTAAGTTCAATTTTATGTTAAAAAGTTTTTTGACTCTAGTTAAAGAAGAATAGACTATGACCAGGCAACACATTGGTTCATTACAGTATTTGTATGTGTTTGAGTAAATGGTGTATTACTGATTTTTTCATTCGTTCACTCTTTTTTAACTTTTTGACAAATTCACTGACGTCTTTCATGATACCTCAACAATTGTATAATAATAGGAAAACATGATTCGAAATTCCGTAGTTTATCACATTTATATCCAATATATCCTGTTTTACATCAAATCTGAAAATATTAGCATTTCCCACGCGGTTACCCTGCGGCTATATTTATCTTTATCAATATTCAGAAAATGATATTTTTATGTGAAAATCAACTAAACCACTAAGGAGAGGTCACACAGATATATGAAAACTGCGGTTAAATACCAGAGAGGAAGTGGCATTTAATGGTATTATGGGAAATAAATAAAATTATGTTCCCAGAACTGTTGACGAACAAAAAATGGTTTCGGCAAAAATGTGAAACATAGACTGTCTCTGCGGTATAAAAAAAATATATCAGAGAATTTTTTTGTGGAAATCATATACGCCTTCCTCTCATATGATACGAATTGCGAAAGCGTATTTGCATTTTTTTTCATTCGTTCACCAATTAAATACTTTAATTGAATATCGTGACGCCGACGCTAAAATGTTACCTTATATTTAATGTTCGGTTGAGTTTGCTTTTATGTCACGAAGGTTGAAAAATAGTTTTGAATAAGATATTTTTGCACCTTGACTTGAATATTGTATGCAAAAGGTGATTCCCAAAAGAGACCCTAATTCTACCTGTTTTAACCCTTTGTATTTCAGCACCCGACCGATAGTTGTAAATGAAAGCGAATACGAAAACAGTGTCGGCTCAATGTAAGGGTCCAAAAAATATCTCGAAGATGAATCAAAATTCAAGTCCGACGACTTAATTCGTATTCGCAGTGCAGGATTCTATTCCAAGAAAAAGAATTTACACTTAGGTGATTTGTATTCGCATTACTGTGTTAATATTTCACTCGAAAGAAAAAATCCACAATGCAACAAGAACTTATTCAGAACAGAATCGTTTGACGATTAATCATGATGATCACCGAATCTTAGTTGAGCATTTTATCATTTTATTGCTCCATCAAGTAGATTTGACACAAACTTTTTATTGGTTTGTTTCCCATATTATTAAGAATGAGTCTGGGTGAGCAAGTTCAGAATAATAACTGGGCCATCGAATTAAAAATGAGTTATTCGGGATCGAAGTAATACAACAATATTTTCTAATTGAACAAGATTTTTGAATAGAAATTGCAGAAACTCAGAAACCATACTAGATTTTTAGATTTTAAAAAAATCGCTGATTGAAGATATCATTGAGGGTATATCGAAAGGCGAAGAACTGCAAAATTATTTTTGTAAAAATATCAACATTTAATAATCCAACACGAAGTAAAGCGCGGCAAGTTGGAAAGGTAGATTTCAGAATGTATTTATTCATCAATCAAGCTAACGAAACATGCATCAGAAAAAACGGGACATATTCTCACAGGGAAAAAACAGGATATCTATTTTTTGTGTATGAAAGATGGAAGAGAATTCTTCCTAACATCTAGCATAAAACGGGATGACTGGGTTTTTTACCTATTTGAAATACGGAAAAAATATTAATAAAAACTCGCCATAAGCAATCTTGCCTCATAAGCAGGAGGAAATGAAGTATTTTGGTTTACAGTTTTGGCATTGTCAACTTTGATTTTACGATGAATCTGAATTACGAATCGATCGGAAATGATCATTCCCAAGTTTCCAAACTTAAATTATCGAAATCAGATTTTTTGTTCGAACAGTTACTTTCTTCATTTATGTTTCATTTAAAAAAAAGTCCATTAACAATTTCTTTCAGTATTTGATATTGTGACATTTTCGCAATACATTTCGTGTTTTGTTGTGAGAACATGTTCTGCCAATGTACACGATTTTTTCTTCGTTTTAACAATCACCTTTGTATGAAATAAGACCATTTATATTCCTCGATGTCTGTTCAATATACGTTCTATGACAATATGTGCATTCGATTTGTCTTTAGGTTTAATGGGGTCCTTAGTAATGAAACTGTTTTCAGATTTTTGAATGTATTGATTAATGTAGGAGTTAATTCTTCGAAATGCGGTGATGATTTGTATAAAATGATGACCATTTATCAATGAGTTTTTTGTTTCTCGTAAATGTGAGGAACTGAATAAAATTTTATTTTCGTGACGGACCCCTGGACGTGAGAAGTGTGTATTTGTCTATTTCTGTTGTACGGTCTTCTAATTCAAGTTCCCTTCAATTCTTGTTTTTGTAGGTATTCATTTTATCCAGAGGGCCATAGCGCTTTTTTCATACGTGACGATTTCTACCAGTCAACACCTACCGCAAGCCACGTAAAGGAACGTAGTTCCAAAAATGAGATGTTTGGGTTAAGAGTTTTCTACCAAAGTGCCATGAAGTTCAGTGAATGATTTCAAGGTATGATGGGGATGTTGAAAATAAAACAATCAATTGTCTGTAATTAATTGAAAATATTTTCCCAAGAGATATTGGAAACGACAGGTGTTTCGATATTTATTTTTAACCGACGAAACCAAAAAGGAGGAGGTTCTCTAGTCGACGCGTATATTTATTTTTTTTTTTATGTATGATCACGCATAACTTTTTACTGAGACGTCCGATTCCGATAATTCTTTTTTACAGTGGATAGGGTGTACTTCGAAGGTGGTCCCATTTGAATTTAAAAGATGAAATCCACCCCTAAGGGTAGAAAAATGAAGGATATTGATCACTCACCCTCTGAATTCTGGTCCGTTAACCGATTCTATCAGGCATAACTTTGTACTGGGTTCTTCGATTTGAATTATTCTTTTTTTAGTAGATAGGGTATACCTTATATTTGGATTTCGAATTACCTCATAGTTGATCATATTTGGATTTAGAATGGAATTATCCACCCTTACAGGTAGAAAAATAGGGGATAATTGATTTTTCAGTTGTGAAAATTGGCACACACATACGTAGTTGACAATGACAGATCGCTACTGACATTATTTTTGTTCCACATCCATCAAAATCATTATATTCTATGAGAGGATGGAATGATATACAAAGTAATGGAATAAACTAACCAGAACAACAAAAATAATTTATATTACAACAAATTGTAAAAGTAGATAATCATATTATTTAACTGGTAATAGTTGAAGTAAGGTGGGTAAGTAAGTATTTTGGAAGTAATCAAAAAACAAATAGGTAGTAATTAGTAAATTTTAGCTACAAAGAATTGAAAAATAAAAACTTTTTAACAAAAAATTAAAACAACGAAATACGGAACTGAAAAGTAAAAAATAAAATAAACATTCTTAGTCTCAGTAACTAAGCTCCTTAACTAATGTAAGTAACTAATTTTGAGTCGGCGCCAAACGAACAATCAACGAAGATCATTAAATTACTTCAAAAAAATTATCAGAATGTCACCGTGCAACTCGATGCCATCATTTTACGCCTTACCTAATTCATTTGCTTGTTTGTTTGGCGCCGACTCAAAATTAGATACTTTTATTAGTTCAGGAGCTTAGTTACTGAGACTAAGAATGTTTATTTTATTTTTTACTTTTCAGTTCCGTATTTCGTCGGTTTAATTTTTTGTTAAAAAGTTTTTATTTTTCAATTTTCTGTGGCTGAAATCTACTAATTACTAACCGCTTTTTTATTACTTCCAAAATACTTACTTACCCACCTTACTTCAACTTTACCAGTTAAATAATATGATTATTTACTTTTACTATTTGTTGTAATATAAAGTATTTTTGTTGTTCTGGTTAGTTTATTTCATTATAATATATCATTAATTTATAAGGTATTTGATATATCAATTTATACAGGTTGGTTATTTATTTCTATAAATTCGAGTCGACACGATAAGAAAATAGTCTTTATCAATGAGCAGGTGTCGTGGAACTGTAGATTCAGAGATATTCAATTGTGATGATAGTAGAATTTTTTATGAATATTTCATAATATCATAAAGATTGGTTGATGTAAGTTGGGTAACTTGTCTTTGTCAAGGGACTGATGGCGCGGTATAATAATTATTTAAATCTACGGAATATTAATTCAATGAAACAATACCTAGAAAATCAAATATATGAATTTAATTCATGTTGCAAAATATATCACCCTACAAATCCAGAAAAATACCATTTATTTTTAGCCTCATGTTCCCTTTTCACTCTTAGAATTTTCCCCGTCAGCTTCCCCCTTAAAAAAATCACCGACACCCCACTGCGCAACACACATTTCGCCAACTTCTTTGCCCTTTCAAGTTGCTCAGAATCCACAAGGTGTGGTCAGAACATGATAATCCATTTTTCCTTGAAAGCTTTTCGGAATACTTCTGGCAGAGTATCATATCTAATTTCTATAGGTTTATATAGTGGGAGTCTTGAGGGTAGCTAAAATAGTGGTTTATTATACGGGAAGCTGCGTCGCAATGGGTGGTGAGTTGTTAGGGGTGATCGGATCAATGAACTCGCGAAATTATTTTATTGTGCCGCAAAGACGGAGGGTAATGTTTTATGGGGAGTTTCGAAGGTTACGATGAAGTGGCAATTTTTCAACAGATTCTTCGATTTTCGAGTTGCACTTGGTTTCTGAGAAACGTAAAATCGTCTAAAATAAACAAGCCCTTTCTGTCATTCTGAATAATGAAAGTTTCATATTTTTCTAATTTAGCGTTGACCAGTGGTATTTACGTTTTTGAGATTCAAAAAAAGTAGATAACTGAAGATGCTTTTATGTACTGATTGGGGGACACCCTAAATAATATTTTTAAATTTCCTTTGTTTTCTAACCACCCACGTTCAAATATTCAATCCGTAATGAAGATAACTGATGGCATCAGCGATGTGTTATTTTAGGAATATGCCAGAATCTATAGAGCGACTTTGATTTGAAGACAACAAAAAACGGTAGATATTTGTATTTGAAATTGTATTCGAAAAACTTTCAAAATTATGCAGAAATCTGTTTTTGTGTAGCTTTTCCAATACTGAAGAGTCCGCAAAATGCCATTACAGTATCACTCCAAACTCGTCATGGCAACACAGGAATTCATCTCGGGTGACACGTTTGAATGCACTGTATTTCATAAGACTTCGATCATTCATTCTCAAAAAGGAAATTATTCCCAGGACATTTTACGTCTTGGAATACAATACATTTCAATCAAAAAAATTGAATCTGCTTTTACCAAATTAATGAAATGAACCCCGCATCAAATACATGGGAAAATGGCTCTCAGCCAATTTTGAAAATGTTTGGGGATATTGTTGAACAAGTCACTGAAGTTACAGTCAAGTTCAAATTAGTTTTTATGTTAGTTTCGGAGATATAATTTTTGAAAATCATAAAAATTTACTTTTTAGATTATTAGTAACTAAATCTGCTGATGATTTAGGAATCAAATGACATGCCAGTCAGTCAGTCATTAAGACAAAAGAAGCCGCCTATTATACAGGGTGGGTAAAAAATATCGACAATTTAGCATATTTCGCCAATCTTTATCATTGGTACCCATTAGTAGGACTGAGCATTTCTCATTAAAAATATCTGTACTTTGCTTTTGACAAAAATATTTTCTTTAGAAGTTTTAACTTTCTCCCAAAACACTATTGGTTTAATGAAAAATTTGTTTTTTATTCCTCATGTTTTTAACATTAATCATTCAAAACAGCCTTTTTGAGACAATAAATCCGCTTCGAAGCAAAAACTACTTGAGGAAGACTTCAGTTATACTTAAAAGTTAATTACATTTCACTAGTGTAGTTTCATCAATTTCCTATGTCTGGTTTTTGAAATATAAATATAAATTTTTTATATTTTATAGAAAATATTATCCTAATCTTATTTCTTGATGAAATAAATATGATCTTGCGGCGCAAAATAATTGCGCCGTTAAAAACCCCATGATCATAAACCGTGTGACTATTAACGGCGTGGCTATTGATACGTTGGTATGCGGTTTTCCACCTACTTTACGAAAATTCGGTGTCCAGGTCCATATAAGTCGTACTCTACGCTTCATGACGATTCCAGGAATACCTATAAATAGTAATTATGAACCCTCCCCAACGTGTCAATAGCCACGCCGTTAATAGTCACACGGTTTATGGACATGCGATTTTTAATGGCGAAATTGTTTTGCGCCGTAAGATCATATGTATTTCATCAAGAAATGAGATTGGATAATATTTTCTATAAAATATCAACTTTTAATATTTGAATTTCAAAAACCAGACATAGGAACTTAATTAAACTAACACTAGTGTATGTTAATTTACTTCAAAGTATAACTGACAAATATGATTCAATTCGACAGGCCCGTTCAAGAATAATTAACAGACATATATATTAGGTGCAAAACCTATTTCAACTTATATTTGTAAACACTCCCGTATAAAATGTGATTGTAGCTTTTTGTAGCTAATTATATTAAGCAATTACCATAAGTAGTTTTGGCTCCAAAGCGGATTTATTGTCTCAAAAAGGCTGTTTTAAATGATTGATTAAAAAAACATGAAGTATAAAAAAAAAATTTTTTAAACAATTAGTGTTTTGGAAGAAAGTCAAAACTTTTAAAGAAAATATTTTTGTCATAAGCAAAGACTCCCAATACAAATATGTTTAATGAAAAATGCTGTCGCACTAATGGGGACCAATGATAAAGATTGGCGAAATATGCTAAATGGTCGCTATTTTTGACCGCTATAATAGGCGGCTTCTTTTGTCTTAACGACTGACTGACATGTTATTTGACTTCCTTTAAACCAGCAATGCTTATTTAGTTATTTCTCAACATACCATCAATCAGGCGTATATAGTTGTAGTTCAAAGTCGTTTCTGGAATGTTCTGAAATTATACGATTTCAATTCGACCTCTTAGGCGGTAACTTTGGTACTTCATCGGATCAATCAATAGGAAATTAAAATCAATGATTTATCTGATGTCCTCGACTGTAACTGAAGTTATTATAACGTTTTGACAAGTCGAAGAAAATTGACCCTCCAGGAATCAATATCTTAAAACAAAACCATTGGACTACATTGGGTGTATATCATTCTGAAGAAACTTATTAGGAGGCCTAATCAAAAATCCAAAAATATTGTTCTGATGTCTTCTCACATCAATGATGTACCTTTCCATTTCCTTCTTGAAAAATTATCTGGCTATACCTAAACTCATATATATATATATATATTATATATATATATATATATATATATATATATATATATATATGGTACCTTGTGAAACTGAACAGGTATATATCGGTCAAACTAGTCAGTATTTGGAGAATAGATTAAATGGACACAAATACGACAAGAAGAACCAAACTGCGCTTAGTAAACACGAGCAACAACTAAACCACAAATTTGATTTTCCAAAAACTAAAATTATTAAAACTGAGCATAACCAAACCAAAAGAGAAATATATGAAATGATCCATATTAAACAAACCCCAAATACTGTCAATTTTAAAACAGACATAAAAATCTAAATAAAATTTACTATAATATCATGTAGATCGGTACATAAACTGTCAGTTTTCAGCTATCTTACATGCTTTTAGTCCTTAGCGTTTAAGCTTTAGCCTTTAAAAAAAAAAATTTAAATAAAAAAAAAATAAAAAAATAAAAAAAATGTGCTCGCGTCAGGATCGAGCCTGGGACCTTTGGTTGCGGGGCGGACGTGCTGCCACACAGCTATTGTGCCTGTGACAAGTCCCAAAAAAATAACTATTACTGATTTTACCGTTTTAGATTTGCAATTGGTTTTAAACTCTCGATTCAAATAAACATAACCTGCAAAACAATCAAAACATTTAAGATATGTGGTAGTCTTTCACTCAGTTGTAAATCTGTGTGTGTCCGTATTGAAATAGTTTCATTAATTGTATTTTAACATGATACAACCATCACCGTAGACACGTGTTTGTTGACTCCGTTGATTTGTCGTTTTCTACCAAGTGTGGTTCATCCTTGCACTTCTTCACCGTACTGATGAGGGCCGAGAGCCCGAAACACGTGTCTACGGTTAACACTCCTCTCTGAGGGCTATGTCCATTAAATTTCTTCCGTTTTGTTTACCAGTCCCCTCGATATTCTTTCCATTCATATCTATAATCCTGGACTCGGATGTCACGCAGGTAGCTATAGCTGCCTCCGTGGTGACGTTGGTTGTTGCCCTGGAATGCAGGGTCTGCTAACCGAAACCACAAATGTGCGGCTGGCTTCTGTTTGTTGACTCCGTTGATTTGTCGTTTTCTACCAAGTGTGTTCATCCTTGCACTTCTTCACCGTACTGATGAGGGCCGAGAGCCCGAAACACGTGTCTACGGTTAACACTTCTCTCTGAGGGCTATGTCCATTGAATTTCTATATATATATATAGTATCAAGAAGAACTTCATGAATTCGATACAATACTACCTAATTCTTTAGTTTAGAATAAATTACTAACAATAACTCTTCCCGTAAACTTCGATGGTTTAGGCATCCGACTGGCTTCTTCTCTTTCATTGCCAGCTTTTCGTGCTTCTCATAATAGTTTTCGTGCTTCAATTTTACCAAATTATTTCTCTGAAATATCCGATATCAACTATTCATAAGCTGAACAGAACTGAATTTCTCAAAAGAAAGAGACTGGAAAGCCTGGAATATTCCAATCATCGATTCTAACTGAACTGAAAGGAAACCCGTTTCGTTATACTTTTTACTTTTGATTTGAGACTGATCACAGAAATATTAGGAGGTGTTTAGGAAGAATTGAATCATTTTCCAACTTTTGATTTTATCGAGGTTTATACGAAAATATAAATGCTGATTGTATTTTCCGATAAAAATATGTCAGATACGTGATTCGTTAGGACTGTAAAAAAATATTTGAAAAATGTGGTGCTTTTCCGAATATGTTTATCCCTTTTCCAAATATATTTCCGGAGTTATTCATGAATTAAAATATTTTTTTCTGTGTGAGCGTATATATAGTAGATAGCTGAATTCAGAGATAAGTGTCGAAATTAGAACATTGGAAAGTCCGAGAACGCTATTAATAATTTATTATTAGACAAGACACCATAGCTATGTGTGAAATATTACTATCACCTGACATTCAGAAGAAACCAGGAAGTGAGCCCATAATCAATAAAAACCTTCATATTTCAAGGATATATATTCCAATGAAAAATATATAATAATTTCAGTTACATATCTATAATCAGCAAAACACATAACTCATTATTTTAGATAAAATTGTACATACCCAGACGTATGTACCACACTATTGTTCCCACGATCGGATATGGAGGTGTTAAAGTTAATAACAAATGTTATGTAAAAAATGTCACCGTTAACTGAAAAAGGATTTTGAGAAAATGCCACAAAATATTAGCTGCGCCCAGATATCCTATAGGTTATTGAAGGTTGTCCTCGACTATTAATTTTCCGGATATGTTGTTTTCGACAAACTGAGAGGAATGATGTTTCTACAGGAAACCTTGGGAATCGCCAATATTCACCGCTTCTTATTTAAAATATATTTTTCTTTACCAAAAATAAATCTAAATGGCGGTAATGAAAAATTATCTGGTGGACAAGGAAAATGTTTTAGGAATATTTAGTCTAAATCATCGTGTGTTCCATACACAGGCCAGGCCTCCAATTACTACGATAACCAACAAATATTATCCTTGAAAAATAATCAATAAATGTATTAATTGTAAATTGTAAATAAATTTCTCTTCTGTAAATATACTTGACTTTTTAAGTTTAGTTTTCAATTTAAATCGACTGTCAGTTTGAAAAAAGAATATCGAAGTTTTTTTTAGAAGAGTTACTTCAGCATGGAAAGTTTGTCTACAATGTGGAGATTTTTTTGATATTAGCGATTTGAAAAAAATGCTAATGGAACATATTTGGTTATTCATTCAACAGCTTTCTTCCAGCGTCAGAATATTCTCAGAACAACTGATTCCGTATTCTTCTTATTTGATATTTAAATCGAAATAAAATAATAATAAAAATTTTAAGACAACTTTTTTTAGGTGTACTAAAACGTATAAAATAAGTTTTAGTCATCGCTGACAATTTTAATTTTTTTTTTGAATTATTTGTTCAAAATCTTATTTCACTATTTGAACTTGAAAGTAGGTACCAATTAATTTTATGACAATTCGCGCGACAAGCTTTTTGAAACCAAATAATTCAACAAAAAATTATTAAATCATTGTCAGCGATGACTTAAACTTATTTTATACGTTTTAGTACACGGCTTAAACAAAAGCTTGTCTTTAAAAATATTTTTTATTAGTTATTTCATTTCTTGCTCTTCAGTTAGTTCACTTCGATCTGTTCATTTCTAATAGAGCATCGTTATTACAAGGTCTCTTCCCTGTAAGTTTTGAGCTGGAAGAAATCGTGATCTCCGACCCCAAAAACTCCCACACACCAATTTTGAATTGAATCTGACCATAATCACAAAACTCGTCCGCCATCCTGAAGTCGCCATCTTGAATTTATATATTTAACCAAAAATTCTTATTCTCTGAACCTGAAAACACCCTCATACCAATTATGAATGAAATATCTCGTCCTTCATCGAGGCCGCCATCTTCAATTTATGAATTTTGACGAAAAATTCAAAATCTCCGTCCGCGAAAACCGCCACATACCAATTTTGAAACAAATCGGACCATAATCCCAAAACTCGTCCTCCATATTGGGGCCACAAACTTGAATTTATAGATTTCGACGAAAAATTTATAATCTCCAAACCCAAAACCCCTGCACACCAATTTTGAATTGAATTTGACCATAATCACAAAACTCGTCCTCCATCTTGGGGCCACCATCTTGAATTTATGAATTTTGACAAAAACATTCATAATCTCCGGCCCCGAAAACCCCCACATACCAATTTTGAATCGAATCGGACCATAATCACAAAACTCGGCCACCATCTTGGAGCCGCCATCTTGAATTTATGAATTTTGACAATAAATTCATGATCTTCGACCCTTAAAACCCCCACATACCAATATTAAATCAAATCGGACCATGATTACAATTCTTGTTCGCCATTATATGTTTTCTCTTAAAAATATACCATAATGCATTGTCACCGGAATTATGAACACCTGCCAAATTTCAAATCAATCGGACGACTAGAAGTCGGTCAAAATTGACTTGCGAGATTTGACCCGAACATACAAACATTGCAAGTTAAATAAAAGCTTGTGAAATAGCTTCGCGCTTATTCCACCCTTGTCGTATTTCAAAAAATATCTGATAGATGGCATTTCAATATTGGTTTCGTCCAATTAATTGCCGGTTGCTATTCGTAGAAAGAAATAAGGTTTGGATGTCGTGGTGCAAACTAGGTGATGACATTTTATTTGCTTGCTTGAAGCAAGTTAAGCACTGTCTTCCATTTGCTAACCCTTTCGGATTTTTGTGGAAATCCGATGTCTTTCCAATGGTAACGAGATTCTTTGGCGTAGCCATTGGCATCCCAAGGAGTGGGGTAAGTGTATCAAATATTTTTGTTTTGGGAAACTTTATTAACCGTGTTTTTACTTAACCAGGGTTTCATGGTATGTAAAGCAACTGCTAATTTAATCATAGGAACATCCCTAGAAAGGAGTTGTAACCGGAATTCAATTCCCAATCCCTTGGTGGTGGATGGCGTGAAATCATTCACGCTGCATCTATATGAGAACTAGCAGATTGTGTTATCTCCCATAATAGTCATTCCTCCTTCTATTGGTTGGTTATGAGATAGGAAGATAGCACAGTTTGTACCTTCTCCATTCCTCTTTCAACCTGGTTACGGGGGCAGAGAAGGTAGTCCACCTTCTGTAGACCTTAAGGGTGCCCTTATCGCTAAAAGCTGAATCATCATCATCACTCCACTGGTCGTTTTTCCACCTTTCAGTTGCGCTGAATTCATGGCGAGAAATCAGGCTAGTTAAACTTTATCTCTTTCATTAATTATCGGTTACACTCTACTATCAGCAACAATTCGAACATTGAATATTATCTGTAGTGTCCACATACAATACTGAACGCAACTATATTTATTTTAACAGATATTCCCGTGACTTCTTTCAAATATTTTTTTATTTTTTAACACGCTTTCATTATCTCGACCTGTATGTATAATGAATGTAATGGAATCTTTCAATTCAATTTTCACCTACTTGCAGACGGCCGAATTATTTTTTGAAAATTTGCATATGTATAAGGAACCAATGACAATAAAATCAATAATTTAATTTCAATATGTGCTAGGCCAGGTTGGAATCAACTATGAAACATGGATGTGTCATTTTGTTTAGCTGAAATTCACATTTTTGTGTATATTGGTCCAAAAATAAGTTGATGAGGGTTGTTGCACAGGCCTGGCGACAAGGGGGACTACGGGTACAGCTGTACCGAGCCCTGAACGATAGGGGAGTCCCATGTAAAAGATTTTAAAAATTTGTTTCAAAACTATGCGATTTTATTGCGACATTTAAAAAAATTACAGGTCCTTTAGTATTTTTTATTAAATGCAATTTACCAGTTTCAATTGAAAAACATTTTTCCAGAAAGTGAGCATTGCACTGCGCATTCTCTGGAGTCTGCAGTCGCGGAAGGTGAGCGAGCATTCATCAAGATTGTTCCAATAAAAAAACTATATCAATGCTTCAAGAGCGGCGATTGAATAGTTTGGCTTTGTTATCTATAGAGCATGAAACTGCACGAGAAATAGATTTCAGTGACGTTATGAAGGACTTTGCCACATTAAAAGTAAGAAGGCTAATTTAAAGTTAAAATATGTATGATTTCTTGCAATAAATAAATAAAAAATTAATTGTTTTATTATGAACCTAACCAAATACATATGAAGCTGTACTAAAGCAGACTATCACTTGCTACTATAGTATAGTAACTACCCACATGGGAATCAGAATGTGAGGAATTTGAAGAAAGGTAGTGCTTCTCAACTGTACCCCATTCTTCCAATCTGTGACGAATTCGTAAGTGTATATTTCCTTTAATTCCCATAATTTTCAACAATGTTGGAACTGTCCCTTTTTCTTGGATTTTGAATACTAATTTATAGAGCCGAGTGAATCCTCAAATTACTTTTTGTTTTGTTTCAATAATTGACTGATAGCACTTGACCCAGTGCATGACCAACTACTATAGCTTACGGGATTGTGACTTTTCTTTGATAGAAGAAAAAGTTTGGGTATCTGGAAAATGTTGAGTTACCGTTCACTTTTTTTCATCTCATTACTATCTTATATAAAACAAATATAAACACTACTAATTTCCAAAATAAAATAAAATCCATTTTGCTTACCATAGCGTCTGAATGAATTAATGAATTTTTCACAACTTTCTGTCAACCTCAATGTTATTAAATAATTTTTCAATGTAATCTGAGCTTTGGTGATTTAAATAATTTTTCATTGAATTGTGTAAGTACATTTCATGTATAAAACATCAATAACCTTATTTATATTGAAAAAGGAGAAATTCTCAATTGAATTTTTGTGAAAATGAAAAAAACTACGATAAAATATATTTCTATTCAATATTTAGTCGAATGTTACCCTTTTCAACATGAATACCTCCCAAGAGGTTATCTTGGACGATGAAAGATAGTTACTAAAGTTTATCTTCCAGTAGCAGATTATTCTACATTCCACATCTGATTTGATGGACATCCTGTTCATATTCTCAAACAAATCAATAATAATCTACTGTTAGTATTACAAAGAAAAGATACCGACAGACTCACGACTCGTAAGTATTCTTATAAAGTTCCTGTTTCCAATTTGATGTACGGAACCCTAAAAAACCGCAAGGAAAATGTTTATAAGTCATAAAAGGAATATTTACAAAGGCTTCAATTTTATCCTCGCTGCCATACCAGTAACAAACCCACGTCTTCAAAGTAATTAACGTAATACTGTGTAAGTAGCAGAAATTGTAAGAATTCTCATAGATTAATGAATAATTCATTAAGGCTTTTGACGTACAATGCAAGAACAGAATGTATGAGAAGGGGTGATTAATTTTCGACGCGTATGTCGGGATTAAAAGATCAAGTGAGCAGTCAGGGGCAGGCGCCTCGACTTTCAGGCGTCGCCGAGGCGTCTGTTCGCCCTCCGCCCCACCCCCACTTAGCACCTCCCGCCACCCAAACTCTCTCGCACCTTGAAGCATCGGGGCGCCGACGACTGTCAACTGTTCCTCTATCAAATTTGGTATATTGCTAGTGCCGATTTTTTGCTAGCGAATGGATATGAAAATCTTTTTTAACCTTCGGTACACTGATCATTCTTTCGACAGTAGGCTAGAGAAAACATAATTAATGTCTTTTAAACGATATGACTTTCATAGATACGAAAATGGTCCCTCCAGAGAACACATAAACAAAAGTTTTTGTATCAAAAATGCATATAAAACGTGAATGAATAGAATTTTCACAAATAATTTTCTCCTTTCAATCCAGTTATATCCTTCAGTTTGTCTGGAAGATTATTGAAAAGTTCAAGGCCAACATGATCAGAAGTACTTGACATTATTTTTACAAGCTTTTATTCAACTTGCTTCGTTCTTATGTCATTCGTTCTGTCATTCGTTCGTTCTGCCATTCTTTCCGGTTCAAAATTTGTAATCCATTTTTGGAGCGCTTGCCGACATCCGCTTGAGCTGAAATTTGGCAGGTGTACATAATTCCGGTGACAATGCATTATGAAATTTTTGTTAGAGTAAAATACAAAATGGGGGCTCCAAAATGGCGAACGAAATTTGTAATTATGGTCCGATTTCATTCAAAATTGGTATATAGGGGTTTTCGGGGGGTAGGGAATTACGACTTTTTTGTCAAAATTCATAAATTTGAGATGGCGGCTCCAGGATGGCCGACGAGTTTTGTGATTATGGTCCGATTCAAAATTTGTAATCCATTTTTGCAGCACTTGCCAACATCCGCTTGAGCTGAAATTTGGCAGGTGTACATAATTCCGGTGAGAATGCATTATGAAATTTTTGTTAGAGTAAAATACAAAATAGGGGCTCCAAAATGGCGGACGAAATTTGTATTATGGTCCGATTTCATTCAAAATTGGTATATAGGGGTTTTCGGGGGGTAGGAGATTACGACTTTTTTGTCAAAATTCATAAATTTAGATGGGGCTCCAGGATGGCGACGAGTTTGTGATTATGGTCCGATTCAAAATTTGTAATCCATTTTTGGAGCACTTGCCGACATTCGATTGAGCTGAAATTTGGCAGGTGTTCATAATTCAGGTGACAATGCATTATGCATTTTTTTTAGAGAAAAAACAAAATGGGTTCCTAAAATGGCGTATGAGATTTGTAATTATGGCCGGATTTGATTCAAAATTGGTATGCAGGGGTTTTCGGGGTCGGAGATTATGAATTTTCTGTCAAAATTCATAAATTTAGATGGCGGCTCTAAGATGGCGGTCCGATTCGATTCAAAATTGGTATGTGGAGGTTTTCGGGGTCAGAGATTATGAATTTATTGTCAAAATTCATGAATTCAAAATGGCGGCTCCAAGATGGTCGGACGAGTTTTATGATTATGGTCCGATTCGATTCAAAATTGGTATGTGGGGTTTTCGGGGTTGGAGATTATGAATTTTTTGCCAAAATTCATAAATTCGAAATGGCAGCTCCAAGATGGCGGATAGTTTTGTGATTATGGTCCGATTCGATTCAAAATTGGTATGGGGGGGTTTTCGGGGTCGGAGATTATAGATTTTCTGTCAAAATTCATGAATTTTAGATGGCGGCTCCATAATGGCGGAGGAGTTCAGTGATTATGGTCTGATTCTATTCAAAATTTGTATGTTGGGGTTTTTAAAGTCGGTGATCATAAATTTTTTTCCAAAATTCATAAAATTAAAATGGCAGCTCCAAGATGGCCGATTATCTCTGTGATTATGGCCCGATTCTATTCAAAATTAGTATGTGGCGATTTTCAGGGTCGGAGATTATGAATTTTTTATCAAACTTCACAAATTCAAGATGGCGATGAGTTTTGTAATTATGGCCCGATTCGATTCAAAATTGGTATGTCGGGGTTTTTGGGGTCGGAGATTATGAATTTAGTCGAAGATTATTGATTTTAGTTGAAATTCTTAAATTGAGGATGGCAACTCCAAGATGGCGGATGAGTTAATCTTTAGATGGTCTCCTCATTGAAGGACTAGATACCTCAGAACTTACAGGAAAAAAAGGCCTCATAATAACGATGCTTCAACAAAAATGCATAGATTAAAACGTGTACTCAAGTAGTAAAAAGCACATAAAAAAATTATTAATAAAAAAACTCTTTAAAGACAAGCTTTTATTCAAATGTTCTAAAAAGTAAAAAATAATTACTTTCAGGACACTGGATTCATCCCAATGAACTTCCAGCACTGTGAGGTAGTCACCGCAGTACTTGCAGCTGCAATGAGGAACCTCCAAGTGCCTTGTCAGGAACCATGGACACACACATGGTGGATCAAAAGATCTGGGAGAAGTGGAGAGCTATGGTGTAGCAGATCAACTGACCTGTATTCTCATCAGGTAAGATAGAATGGGCCAAAATGCCCAAGTGTCATCGGGGGCTACTGCCAGCCCGCGGGCTGGAGTTTTTAGTGAGTAAATCCGAAGTGCAGGAGCGCAGACTTCAAGACTCAGCGAAATGATTTTCTCCACTTCCCAAAACGAAGAATATAATTCACAAGATAAAGGAAGACAAAAATCTCGCAGAGCTCTGAAATTATAAATTTCGAAGAACCTACCGCGATCCATAGGAAATCCACGAACATTCGGCTGTTATTTTTGCATTGAAGTTGTAATCATGTAAAGTGATCCTGATGTTGAGGCTCCCACAGAAGAGATTTGTCACGATAAGTATTGATAAGATTTATCGAATTTTCTTCTGACCATTCCAAAATTATCACTCAAAAGGCATAAAACAGTAATCACATACACACGAAAAACAACGATCCTCTCACGCCCCCCGTCCAGTTCTTGAAACAAAGCGTTCGCCGAGAAAACTGACAGGAGATGGATCGTGGAGAGTCGTTCCAGAACGCCGTACTAATCTAGAGAACATGCTGAGCACGCTCGGAGCGCGCGCCGAGCAGCTCTCAAGTTTGTACGTACCGTCATAAAAACAAGGGAGCACATAATAGATCTGAACAAGGCTATAAGCCTCCAAATTTAATCTAATCTAATTTTCTGTTTGGTGGTATCAGAATGGATTATGCACAAGGTGCTATACATGGTACATATTTCAAATAGGTACATTGAAAAAAGTCATATCCTTTTTGACAATGACTAGATTCAATTTCATTTGGTAATTCTACTAACTGAAGAAACAAAGAGTTATCTGTTTTTTGATACTTTCTAGAGATTAGAATTTCATTATTAAAAAACAATATTTGGAAAATACATTGGCATTTTAAAACATCCAGACTAATATAATGGGGGAACTTTTAGTGTTTTTCAAAATGATCTTCACGATAATGAAATGTTTATTCAGATTAAATAAGTATAAATAGGGTAGGAGTAAGTACCAAAATGCATTATGAGCGATGAAAAAACAATGTCTACGTTTTCTTATGAATATAATCGGTATATGCATCAAACCATAAAATGGAAGTCAGTTGGAAACCAAATATAGTTTTGGTTATTATCTCAATTCATTGATGACTTCCTTTTTACAAGTTTTTATTTAGTTTAAATCTTACAAGTTACATTTGACCCACTTCTAGTTGTCCGGTTAACGTAAAAATTGGCAGGTGTTCACAATTCCGGTGATAATCCATTATGGAGTTTAGAGAAAAACAAAATGACGGACTAATTTTGTGATTATGGTTCGATTCTATTAAAAATTGGTATGTGGGGGTTTTTGTCCAAATTCGCGAATTTAAGATTTTGAATCTGCTACTCACAGAATAACAAACAAATAAGTCAAATAATTGAAGAGATTATTTTTAACTTTTTAGTGCATTTATATTGTAACGTTTACTGTTCTCAAAACGTTCAATTCCACTGTTTCACACAGCAATATGGAATTTTAACCGCAAATAGATCGCTTTTAAATCTGGTATCATCTCACTGGTGAGGTTACAGGTTATGAGAATGTCATAAATAATCCTTTTATTTCCACAGCTCGACGGATGCTCTGATTCTCCACCTCAGAATATTATTTTAATATATTTTGATATTTCGGCACATATCGAATAATAAAACTGTCAAAACAAACCAACTTCGATGTCATTTCAATTTAGAAATGTCAAATGCCTCGTGCACACAGAGTAAGTTGGTGTACTCTGGTGCGATGTGAACATGAATAAGGAAACAGAACAGGCACTCTGTGTCTGATCTAAACACACTACAGAAAAGTGAAATGAATTGTTTTATGATTAGGATGAGTTCTGTGGATGGGTTATTTGGAACACACCTACATATTAACGGAAAGTTATAAAAAATTTGAATGGTGAAGTTTGATATTTTATTTGAAGAGAAAAGAAATTGGAATTCATCCATTCCTATTCCTGCCTCGTGAGTGGTGATAGCTAATTAACTATACCATCCCTATACAAAGAAGAAGAACGGCTTTGCTGAAAGGTGAATATAACTTCATAATTTCTAAAAGAATCCAAGAAGATTGTGTTTTGGTGAACTTTGGAGCAAATATAATTTAATATAAAAGTAGGTTCGCCAGACATGTTTTACAAAGATATTCTTCTATCGTTTGATGCTATAGTTCTGCCAGGTCGTTGATCAGATTCGTTCATTAGACATTTTGGGTATAATCTTTTAATCAGATTATTTTAATCAAAATTTTGTAATCAGGTCTTTGAATCAAATATGAGATCAATCATTACACTGAAATAATACATCCCCAGTTGTAAGAAGAAAGAGACCACTAGAAATTGATAAGTGAAAGTATGCCAAGAAATTATCAATGTACAAAGTAGACTGGCGAAATTAAGTATCCTATAGGAACGACGATAATCGGAGGATCCCTAGAGCCAAGGAGGTCCAGGAAGCATATATTTTCTACTATCGGATTGAACTAATTACTTGGTATTGGGATGCAGAGGAAGACTTTGTGAACGGACTCATTGCAACAGAAACATGTAAGGTTAAATGCATTTAATCGAACACGAAAAGCTATATATGTTATTGATATATATATATATATATATATATATATATATATATATATATATATTTGTGTGAATTCCATATTTATATATATGATACCCGTTTCACTTTAGTCACTGACGTTCAGAGGTAACACCATATTAAGTACTGATTTTAAAGGTAAATAAAAACTTTTTAACAAAAAATTAAACCGACGAAAAAATAAACTAAAAAGCAAAAAATAAAATAAACCTTCTTAATAATAACTGAGCTCCTAAACTAATGTTTCAATTATATTATAATTTTGAGTCGGCGCCAAACAAACTGCAATTGGATTAGGTAAAGCCTAAAATGATGGCAGCGGAATGCATGGCAGCGTTTTGATATTTAAAAAAAATATATGATTTTCGTTGATTGTTTGTTTGGCGCCGACTCGAAATTAGTTACCCACATTAGTTTAGGAGCTCAGTATTATTAAGAAGGTTTATTTTATTTTTTGCTATACAGTTTATTTTTTCGTCGGTTTAATTTTTTGTTATATTTTTTTTTGTTTTTTACTTTTTTGCGGATAAAATTAACTCATGACTATACCTACTCAATTGACTCCAGGTATCCATTATGTTGTAGTGTTAATCAGAACTACATATATGTGTGCTAAGTTTCAACAGATGAAATATTAATAATCCCCTATTTTTCTACCCTTAGAGGTGGATTATTCCTTTCCAAATCCAAAAATGACCAATTCTGAAGTATACCGTGTCCAATGAAAGAAGAATAATCTAAATCGGATAACCCAGTACAAAGTTATGAGTGGTAGAATCGGTTAACAGGTGAAAAATCAGTGAATAAACGATAAATATCTCCTATTTTTCTACCCTTAAGGGTGAAATTTTTTCAATTCCAATTAGGACCAACTTCGAAGTATACCCTATCCAATGAAAAAAGAATAATAGAAATCAAATCAAAAAAATATATATAGAGAACCTCCTCCTTTTTTTTCGTCGTTTAATGATCTTCACGATAATGAAATGTTTATTCAGATTAAATAAGTATAAATAGGGAAGGAGTAAGTACCAAAATGCATTAAGAGCGATAAAAAAACAATTTCTACGTTTTCTTATAAATATAATCGGTATATGCATCAATCCATAAAATAGTAGTCAGTTGGAAACCAAATATAGTTTTGGTTATTATCTCAATTCCTTGATTACTTCCTTTTTACAAGCTTTTATTTAGTTTCACCTGTTCCAATGTCGTTTGTAATAAAATCTTACATGTTAAATTTTACCCACTTCTAGTTGTTATGGAATTTCCGCTAGAGAAAAAACAAAATGGCGGCTCCAATATGGCGGACGAGTTTTGTGATTCTATTCAAAAATGGTATGTGGGGGTTTTCGGGGACAGAAATCATGAATTTTTTGTCAAAAATTCACGAATTCAAGATGGCGGCTTCAAGATGGCAACGAGTTTCCTGATTATATCCCGATTCCTTTCCAAATTGGTGTGTGGGGGTTGATGGCGTCGGATATCATGGTGTTTTTGTCGAAATTCATGAATTCAATATGGCGGCTCCAAAATGGCGGCGTATTTCGTTAGTATGGCCTGATTGCATTCAAAATTGGTATGTGGATTTTTTGGGGTCGGAGATTATCAATTTTTGTCGTAATTCAATAAGATGACGGATTTTATGAATGACTAAAAAGAATTGAATAACAATGATGAAAAAAAAATAAGACAAGCTTTTATACAAATGCACTAAAAAGGAAAGAATTATTTCTACAATTGTTTGACCTAGGTTATTCTGTGAGTAGCAGATGCGAAAGCTTGCCGCAAATATAAAATAGGTGATATTTAAGTGCCTTTATATAAAAGCTTGTCTTAATTTTTTTAATAATTTTTATTTTTGTTGTCTGTCAACATGTCTGTAGTTGTATTCAGTATTTATTGCCATTAACTAAAGTTAATGGTGTAATTGAAGGATTGAGTGATCACCTTTTATTTGAACAGGTAATCGAATAATCTAATCTCCCTTCTATCGTTCATTTCGTTTAATAAATAAATATTATTTATTTGAAAAAAAAAACAGTTTATTATGGGTGTTAGGGGAAAGGGGGGAGAGAACTGTATTTTGCAGTCCTGGTTTCAATAATGATATGCTAGGGAGGAACGGGAGGATCAAATTATCCTCGATATGCTCCAATCTACCACTCCCAAGTGGGCAAAACAAATTGCCGTGGGCAGCCATAATGCACACTGGTCAATTTGCACAACACCAAACAAACAACTGAATTATTTTATAAAGGGCATTTTCAAAGTGCTACATGACAGATGACGACGTCCAGCAACAAACAGGTACTACTTTACAGTTATGTTCCCTTGAATTATCAACCGTGTACTCAACAGGACAGCGATCAAATACACAAGTGTACTTTGTTTGAATCCGGGATGGATTTTGTAACGAAACGAAATCCCGGGCCTCCATACGAGAAATGAATAATTCGTGAGAGTGCATCGAACAAGATATCATTAATTGAGATCAATTAAAGAGGTTAAATAGATGTAATAGTGGTTAGTGAAATGTGTAATTGACATGTACAGCCGGTATAGTGGGCTGCAAGTCTTTCAATCCATGCTGGTAGCACGTCATCGTGCATTGCTCTTTGTGTTGATTCGATGGACTTCAGTATGGATATCGGATGTTTGATCGGTCTCCCAGAAAAGGAAGAATATTTTTCCGAAAAATATTAATTAGATAGAAATGATTTTGGATAAATGTTTTCATTACTCAATAAAAGTCCACCATTCTCAACTGCAACCAGTCAATATATTGTTTAAACAAAAGCGACAAATATTATGTTTGAATTTATCAAATATGTGTTTTTTCGCAAAATAACAAACAAAAATGAATGACGATTTTGAGTTATTTCAGGTCCCTAGAGACACTGAAAAATATCACTTATGTGGATATTTTTGTGAAAAGGTCGTCCATTTTTAATTGCGCAACTGACATAATACTTATATATTTCTAATGAATCATTTAATAAAGATCAGAAGCAATCTCATGAAATTCATGATGCAATTATTATAGTAGAGGATACTCATAGGAGCGCGCAATGAACAATTAAAAATAGCATTGAAAATTAATAGAAGGTAAACTCGTGAATATAATTTTTCTTTTTTGTTTTGATCAATATTTTGACAGGTTGCGGCTGGACATGGTGGACATTTATAATCAGTAATATGTAATGATCAAGTTAATGAAATAAAAAATTCCTACAAATTGACGTTTTGCTCACCCGGCAATAGCTCCCATTCTATATTGGACGCATATCAGTAGAATAAAAATGGTATAACTAATATCTATTCTCTCAAAATTTATTTGGTTAGGATAGGATTCAATTTAATGTTTTATTTGATTCATATGCAATCTACAGAATATCATTCCATTAATCGATTACAATTCCAACAATAATTACATCCAGTGAGCAATATAAGTGATGAATATCTCGTTATAAAAAAAGAAATAATAACTATATTGTGGCAGTATCTACGGTGAGTATCAACCTAACAATTTCATCAATAACTGACTGATTAGGAAGTAGTTTTTGATACATTATTAGCCAAAATTCTCCCATAAAGTGGAAATACTTCGTTTCTGAATAAAGAGATTACGGTAGAATGTAAATTACTTGAACACTGACACATTTTGTGGAGGTGTGCATTTTTGTCCTGATTTGGTTTGTATAGATACGATCCAAATGTATGGAATAAATTCGTTATTTAAAAAATAGGCGACTTTTGGAAAAATCCAAAAACACTTAAGTTTTAATTTTTGAAGCTCCATCTCATGATATAAATGTAAGAGACGTTACGTCACCGGTTGGCGTAATGACGTAATCGACGATTTTTTTAAATACAAACAGGGGTCATGTGACACCTCATTTAAAAGGTCTATCCAACAGTAAAATTATTCAAATATGTATTTACAGGGTCAACCAAAATTATGTATTTAGAAGATTGAAATTACTAAACCTTTTGTTGAACTAAATCATGCTAAGGACCTCCACTGAGAATAAAACATCGTAGTGTCTTATATTGTTTTTGTTGATTCGAAAAAAAAACACATTCATTGAAAAAAGTTCTACACTCTAATTTGAAATTAGACCCCATTGAATTGTTTATATTATTTTCATAAAAATATTCAAATCGCTTATAATCTAGCAATGAGACTTACAGAAACCGAACGAATCGAAATTTTGATTATGATTGGCTTGGAGATAAAGTAAGGACCAGACAGAATTCGTGATTTATTTAATACTAAATACTAACCGAGAACCCGTTTCTCAATCATCAATTAGTAAAATTGAGAGAAAGTTTCGAGAAACGGCCATGTTAAGATCTCCCAAAAGTGGTAGAAAATCAATTCCGAAAGCTAAAACACTTGACGTGGTACTTGCGCCCAAGAATACCCCCATACCAGCTCGAGGCAAATCGCACTGGATAATAATTTACACCAATCGACTGTTGTTAGAGTGTTAAAAAAGAAAAGTGGCATCCGTATGAAGTTCATCTGATCCAAGAGCTGTTAGAAGATGACTTTGAGAGAAGAGTCGAATTCTACGAAATCATGATGGAACGCTGTAACAGAGATAGGCGTTTCATACAAAAGGTACTTTTCTCAGATGAAGCTACTTTTATGCTCAACGGTCACGTAAACCGTCAGACATGTCGATACTGACCAATGTTTGGGCTGGAATTTCAAACAACCAGGTTATAGGGCCATACTTTCTTCAGGGTTATCTGGTGCCACAACTGAATCAGCTATTTCCAAATAGAAATGATTTGTGATACCAGCAGGATGGGGAGCCCCCACCCTACGACGTCGATGTACGAACCTACTTAAATACTGTTTTCCAAGGTAAGTGGATAAGGAGAAGAGGACCGATCGAATGGCCACCAAGGTCTCCGGATTTGACTACGTTATACTTTTTTTATGGAGATACTTAAAGAGCAAAGTTTTTCAAAATCGAACAAATGATCTGGGAGAGTTGAAGGAACGCATCAGAATGGAGACTGCCACAAATAACCCCTGAAGAATCTACTGCCCGACTTTCACATTGCATCATTGTTGAAGGTCATCAATTTGAACATTTATTATAATTTTATTGTATTTTAATAATAAACAGTTTTGGTTTACCCTGTATAAATAAATATTGAATAATTATACTGTTGGATAGACAATTAGTAGACCTTTAAATAAACATGTCCACTGTTTGATTAAAAAAATCATCGATTACATCATTACGCCAACACCGGTAACGTAACGTCTCTTACATTTATATCATGAGGCAGGCCTTCAAAAATTAAAACTGACGTTTTTTGGATTTTTTCAAAAGTGCCTATTTTGAAATAATGAATTTATTCCATAATTTACATCGACTGTAATAGCTACAATGGGCTTGATAAATTTTCAAAGTGAGACTTTGTGATAACGTGAGGTGACTTCCTTTTTGGAACAAAGAGATAAATTAAGTTAGGATCCACATCATTCATAACTTAGAGAGGCGCATTTTACCCAAATTAGTGTGAGCTTCAGGAAGCACAAATAGAGATGTTGTTCTGTGAATATATTTGGATTGCCAGTAGATTAATTTTTCCAAGAGATACGTGGAAACGATTCTATGATTCAGTAATTTATACATAAATAGTGCGCAAGCAATTTCATAAATTCAAATTCAAATTCAAATTCAAATTCAAATTCAAATTCAAATTCAAATTCAAATTCAAATTCAAATTCAAATTCAAATTCAAATTCAAATTCAAATTCAAATTCAAATTCAAATTCAAATTCAAATTCAAATTCAAATTCAAATTCAAATTCAAATTCAAATTCAAATTCAAATTCAAATTCAAATTCAAATTCAAATTCAAATTCAAATTCAAATTCAAATTCAAATTCAAATTTTATTGACCATTTGTAGCCAAGCAGTGCTTGGATATGGCAAGTCATTTTACACTTAGTAGCACATTATTAATGCTATGGGAAACAGATTTAAAAAATCAATAAATTATTTTGAGAAAACAATAGTCATACAAGGACATACATAGAAGTAATAACATAAATTAAGTATTTTTACAAAAATTTACAAATTCTTCAAGGCTATAGAAAGCATTCATTGTCAGCATTTTTTTAATTTTCTTCTTGAAGAGGGGACGATAATTCTTTTAAGTTATTTGGTATATAATTGTATAATGTGAGTCCATTATGTTGTGGTGATTTTGTAAAGTATGTATGGTTGAATTTTTCGATGCGAAGGTTATCTTTGTTTCTTGTTTCATACCTGTGCCTGTCTCCATTTTTAGCATAGCTATCTTTATTATTATGTATATATAGTAATATATTTAAGATGTATATGCAGGGAAATATCAATATACCCTTTAGTTTAAATATTTATCGGCATGAGTCGAAAGGTTTCATACTATATATTATTCTTATTATGCGTTTTTGGAGAACGAATATTCTAGTCCATTCAGTTGCAAGGCCCCAGCTGATTATGTTGAATGATAAGGTCGAGTAGACTACGGAGTAATATACTTTCAGCAGAGACGATTCATTAAGTGATTTTTTTAGTGTAAGGAAGGCAAAGCAGCTTTTTTTAAGCTTGTTACATGTATTATCTATTTGTTCAATCCACATTATGTTATTATCGAGATGTATGCCTAAGAATTTTGTAGATTTTGATATTTCATGTGGATTGTTATTTATGTTTAGATTGACTAGGTTTGGTTTATTACTGCGTGCGCTGTTGAATTGAATGAACATAGTTTTTTGTAGATTCACCACAAGATGGTTTCTTGTACACCATTCATAGAATTGGTTTACTACTGAGGTCACTTTCACATTAAGAGTACTCAGCGAGGAGCCCGTCACTATTATTGTTGTATCGTCTGCATACATAAACACCTTCCCCCCTTCAATATAGTCAGGAAGGTCATTTATGTACAACAGGAATAAGAGTGGTCCTAAGATACTCCCCTGAGGGGTTCCTATACCTACATTATATTGGCTAGAGAGATCATTCCCAATTTTCACAAACAATTGCCGTTCCGTTACATAGGAAATTATCCAGTTCTTTATAGGGCCCCGCAATCCTAACCGTTCCAGTTTTCTTTCAAGTATGCTTGGGTTCAGCGTATCGAAAGCCCGCGTTAAATCAAAAAATATACCAAGAACATATTCACCATTGTCAAGACTGTTATATATATACTGAGTGACCTCGGTTGTTGCAGTTTGGGTTGATAACCCTTCTAATAATTCTGAGTGACCCCAGTTTGTATTGGGTTGTTATATTACTTTGGCTATTGGACTCAATGTCGTGATTGCTCTATAATTTTCAATTTGTTGTGGGTCACCCTTCTTATATACTGGGGTGGTTTTTGATATTTTTAAGATATTTGGAAATTGACCAACTCTCATTGACATATTTATAATTTGACTGATATAGAAACTGAATTCATTCCGACAGGCTTTGATAAGTGCTGTTGGTATCTCGTCATATCCTAAGGAGGTTTTATTTTTCAAGTTTGAAATGATATCCATTACTTCGTTCTGGTCGTATGGTTCGTAGAAGAATGAGTTACTATTAGTTCTGGGTAATGTGCAATTTTCAACACTAGGCATTTGAGCAGCATATTCATCATTTACTAAGTTTGCAAAGTAATCTGCGAATAAGTTTGCGATATGGCATTTATTTAGAATAATTTTGTTATTTAAGCAGATGGTGATTTCGTTATGGAAAACTTTCTTTTTATCTAGTTTCATGTTTACTAACTCCCATAATTTTTTTGTAGGGTTCTCAGCATTCAATATAAGGTCGCTATACAATTTTTTCTTTTCTGATTCAAACTTTTCATTCACGGTTTTTTTTGTTTTTTTATAGTAATCATGGATATTCTCATTATCCTGTTGCTTTCTAAGCCAATTTAGGTGTTTCAATTCATTGAATTCACTTTTCAATTCTCGGGACATAATGAAATTTGTTTTTTTATCATTTGTATTTGGTTTAATTTTTTTGAACGGATGTGTGATCTCGAAGCAATATTACACATGATCCCAAAACGACTTGTAGACTATATTTATATCATCTGATGTCGATAAATTCAGTGGTTCTTTATTGAAATAGTGCTTGAAGTTGGAAATAGTATTTTTGTTTGTTATTCGTTTTTGGATATGGTTTTCGTTAATTTTGTTGTTATCAATTGAAGTCTGCCAAGTGAGTTCTTGGGCATAATGATCTGAGAATCCCGGGTCAAACACCTTACATTCGGCATTATTTGATATATTTGTCATTATATAATCTATTGATGAACAGCTGGTGCCTCTGGTAGTTGTTACGCCCCTGGTGTGTTCATTCACCATAGACTTCAACTGATAACATTCCATAATGTCTATGAGTTTTTTGTAATTTATATTGTTTACCTTGTTATCCATTTTGATGTTCAGGTCACCACACACTATGGTTTTTTCGAACTTCTCATTTGAATACTGTAGAATTTGGTCCAGTATAGTGAAAAATAATTTTATGTCGCCATCCGGTGGCCTATAAATTCCTTCAGAAGTGTTACGCAAGGGAGATCAAAGCATTACACTCCGATTTTTTTTATAATCGAGATATTTGTGAAACTATTTTTGAAGGTATTCAATTTCATTTCTATATTTTTCGTAGTATGGTGACCAGATGATAGAGGCATACTCCAGTATGCTTCTGACTTAAGTGTCGTACATCATTATCAATGTTTTCATATCTTTGAATCCACGGGCATTTGTTAACACAAATCCTAATATTTTATAACCTTTTTTTGTAATTGTATTCACATGATAGTTGAAATTGATTATGTTTCTCGAAAAAGATACTGAGAAACATTTCTTTATGTTGAGAGGAGTTTGGTGCTTTTACCAGGTTGCTACTTCATCCAAATATTTTGTGGAACATCGATATTATTGATTTTTCTGTGTATTTTGAAATCTCGCAAAGATCAAATATTCGGGCGATCTCAAACAATTTCGCAATGAACTTCATCAAACATAGAAAGAAAAATGCAAATTTGGGCCCTGAGGTACACCATAATGGGTGATGAATTTTTCCGAGCAACCCCCTTTGAAGGCCACATATTTCTGACGACCATTCAAATAAGATGCGCAAAGTTCTAACATTTCAAATATCGTTGTCGACCTTGTCAAACGCTTTTGAGATATCTGTTTTATAACATCCAATTGTCCAGCATGGTCGACCATTTCGTCTATTCCTGAGAAAATTGAATTAGGTTAGTAACTTCGATTTTCTTGATGTAAAGCCATGTTGAACGTTGGATGAATGAAGCCCGGCAAATTCCACCATTTTTAGATATATAATTGATTCAAATACCTTACTGGGTACACAAATTAACGCAACAGGTCTATAACTGACGTTATCCGACTTTTATCTCCACTTTTCAGTATAAGGGAAACTTTGCTCAATTTCCATGATTCAGGATAAACCACGATGGGGGCTTCAAGAAAAAATCCGCGCATACCTTTATTATATAGCCGGAATATTGTCAGGCCCTAAGACTTTTTGGGTTTCAAGCGTTTTATGTCGAGCAATATTTCTTCATCAGATATGGCTTCGATGGGAAAGATTATTCGTAGTATTTGGTATTTATAGATTAACCGTGTCATATATTTGGCTCGTCACTGAATATACGCTTTTGAAATAATTGTTGAAGAAAAACTATATTTTCTTGCCAACATTGCAAATTCATTAAATTATTATTATGCTCTTTAACAATGGATGGGTCTTTAACAATTAAGAATTTCAAGTTACAATAGTTGTTAAAAAATTATGAGGTAGGTATTCAACAAAAATCGTTTTTACGAGTTGAGAAAGTTGAAATTGTAGAATAAAAATCGACATTATAGATAGACAAAACGAAAACTCGGGACGACCTGATATGTTAAAAACCACAAACATACGTATACTGAGATTAAACCGAAGAATATTTAGATACTTAGGAAAAAACTTGCCATAAAAAAGTTCAAAATCATCAAGAAATGTGTGTGATCCTCTATGTCTTTCTGGTATATACACTGTCTAACTTGAATTTGTGGATCATTTCACTGATGAGTCTTTTTTACAGAGGGGGTTGAACATCGAGAATCATAGTATTAGAAGAATCAAAATTGTGGCCGTTTTCCTCAGCGTTTCAGCTAAACCAGTAGGATTGATGGGATTCTTTTTTTTAATACCTTTCATATTTTTTTTTAAATAATGTGCGTGCTGTTTTTTGCCGGCATAGCATTCGTGCAATTATCACAAATGATTTTATTTACCACATTTAGATTGAATCTCTGAAGGAGTTTTTTGGCGTTTTCCGATGGTGTTGTCATTTGAAAAAGCTATTCATATTTGTTCTCCTCCCAGAACTAGTGCTAGTTTTACAGAGGGGTCCCAATTCTAGCAAGTATATTTACTCATGGTTCAATTGGGCCGACCTAGGGCCTAATTGGGACCGAAATATTAAAATAATTGGTTAAAACTGAATTTTAATACAACATTGTTGCAAATTTTATGGTTCTCAGGTAATAAATTAGGGGGGGGGGGGTGTAGGTACTCAGGTAATTAATTAGCTATTTTTCGTATTGTTAATATAAGGTGTACTTCATCGTTATTAAGTTTATTTTCTATTCAAATTTGTTAGTTGTTTAAAGTGTTGTTAATGAGAGTACGTTAGTAAAATGGAATGTACGCTAATTTCAGGTGAAAAAGGAAAATCTCTGTTACTGATTAACGGGTACATTTTTGCTTCCAAAAAGACTTGGAAAATGGTGCAAAAAATCTTTTTGCAAAGCCTTTGTCAAAACAACTGGAGAAAACGTAAAGATACGTCCTTCCAGAGAGATTTTTGATGCCAGGTATTTTTTTAACTGATGATAATTGGTAATTGTTTTTTTTTTAGATATTTCCAGATTGTTTTGGTGGTATTCTGGGGTGAAGATTGCGAGTGCTCTTGTTTATATCCGACTGCGCAACGCAAACGTTGCGCTCAAGAGACCAAACGCGTTGGCCGATTTTGATGATTTTTACGTCAATCGAATTGCGAGTGTCACTAGACATGACAGTGATCAAAATTCAATATGGCGACAACCAGACGCCATATTGTGAATAAAGACATTACAGTTTTAATCAAAATTCAATATGGCGACAACCAGACGCCATATTGTGAAAAATCCTAACTAAAAAGTGCAAAATAAAAAAGGTAATTTAAAAATAAAAAACCCGACTGCGTAAAAAGTGAACTTTAAAAAAGTGAAAACAAGATGACCAGAAAATTATGTTTTAAGAGGTTAACTATTAAATTAATACTACAAACAATCTCACGCAGTCGGATATATCTTATTAATTGAAGAAGATGCCTCCGACTGCGTGATATTGTTTACAGTATTAAGTTTAATAGTCAACCTCTTAAAACACCTAATTTTCTGAAAATATTTTCTGGTAATCTTGTTTCCATCTTTTTTAAGTTCACTTTTACGCATTCGGCATTTTTGATTTTTGAATTATCTTTTTTATTGACTTCTTAATAATGCAGATTCAATGCTGAACATTGTGATGTAAAGAGTATTTCAAAACTTTTCAATTTTAATATTTTAGAATTACTTTTCACACTATTCAACATAAAATAAACATCATTAGGCATTTGACAACAAGAGCGTGATAGAGAAATACAATCATCCATAACAAAATACTGTACGACAAATTTCTCTGTGAATAGTTCTGAGAGAAGAACAAACCAGAAAAGCTTTTTCAAACGACAACCCCATCAGAATACGATTTTTTTCGCGCCAGAAAACAAAAACTCCTTTAGTATTTCAATATAATGTGGTATATTAAATCAATTGTGAGAATTGTACGAAATATATAGACCAACCATCATGATATTTGGAAAGAAGGATATCGGAACACGGAAGCGACATTAAAAAAACTAGCAATCTATTGATCTAGTTGAACACGCTAGGGAACACGGCCACAATTTAGATTTTTCTAATGTTGCAAACCTTCGATGTTCAACCTCTCCTGTGAAAAGTGGTCAACATATTCAATCAAGACAGTGTGAACATCAGAATACGTTTTATAATTTGATAATAGAAATCAACAAATGACTTAACAACTTTTTTATTGGCCACCGTTTTTCCAATTCGACAAAAGCTTGCAAATATAAATGTTTGCTGGTTTTAATCTCAGTATACGTTCGCCTGTGGTTATCCCAAGCAAACAAATTTGAGAGGTATTATTAATATATAGGGTGTTCCATTTGAAATTCTGGAGTGGATGTCAATTGGGTGTGAATATCAATTGTGTGGAAATATTTGAAAAAGCTAGATATAGATGTATGTTTCATTCAAATCGGTTGTATTGTTTCCGATAAGATCGTTGACATAATATACAGGGTGTAATCTAACCTCTTGTACACCCGCTAACACAAATATTTTTTACCATAAGTCCTTAATAAGCCAGAAAAAGTATAAAAAATGTATTACCTACCAAAAATACTTTGTTGGCGGTTCCCAGAATTTGAACGAATTTGACACGATAATTTTGTGTTTTTTAATTTTAATTTCTTTTAAATTCAGCCACTGTAATTCGTTATAAAATGGCATTATACTCTTGTCATTCACGGGTGTGCGAGAAGTTAGATTACACCCTGTATATACATTACGCTTGTAAAAAAAACGCCTTTTCTGAAGTCGATTAATTAACCCATTTTTCAGGACCTTAAAAATTATCGTCTGGTATTTTTCATCCGTTCTCGGTCTCGATATCCCGAAAGGGAATAATTATTACTTACCCGTAACAACCCTTTGTAAACAAAGACAACACTGCAAACAGTATGTGCGTGACCTAGGCCAAATCCAGAGAACACAGGAGAGAGTACTCTGGTCACGCTCCAACTCCCAACTTCCAGATTTCCGTCTAGTTGTCTCTTGCGACTCCCGTTGAACGGTTTAGCGGCGTCCCGGGAGACAGACTCCGGGACTATGTATTTGAATATCGTATTTTATGCTCCTTCGAAAGGGATGCCGGAAGTAGGAGAGAGTTTTGTTCTTTTTTTTTTCTGTTTCATTGTTATCATGTCTTCGTCTTCGATAAAATGTTTTTCGGAGAGGGTTTCAATTTATTTTCTGAACTTACTCTGTTTATAAAGAAAGGACCCCGCAAAATCCTTGGAAATGGAAAATGGTTCTCGGCTAAATACGCTGAATCGGCTAAATACGCTGAAACTCTGCAAAAAGATAGTATTCGGTATGCTGATCAAAAGTCCTAATGGACACAACTCTCCATTTTCAACCCTGACCCCCTACAGCCCCCCCAAAGCCCCCAAAGTACACTTTCCGGTGTGTTACTGCATAACAGTTTCAATTCATCTTCAAAGCGTTTCCTTTCACTGCCCACCCCTTTCTCCAACCGAATCCTACATTCTACCCTCACCACACGTCGCCCTCACACCCCCGCCCAACCCTTCATCATCGCCCCTTACACCTTTCAAGGTTAAAGATTCTTTAATTGTTTCATTTCAATTTTTGAACCTTTTATTATATATATGTATAAATGTATACATTGAGCACACCCCTCCCTCACCCCCGCACCCCACCCCATCCTTTATGAATGCCCCATCACACAATTGCAAGGTTAAAGATTTTTCAATTGGTTTTATTGAAATCTTTCATGTTTATACTATGTAATAATATATATTATGTAGATATGAGAGTATGTAGAGGGTTGGACAATATTCTTCGCACAAAATGGTATAGGAAACCAATTTGTTCTAATAGATTCATAAGTTTCCATTCCTATCATGCTCCAAACATGAAAACCAACCTGGTGAAAGGTATGAAAAACAGAGTAGTGTGTTTATCACATCCAATTTTTTAAAAGGAATGTTTAAATGAATTAAAAACAATCTTAAAAGAAAACTCATATCCAATTAAATTTATTAATAAATTACTATTCAGTACTGATCGTCAACCTAGTGTTACTATTATTGAATCTGGAAATGCAAATATAAATTTAGACCTTGTAACATTAAATTCTCCAATAATAAATTCAAGTGCTCAACCTCAACCAGTAGAACCATTTATTTATAAAACATTACCATATGTAAAAGAACTAACTTCTAAACTGACTAATGTGTTTAAATTAGATAAACTACGCATTGCCAACAAAAATATTAAAACTATTGCAAGCCTTTACACTAGAACTAAAGCCCCTTTGACGATTTATGAGAAATCAAATGTCATATATAGTATACCTTGCCTAAACTGTGATAAAATATATATCGGGCAGACCGGTAGGAATTCAACAGGCCGCATAGGATCTCATAAGAGTGATTGTAAAATTAAAAAAAACAGTTGTGCATTAGCTGAACATAATATAAATTCTAATCATTCTAGTAATTTCAACAACCCTTCCATTTTAGCAGTAGAGAATAACTTCCACAAAAGGAATTTCCTTGAAATGGTGTTCATAAAAAATGAACCAAATAGCATGAATAAACGATCTGATATTTCCAACCTTAGTTTTGAAAGATAAAAAAAGTGCTTAGTATTTCTTGATTTTTTCTCTCATTTAATAATTTTTGTCATATAGATTGGTACTATTCCTTTTGTTCTGTGGACAAAACACATGTTTCTCCCATGACATTTCGACTTTGACATATGACACTTGCCACTTCATGTCATGCATTACTTGTCATCCACCATTTTCCTTTTTCAGTCATGCTTTAACCATGTGGTAATTTTTGTACTTGTCGAATTTTAAATTGTTTAAATTAAGTTTCTTAAACAATATGTGCGTTTGCAATTGTTTAATTTTTATATATATATTACTAGTAGTGTTTCATAGTGATATGATTTTGAAAACTACCTCAATCACAAAATGGTGATTAGATCGCTGTCTTCACTTAACTTCACCTTAGTAAGTTCTTTAGATTTGTTTAAAATCGTATTTCACAATAGTGTTTTCTTTTTTCACAGCTGTCTTGATAATGAAAATAAACATTTTCGAAAGCTTGACTAAATAAGAAAGAGTTTTTCTTTTCTCATTGGCCATTAAATTTGACTGCAACCTCAAGGAATATACTTTCTACAAAATTTATTTCAAATTCATAGTTATATATATATATATAAAAATTTATATATATATATATATATATATATATATATATAAATTTATATATATATATATATATAAAAATTTATATATATATATATATATATATATATATATAAATTTATAAATATATATCAGGTTATCGACGTTCTTTTGAACTTTTCCTTGGGTTCGCGCATCAGTCCTATTGAGAATAGTTGCCAAATATTCTCTTTCTGTGTTCTCGTCTGTCGAAAGCTACTTGAGTGCCGTGACCTCACATTTCAGGTACACCTTGAACATATATGAAATTTGTCACAATTGACAAATAGTTCAATAGATCTGTCAGGTACGTTATCAAGGGTTTATTGTCTAATTAACATATATTACTTTGGGGGCTTTGGGGGGCTGTAGGGGGTCTGGGGTTGAAAATGGAGGATTGTGCCCATTAAGACAGCATACCGAATACTATCTTTTTACATAGTTTCAGCGAATTTATCCGAGAGCAATTTTCCATAAGGATTTTGCGTGGTCCTTTCATCACAACTCAATACTTTTACAAATAATTATGGATGAAAAACATTTCTCCAAGGTCTAGTTCCCTTGACATCAGACAATTCATTGAAAAACTCGATTGCGCGTCCAATCGTAAGGGGTGAATTTTACACACTATTTTTTGTACATTTTAGAGAACAAAATTAAAACTTTTTAACAAAAAATGACACCGACGAAAAAATAGTTTTAATAATAACCTAGTTCCTAATCTAATTTTATTCGGCGCCAAACAAACTAGCAACTGAATTAGGTAACGCATAAAATGATGGCAGCGGCATGCACGGCAAGGTTTTGTTTTTTTTTTAAATGTAATGATCTTTGTTGATTGTTTGCTTGGCGCCGACTCAAAATTATTTATTCACATTAGTTTAGGAACTAGGTTATTATTAAAAATAAAAAGTTTTTATTTTTAATTTTTTTGTGGCTTAAATCCACGAATAATTACCTACTCAATAGACTCCAGGTATCCATTATGTTGTAGTGTCATCAGAACAACATATGCGTGCCAAGTTTCAAAAGAATCGGTTCACAGATGAAAAATCAATCATCTCCTATTTTACTATCCTTAGGGAGGGATTATCCCTTTGAAAATTCAATGTGACCAACTCTGAGATATCTATCCAATAAACAAAAAATCATCTAAATCGGATAACCCATACAAAATTATGAGTGGTAGAATCGGTTAACGGGTAAAAATTGAGTGGTGAACGATAAATATCCCCTATTTTGCTACCCTTGCAGGGGATTTTTTTTAAATCCAAATGGGACCAACATTGAGGTATACCCTATCCAATGAAAAAAGAATCGACGAAATCGAACCACTCTGTGAAAAGTTATGCGTGGTCATACATAAAAAAAATACATGTCGACTAGAAAACGTCCTTTTTTTTCGTCGGTTTGGAACTCTTCTAAAAGAAGTTGATGTTCCCAAAAAGCTATATCAAACAACATGAGCTTGCTAATATTAAAGGGATTTTTAGGTATTGGGGAATATGATTGGCGTACATACCGAAATTTTTATGTGGAGACGTCCTCAATAGGTAGGTATTTCTATGGGAACTACCAAAAATTATGGAGGCGGAAAATATAGCTGATTTTTTAACCGACGAAACCAAAAAGGAGGAGGTTTTCTATTCGACCCGTATATTTTATGTTTTTCCATCATATTTTTTTATGTATGATCACGCATAACTTTTTACTGAGGCGTCCGATTCCGATAATTCTTTTTTCAGTGGATAGGGTGTACTTCGACTTTGGTCCCATTTGAATTTAAAAGATGAAATCCACCCGTAAGGGTGGCGAACTGAAGGATATTGATCACTCACCCTCTGAATTCTGGTCCGTTAACCGATTCTATCAGGCATAAGTTTGTACTGGGTTCTTCGATTTGGATGATTCTTTTTTTAATAGATAGGGTATACCTTATATTTGGATTTCGAAAGTAATAAACCACCCTTACGGGTAGAAAAATAGGGGATAATTGATTTTTCACTAGTGAACATTAGCACACCATACGTAGTTGACAATGACAGATCGCTACTGACATTATTCTTGTTCCGTCAAAATCAGTATATTTTATGAGAGGATGGAATGATATACAAAGTAATGAAATAAACTAACCAGAACAACGAAAATAATTTATATTACAACAAATAGTAAAAGTAGATAATCATATTATTTAACTGGTAATAGTTGAAGTAAGGTGGGTAAGTAAGTATTTTGGAAGTGATAAAAAAACAAGTAGGTAGTAATTGGTAGATTTTAGCCACAAAAATTGAAAAATAAAAACTTTTAACAAAAAATAAAATAAACCTTCTTAGTCTAAATGATAATTGAGCTCCTAAACTAATGTAAGTAACTGATTTTGAGTCGGCGCCAAAGAAACTAGCAATTGAATTAGGTGAAGAGTAAAATGATGGCAGCGAGATGCACGGCTGCGTTTTGATGACTTCTTTCATAGATAGTGGATCTTCGATAATTGTTTGTTTGGCGCCGACTCAAAATCAGTTACTTACATTAGTATAGGAGCTCAATTATCATTTAGACTAAGAAGGTTTATTTCATTTTTTGCTTTTCAGTTGATTTTTTCGTCGGTTCAATTTTTTGTTAAATTTTTTTTTCAAATGTGACACCGTTTATATATTGAGATTTTTCGAATTTATTATGATTTTTTTTTTCTGATCTCGGATGCAATCATGCCATGATAATAAACATTTACGGAAGAGAATATAAAATCTTTACTTGAAAAAAGAAACGATGGCCTGGCCAATCGGCAAGGTAGATTTTAGAATTTATCTGAAACTGCCATCAATCAAGCTAAAGAATGTTACAGGAAAAATTGGAAACTATTTTCTTCCTCAAACTCTACGATCGAAAGTTGGAGAAGGAATCAAAATAAAGATGTATAGCCAATCACAGGTGTGAAAACAGCCACGGTTGTCGCTCTGGCAACACTGAGCGGTCAACTCTTGAGCATGTTATATAGTCCGTAAAATAAAGGCATGGAGTAATAAACCGCTTATCGTATTAAATCCAGGTAGGGATAAGTACGAACTGCTATAGGAAAAACCCATATTATTTGGATTTTGCATACCAAATGAAAGTTAATTACTCCACGCCTTCATTTTACGGACTCAAGTAGGTATTCAGGGAACACATCGTATTTTGGGTGGCAAGAGAATTACAATTATCTTTTGTAGTTTCTGCCTTTTTGGAAAAAATAATTTTACAAACAGTTGCCAGCAAATGTGTATACAACCTTCCTTCTTTAGTGTCTGAAGGCGGATTTGTTTGTAGAGACAAAAGAAAAAAGAAGGAATTTTCGAAAAAAATCAAAACTCATATTCCAAACAAGGCGATGTTCCATACTCTGAGTGGGTAGGGAAAGTTTAGACAACCTTCCTTTTTCACTTTCTGGTAGATTCGTTTGTAGGGCCGTAGGAAAAAAGAAGAGAATTTAGAAAAAAAATCATATGCGATGTAGGTGGATATAATATTTACTCAACCTTTCTTTTTCGGTTTCTGAAGGCAGAATCGTTTTTAGAGCCGTAGGAGAAATGATATAAGTTCAGATTCCTTTTTTGACACCATCAAATTTCTCAACAATAAACTGAACATATTCTGATTCAGAATTCAGAAGTTAAAAAAGACAAAAAATTTAGGGCTCTTAATGTTTTTTCAATTTCACTCCTTAAAATAGACGAATATATAGCCAACGAAACACACAGAAATACGCTGTTAAGTAGAAACTAATGTGATACCACCATAAGTGTTCAGTTTAAAACAAACACCAAATGATCATTCTGTTATATGAGACATCGCCCTGTTTAGAATTTTTTTTCTTGGAATTTCGAAAATTTTTAACCTCTTTCTTTTGGCTCTACAAACGAATCTTCTTTCAGAAACTGAAGAATGAAGGTAGTATAAACATACTCTACCAACTCAGAGTGGGATAAATCGCCCTGTTTGGAAAAAAGAGTTTTGATTTTTTTCGAAAATTCTCAACTTTTCTTCTACGGATCTATAAACAGATCTGCCTCCAGAAAGTGAAGAAATAAGGCTGTTGAAACATTATTTACCCTCTCAAAGTGTAATACAACGCACTGTTGGTAAAATATGAATTTCTCTTAACTTTTTTCTACGGCGGTCCTACAAACAAATCCGTCTTCAGAAAATGAAGAAGTAGGGTAGTATTAACATTAGCTCCCTAATTTTTATTTTTTTCGAAATATCTCAACAAATCAAATTATTCCAACACAAGCGTATGGTGTTAACGAATGAATTCTAGCGAGCTTTCTTTGACGAAAAAATCATTGATGGTGAAATCCAGCTCCCGGAGTAAATGACTCTCAATGCTGAGAAGCGATAACTTTGATAGGCGGCTTTGTCTCATCGAAGTTCGCAGCCTATTTTTTGTAAGCCTTTATTTTTGTTTCACCTGTCCCGGTGTGTGTAATCAAATCTAATAAATTACATTAGACCAACTTCTAATTGTCCGATTGTCGTGAAATTTGGCAGGTGTTCATAGTTCCGGTGACAATACATTTTGGAATTTTCTTTGGACAAAAGAAAAAACAGAATGGCGGCTCCAAGATGGTGGACAAGATTTGTGTTTATGGTCCGATTCGATTCCAAATTTGTGTGTAGGGGTTTTCGACCTCGAAGATTGTTTTTTTTTCAAAATTCGTGAAATTAAAATGGCGGCTTCAAAATGGCCGACGATCTTTGTGATTATGGTCCGATTCTATTCGAAATTGGTATGTCGGGGTTTTTGGGGTCGGATATTATGAATTTAGTTAAAATTCATAAATTGAAGATGGCAACTCCAAGATGGCAAATGAGTTAATCCCTAGATAGTCTCCAAATTGAAGGACTAGATAGCTCAGAACTTATAGGAGAAAAAGGCCTCATAATAACGAGGCTTTAACAAAAATGCATAGGTTAGGGCGTACGTATTGAATTGAATCTATAAGTCACGAAATAACCTACGATAAGCGCATAGTCCAATGCCATAGGTGCCAGCAGTGGGGGCATGCAACAAGCAATTGTAGCAGAGACCCGAGGTGCGTAAAGTGTACAGAGCAACACCACACAAGAGAATGCACGAAGCCAAAGGAAACCCCTGCCGAATGCTGCAATTGCTTGGGGAAGCACCCAGCCAATGCCCAAATCTGCGAGGTATACCTCAAAAAGCTGGAGTTCATGGACAAAAGATTGGAAGTACAAGCAGCTAGCAGGCAGCCAAGGTATGTACCAGCACCTCAGGTGGAAAATGAGTGGCTGAAAAGGAGGGAGAGCACCAAACAGGCGTTATACTATCCAGCAAGGGAAAATGGAGGGGAGACGAGAAGAGGGAACGCTCAGGGCAAGCGCATCCCCAACAAGTTAACAAGGAAGAGTCGAGAAGAGAGCACGCCAGGAATCCCCCGGTGCTGCTCCATCCAGACCAGAGGGAACCAACCCACCCCAGGAGAGGAGGCGACCTGCCGCCTATCCAGGTCGGAAGGAGGATCCAGGCAACGGAAGGATCCCCCCCCATTCCTTATACCCCAATACCTCAAAGTAACCCAGGTAATTTATTTGAGCTGTCGCGTAAATTAGGGCAGTTAGTGGATTTTGGGGAAGTAGAGGTCATGCTCAAAGAATTGTATAATATATTGTTGAATACGCCGGAAGGCCTACGAGCCAACACGGCAGCCCAATATTTTTTCTATAACGGAACTAAATAGAGGCATAAAGGCATGTATGTTTAATGCGAATGGAGTTGCTGGGAAGTTTGCGCTTCTCAGCAACTTCATTCATGAACATTTAGTAGATATAATGCTTCTGTCCGAGACAAAACTCCGACAGGACCATAATTTAAAATTCAGGGGATTCACCACCGTTAGGGCCGATAGACCGGGAGGCGAGAGAGCCGCGGGGGGAGTAGCCATCTTGATCAGGAATGGAATACCGTTTACCGAAATTCCGCAACAAAATTCCAGAATAGAGCATACGGGAATCAGATTTAATGACGGAACATGCCTCTTCTCGATATACTGCCCCCCAGAGGGCAGATTCACAGACAGAGATTTAGACAGTCTGGTTAGTGTTGCCAACAAGGTAATTCTGGCCGGTGATTTCAACGCCAGGCATAACGAGTGGAATGGCAGTCCAACAAAAAACAATGCAAACGGATTGACATTGCTGAAATATTCAACGAATAATGAGGTGATAATAGAGAGGAGTAACGAACCTACTCACTTTCCTTTTAACGGAATGTCGCCGACAACCATCGACTTGGTGGTTCAGAAAAATATCGTGGATATGAGCGAACTCACTGCTGTGAATGAGATGACCTCTGACCACGTTCCAGTTACATTTTATATTAATCAAGAGAAATATAAACGTACAGAAAGAACTAGATACGATTATTATAATTGTAACTGGAAGGAATTCAGAGCTATCTTGAACAGAATAACGTTCTTGAACACAAATATTGCGAAGGACGAAATTGAATTTGAAACAAAAAAGTTCATTAAGTTGTTACAAATAGCCAGAGACAAAACCACCAAGAAGATAGTTGTGAGGGGCGAAAAGTTTGCGATTCCGCAGCACATTAAAACCTAATTAGAATAAAAAATCAAGAACGCAAGAAATGGCAAGTTACCAGAAACCCGGTGCATAAAGATAACTTTATGCAGCTTGGGGTGGAGGTAACTGAGCTCATTAATGCGAATACAAATGAGGTGTGGAATCGTAAACTCGAAAACCTCAACGTCAGGGACCACTCACTATGGGATATGACCAAAAGGGTCCAAAGACATAGAGAGCCCATACCAGCCATGGTGAGCGGCCCCGGGCGATCGGTGGCAGAGCCGCAGGAAAAAGCTGATTTATTCGGGGAATATTTCAGCAATGTACACGTTATAGAAGCGGATAACTCAATAGAACACACGAGAATCACCAATGTGGCAAATAACATTAAAAATACACCAGCGGTGATTCTGGCACCCGCAGAGCTCCAAGGAGTCCTAGCAAGCTACGAGGAGGTTCTGGGGGTGATCAGAAAGTTACCCCGGAATAAAGCGCCAGGTATTGATAAGTTGGACGCCATCCTGCTTAAAAACCTGCCGAGGAAACCACTGGTTCAGTTGCTATACATAATTAACGCAATCCTAAAGTGGCAACACTACCCAGATTGTTTAAAAAAGGCAGAAGTAATTCCCTTGTTAAAACCGGGAAAAAACAAGAACAAGATAGAAAGCTACAGGCCCATCTCGCTTCTCAGTGTGGTGGCCAAAGTGGTGGAGAAGATAATACTGAAACGTGTTGTGGAATTTGAGGAAGAGCGGAAAATTATCCCGCCTGAGCAATTCGGGTTCAGGGGAGGTCATCCCAAGTAGCCCGAGTTGTTCACGGGGTGAAGGAAGCCTTCCACAGAGACCACAACACGGTTATGGTCCTGTTGGACATGCAGAAAGCATTCGACACTGTCTGGACAGAGGGATTAATCACTAAAATAGCAGAGGCACGCATGCCTTTTTACCTCGTCAAAGTCATAGAATCCTACCTTACGGGGCGGACTTGTAGGGTTAATGCGAACGGCACAAGTTCGCCAGAGCATGCGGTTGGACGCGGGGGTCCCGCAAGGGTCTTCTCTGTCGCCAATCCTGTATTCGCTATATACACATGATTTCCCGACCTTCGCTCGAACGAGTACGGCTATGTTCGCGGATGATACCGCGATCTATGCCCACTCGTTCTATAGCGAAGTGGCTGCAAAACAGCTCCAGATTCATCTGTATCGGCTGATCATACCCTATATAGCGAAGAACAAGATAAAGCTTAATTCGAATAAAACAGAGGTCGTTAATTTCACGAGGAAACGAACCAACGTGAAGATCCTCGGGAAATTAAGGGTTGAAAATAGCATTGTGACGGAGAAGCCCTCAGTGAGATACCTGGGGGTGGATCTGGACAGACGTATGACCTTGCATAAGCACGTAACGTTAGCGTTGCAGAGGGGGGCGGCCGCAATCAAGCGAACGTATCCCCTCATTGCACGCAACTCTAACTTATCTCTAAATAATAAAGTACGCATCTACAAACAGATAACTAGACCTGCAATGACATACGCCTGCCCAGTGTTCTGCAGCGCATCGAAAACACAGATATCGAGACTCGAAAGGCTGCAGAATAAAGCACTTCGCATAGTTACCAACAGTAATAGATACATTCGGCTGGATGATCTGCGTGAACTGGCCGAAGTAGAGAAACTTTCGGACTTCATCTTGAAGTTATCAGAAATTCTACAGATATCACACACCTAAAAGTCCGCTCACGGCGGGAATCACGAACATTAGAATAAACCAACATCGTAAACACGGCGTAATATTCGAAAAAACCACCTTGTATAACGAAGTCGATTGATTAGTAAAAGTGATTACGTACCAACAGACTGAACCCACAATAGGGACATAGTTCAATTACTAGAAGCTGGTTTTTTAATTAAAGAATTTTTCCAGTCATAAAGGCATTAAATAAAAACACCCTATTGATGATAAAAGCTAGAATTTTTGAAGAACAAAGCAAAAAGCATAAAGACACATAAGCTCATGCAGGAGATGTCTTCAACTAACCATTACCGTTAAAAGACCATTCTGGTATAACTGACACAACTGCTAACACCAGCAGAGACCACCCCTTCGCCCCCTTGGGAGGGCAAGTGGGTGATCTAACAGTTCCTTTCCTCTCCCTACCCATCTCGAAGAGGACAAACAAGAAGAACTGTTGTATTGTAAATTTGTATATAGTAGATAAGGTTTTTATTGTGAAACGATTTGTAACAATAAATATATTTTGGTTTTGGTTTTGGTTTGGTATGTGGGGGTTTTCGGATTCGGAGAATAAGAATTTTTTGTCAAAATAAAAAATTCAAGATGGCGGACGAGTTTTGTAAATATGGTCAGTTTCAAAATTGGTACTCGGGAGTTTTCTAGGTCGAAAATTATGAATTTTTTGTCAAAATTCATAAATTCAAGATGGTGGACGAGTTTTGTGATTATGAAGTGTTTCTATTCAAAATTGGTATGTCAGGGTTTTTGGGGTCGGAGATTATGAATTTAGTTGAAGATTATTGATGGCGGACGAGTTAATTTTTAGATGGTCTCCCCATTGAAGAACTAGATAGCTCAGAGCAGAAAAAGGCCTCATAATAACGATGCTTTAACAAAAATGCATAGATTAAGGCATACTAACTAAAAAGTACAAAATAAAATAATTAAAAAAATCTTTTTGAAGGCAAAATATAACTCACGTCACACATCCAAAGCAATTTTTTTTATATTTTAACACATTTAAATGAAAGCTTGCCTTCAAAAAAGTTTTTATTAATTATTTTTATAATTTTTATTTTGGAAAATGAGCGCTCTCCAGTACAATTCGACACTATCAAAACCGAGAACATTCTCAGTGTAATTTCAATTTTGGGAATGTAGCTCTGAAATTTTGATTTTCAAGAACAGCTCCTTAATTAGTCTTTTTGGTAGTCCTTTTTTCGAAGGATTTAGATTTATTGCGGAATGTCGCCTTAGACTCACTAACACTTAAGACAAGAGACAAGAGACAATGTAATGTGAATTCAGTTTTTGGGGAATCCCCTGTTACAAGCGCACCACTCAGCGGACACTTATCAACGCCAAGAAGTAGGAAGAACAGGTATAGACAGGCATAGACGGGCAGAACGTATTTGTAGAATCGGCAGAAAAATACTCAACAGAATTTGCAACCCTTGTTCTATTATGGAATGCGCACAAGGCTCTTATGAATAATTTGATGCAATCGTGTTAATGATTTGAAATTATTGTTTACTTATGATTATTGAATTTCATTGTGTTCCTACCTAGATCGCTTGTTTCGTTCGATAGAAAATCCTCCATTCAATTAAAAAAAAATTGAAATTCAATTGTTGTTTTTAATCAGCTAATTTATTTAGTGTATAATAGTGTGATGATTTACTTTGTGATTGTTTCCCGCATATACATATAATTTTGCATATCATTCGGTATTCGTTAGAAAATATTACTTAACAATTTCTATTGTGGGGGCCCCTCTCTTGTGGAGGCCCCAGGGCTGCAGCCCCGATTGCCCCCTTTCAATCCGGCCCTGCTCGTCGTAACATAAAAACGAACTCACAGTACGCTCTTATCGTATGGTATCGATAATCACATCAATTGTTTCCTTGGATATACACTCCGTGAGGAATTTCCAAATTAAAGAGTGAACTCCAAGGGAGTTTTCACTTTCCGATAATTCATTGATGATTTCGCGTTCGTGACTACCATCCCCCATTCTAATTGATTGCAGGTAATGCCCAGTTAATAGGGGTAGTAGCTTATTACGGTGAATAGGGGGGTGTGGCGGATCCCATCGTGACTGTCAACTGTCGTCGTTGTGTTGTGACCTCATCAGTCATAGCGGATCGCCGCTCTTCGCGACAGCCACAACAAATGAGACAACATTGGCGTGCAGACATCAATGAAAAAAATCCAATTGATTATATCGATATTTTTCTTGTATAGGTGAATGTCTAATAATTCGGGTAAAAAATTGGGTTTTATAAAATTTAATATCGAAGTCATTTTTGTTGTTGTTGATTAATTGGTGCTACTCAGCTCAGGGCTCATCAACTTCTCAATTCCTTTATGATGCACGAATACTTCTTACTACCCACTAACCACCTCTCAATTCATCAAGATTATGGTAGAAGTGCTAACCGCATTTTTCATCAACAGTTTCATTATTTTGCTGTACAGAAAGATTTGTATTTTTTCCTATATTTGATATTGATTTCAATCTATTTGTGATGAGTTGTGCATTGGGAAAAACCCATTTTCTCATATCCTATTATGGAGACCATTGTGGAAACGTGTTCGTCTGCTCTACTCTACAAAAAAGGGCATTATCTATTTTCACCTACCTAAAACCGTTTCTTTGAATAGCACGAGTTGAATACAGGGTTTCCAGAGTTGAGGTATTTTTCTAACAATCTGAAGAACTCGTCAAAATAAAACATAACAAAAAATACGGTAGGTACTGGTAATATATCGGTAGAAATGAGATATATGTCACCCGTTTTCTTGCACTGAATCGGATTTTCTACTAGTGTATTATCTATCACTTCATTTCGTACCTACGTATTTAATGATATTAATGATTATTAGAAGCCATTGGCAATATTCAACTCTTGCGGGACAATGTCGAGGTTGTAACGCTTTTATCCGAATAGGTTTTCGTTAACATAACCAATGACTACAACATTCGACCAGATGCACACTTACCAGCGAAACAGCCGAAATATAGCAGAGGGCTGTTTTCAATTAATTTTGTTATTATGCTTTTGATTTGATAGATTAATCCTTTATACAATGCATTGCAGCATCGTATATAAATTGTCAAACAAACAAAAAAAGAAAAAACACTAACATGTAACTAAGCAACTACACCTTTGGAGAAGCCTCAAAAAGTGCTTCTTACAATAAGATTACGAATATATATTGATCATAATACAGTAAAGCAGTTAATATATAATAGTGACCAAAATTTTAGGAAATCATATTGTTCAAATCATGAAGTCCTTCAAATCATAAAAACATTTATAAAGTAGGAAATTTTTAAGATTCCTCTCAAAAAGTTATTCAGACCGGATAGATTTCAAATCTTCAGGCAACAGATTGAATATTTTTGGTCCTAGTTTAGGTGTTCTTACCATGACAGCCTATTACAGAAGAAACTCGATATGAACAGTGACTCTTCAGAAGAATTTTTAGCATCGATTTCTCCAGTAATAAAATGTTCTTGAATACTAAAGATTCCTTTTGTACGATGTACGTTCAAAATATCGAGTAATGCCCACAATCAATTTGAAATGATTCCCTGTTCAAGTCGTCTATCAAAATGTCGCATTGAGAGATTATTTTTCCAACCAGATATTAATAAAAACTTATGAAAGTTCGGCATGACCCGAGAAATATTGGAAAATTCAGTATTCAAATAGTGCATACTAGAGAGCTCGTCTGACTGTATTTGTGTAATGTACCTTACTTTTGGATACATTTTTGGTTCAATTCACCTGATGACCTTTGTTATAAAAAAACATAAATGTAAAAATGAAATAAGGAAATTCTGCTGCCGTCATTGTGAAACCCGAAACTGAATGGAGATTTGAAGATATGAGAATTTTAAAAAAGATACAAAAACATTACACAGTTCAACACAGTGAAAATTATTTAAAAAACATGTTTTCTCAGCCATAACAACATTTCTTTTTTGCCAAATAACTCTTCTGTTGAATTATCTCAAACTATCAAACTTTCGAAACCTGTTTGAAAACATAGGAATAATAAGATGCGCAACACCTTCATCCTTTGTTTGAAATTATGACCAATTACTCAGGTTTCCAATAAGGCAATCCATAGTTCCTGAAATATGAAAGAGAAAAATGGGGCTACTTCTGATTCTTCTTATGTATTGGCAAATATTTTTTGAAAATAACTCATTTCTCTTTACCTTAACACGAACAGGACAATTGCGACAGAAAGTTAATTGCTGGCTATTTGATTACGAGTGAGGTTGGGGCCGTCAAATAGGTTTCAATTAAATAAGCCTATTATCTCATTTGTCTTTGTGTAGGTAGGAATAGAAAAAATATGTCCGGGGGCAGAAAATCACAAGTTCAGAAGCCAATGAGAGTTGGGAATAATCCTTGAAAATACTACAATAAATCTACAGATGTCGCAATTTTAGTACAGGATATGAACCCACCTATCCTCCCATCATGATATTTCTAGAGCGAAAAATGTCAACCACGCCAATGTACCCACGAGAATCGATAAACTTCATATTGGAGTTTAATGATTCTTGTCAGTACATCTTGAAAGGTTTTTCCAAGAGTAGAAAATGTTTTACGATTTGTCCGGATAAGATAAATACAACAGTTGAGTCATGTTTATCTAGAAAATCACTCCAGGCGATAGTTATAGTAGTGGAATATTCGAAAGGGTGAAGCCAAAGAGCGAATTCAGCTTCGGGATATTTGATTCCGGACATTTTCTGGATGGAATATTCGAACAACGTGCAGCAAAGCAGTAGGAAGTTAGAGTATTTTTGAAATCTTCCAATTCAGGATGGAGAGCGGATATATTTTATTATTCAAATGTATTTCAAGCAACAAACGAAGGGAATATGGAATTATTTCTTATATGGTGCGTCTTGTCGAGACGATACAATGGCTTCTTTGTCTGGAATCATATCGACAAGAATCGTATCTTTCTCGACACGACTAAGGTCGAAGGAATATAATAGAACTTTATTTAGCATCAATAGCTCGCATATAACCATACATGAATGTTACAGTTGATAGCATAAGAGATAAACAATAACAGAGGTAGATCATTATATAATCTCAAATCTTCGATCAAGATGGTTTTTTTCAAGGCATTTGTATTGAAGCCTTGTTATGTGGAATTGGTCATTGAACCATGAATTATAATGTATATCATATCTGCCCTTTTGATAATATATACTTGCAAGTAAGAAGGAGCTGCTTTCAAAAATCAGTACTAATGCAGACTCTACAATCTTATATATTATATCAAATATTTAGAAATTTCAGCTAACTTAACATATCATTTATTGCTGTTAACTTGCTGCATCGTAATAAAATACGCATTGCTGTCTGAAGTAGCTGCAAACGATATATTTGCGCAGATGAACAGCAGAGAAATATGAACATGCAGTAATTGAAATGTGGGAATATAATAGTGTTATATTCAATTTTTCTACATCCTGGGCAAAGGTTTATACAAATTCCATATATAAGTGCCCGATTTTTTAGCTTATTTTTTTAAATAAAAAATCAATATGCCTAGAGAAATTAAGTTGAGGGTCAAAATAGAATGTAGAAAATGTTTACCCTCACATATTGAAATCAACTGTTATAGAGTACCTACCAATGCAAAAACGGGTTTTCTGATCTTCAGCAGCTCTAATTACTTTGTTTTTTTATATTAATATAATCTTCAATAGTTTCGGAGCGAAGAAAAACCCAATGAATCTGTTGAAAAAATGCAGATCTGTTAACTTAATTATTATGCTCAATTTCAACCATGTATTTTGCCATATTAAACAACAAACTTGTTTGACACAAATACAGTTTATTTGATTCAACAATGTTTTTCTTTATGTGCAACTCCTGCTCGTTGTTTGTGTACACAGCGGCAGCGTGTGATTACAGTAGCAATGGCGTAGTGTATTCGCAACAATATATATATATATATATATATATTTATATGGGAAACACGCTTGTCAAGTCAAGTCAAGTATTCAGCCGATTCCAACCGATAATTTTTTAAATATTAACAAGAAAGAAGACCACTTACTTATTTCAATTTTCAGTGCATACTATGATAATTTTTCTTAGTCGAAAATGGAGAATTTTTTTCTGCGATTTTTTATTTGAAATCTAACAATGCTACTGGATTTAGAATGCCTTCAAATAGCTGTAACCAGAATTTTATAAAGATATATTTATTACTAAAAAAGTAATTGCGAGTTAAAATTCTAAAATGCCCTAAGCCAACATTCACAATAGAACAACCTGTATTAACCGATTCCCATTATAATATTTTTTCCTAATTATTTGTAACATTAGACCCATAAATGGATGACAAAAAATTTTAAATAGCATAAACAGTCAATAAAAGTTCCGATACTTTTACATTTAACTTTGCACGGAATTGAGCGCTCGGCAAAACATATGGCATTTCGTTCAAATGAAAATTAGAATATCCTACATATATTATCTGAAAAATAACATAGTAGGGAACCTTAAGGTTGCTTCAGCCCATATCACATCAAAATGTGAATTGCGTCGAACTTTTACTGACACCAAGATAAGTATAAAGCCGGGAGGGGAGACAGCTCGCTGTCTTGTACTTTTCAGAACAATGTAAACGAAATCTTCATATAATATAATTCTAGATGCGATCTGTGTTCCTTGCTAGGTTATTATTCAGAAAAATCATTCATATGATTCTAATACGCGTTTAAAAAACAGGGGGGAGCAGTAGTAGGTAAACGGAAGCTTGCACATCCTTAACTTATAATACATTTCAAACTGAATCTAGTGACTCTGGTACGAGCGTTAGTCTTGTGCCCACAGTTTCCACCCGACGGGGGTTCGACTCCCACAGCCTGTGAACATTTTTTCAAAGCCCCAAGAGTGGTTTCGGATCCCACTATGAAAGGTAAGGACCCGTGATCTTAACTCGTTATCATTAACTTCTGAGGGTTGGTAAAACAACTGAGAAAGCGGTTAAAAATAGAACAAAACAAAAAAGCAATCATAGTTGCCATGGAAATGATGTTGCTGCTTGATAACTGTTTAATATTTTAATGACATATATTGCAATGGGTAACAATATTCACCATTAATCTTTTTAATTATTTTATTATCATGGCTGCAAGATTAAGTTTGGGAGATAACATTGAAATTATACGTCTTTTGTGACTTAACGATAGAAGTGAGAGGTTTGTAGAGTATTTAATGAAATAAATGCAGATCGTCGTCGAATTACCTGCGGTACTGTGAATAAAATGAAAAAAATATTCATTGAAACTGGATTCCAAAATGTAATCATGTACGAAGAACAAACAAGAATTATCAAATTATCCTAGATCATTTCAGAAACAATGCAAATACCAATTTGAAGAATGCCAGTCTAGAGAAACTATTCGGCGATGTCTGGAGGCAAACAAGATTAAACCTTACAAACCAAAATTTCTACATATTCTGCAAGAAGGCGACGAAGCAAAACGTTTGGAATATTGTGTATGGGCCCAAGGGGAATATTTGATGAATAGAAATTTTCTACAAAAACTGTTTTTCCGCGACGAATGCACTTTTACTACCAATGGAGAAAGATTAGGTTAGGTTTAAGTGAGTGGGTCTCTTACGGCCCTCCACTATAACCCGTGAGAATCTATTGTGGCTCACACCAATTCATATTTTACCAAATGAATCCAGCTTCTTCACGAAGCCGATTATTTTACCTGGTGAATGATCTTTCAGGTCCGATGGCAAAAATGAGGCTCTGCCAAATGTCGAAAACCTGATTCTGTCCGCGGCGGGGCAAGCGCAAAGTATGTGCTCTGCTGTTTCGTCATCTTCCAGTCAAAGACATCATACCAGATTTTCCTACACTCCTAGTCTTGACATGTGGTGATTCAGACGTCAGTGGCCAGTGAGTAGGCCTGTTAGACATCCCTACTGGAGTCTAACAATTGTTTGGGGACGTTGTTCGAAGGATTTATAAATGCCTTGGAAAGGACCAATCCTGGTAAGTTACGCCAGGAGTCTGATACTCTTCTTGCAGTCCAGGTATTCATTGTTTGTCAAAGTTGGAGGAATGCCAAGAGCGGGTTCTGGTCCGATAAAACCTTCTGCGGTCCCCTCTTTCGCCAGAGAGTCTGCCAGAGAGGCCAGGAATCCAGACCAGAGACATATTGTTGAATCTTCCTAGTGAGGAGAGTCTGTTTTGACAGTTTCATGCTAACTTGGACGTTGATCGGCATGAGCTCAGTCCTTTCAGAGCCGCTTGACTGTCCGAGTTTTTTTATTGATTTTTCTGTGAGGTTGGTTTCCTCCAATATCTCTTCACATAAATCAATGGCGTGAATTTCCACCTGAAATATGGTCGCGTAGACCCTTAGGCAGGTTGAGATCTCTGTCCTGGGTCCACGACTGTATACACCCCGCACCAGCACCCGAGGGTGTATTTGAACCAACTGTGAACCAACAGTTGTCTGCTCTTAGTAGTTCCTCCTTTCAGAGGACCCATTCGTCTCTATCTGGAATTAGGACGGTAAAATGCAGGTCATAGTTGACTGTTGGAGGCATTATATCGGAGGTCATTCCCAAAACGGCCAGCAGTTTGCTACCTTTCGTATAAGCCTGTTGTCCATCTTGCCTCTCTCTCCAGAAGAATATAGAGTGGAGGTAAGTCTAGAATAATTTCCATAGCTGCTAGTTTCAGTGATCGCCAGACAGGCCTGCCTCTGTATTCTAGAGAACTCTGCTTGGCATCGCTTTCGTTCATCAAGCGATGGCTCCATACGTGATCATTGGTCTGAGAATCATCACTTATACTTTTGTTCGGGGCCTATGCACCAAGATTTTCCACAAATCCTTCGATAAGGATAATTTGGCATTGTGTAGAACCTTTTCCATGTGAGCGTTCCATGTGAGCTTTTTATCCAGGATGATACCTAGATATTTCGCTTCCGCTGCAAATGGAATGACCTCACCGTTGAAAGAAAGTGGAGTAAGGTCTTTCAGTTTCCTTTTCCTGGTGGAGGGTACTATTAGAGTTTTGCTGGGGTTGACAGACATCTCTTCCCTTTGGCACTAACATGGTAAATCATTCAACGATTTTTTGAGGATATTATAATCTACCGACCCCGACGTTGTCCTTGCCAAAATGACAAGATCACCAGCTTATCCTTATGCTAATGCTACACCTCTTCTTTACAAATGAGGTAGTGTCATCACAAAATTGTCACTTTTGGGCATCATAAAATTCCCATTGGGTGGTAAAATGTAAAAGCCAGTATTCCGAAAAAATCAACGTGTGATGTGGGATACTGGACGAGCGAGGAAAACATGAACCCACGAAATTTTATAGAATTATTAAATTACGATTTGTGGGATGCCATACATGAGCTTCCAATTTATCAACGATTTAATTTATGTGTCCAGTTAGATAGGTCGATTCATTATGCCAGATTTGTGAAGCAATGGCTGAACAAACATTTTTCAAACCGGTGGATAGGCCGCGGTAGTCCTTTGATCGAATGATCACCCAGATCTCCAGATCTCACAAGTTTGGACGTTTTCTCTGGGGACTTCTCACACACAAGATTAACGAAGCCCGGGCAAGAAACAGAAACGAGCTTTGTGCAAAAATTCGACAATTCAATTCGACAATTCAACAATTAAGAAATGTAGTTAGAAACATTCGTAAACGCTATGACAAATGTAACGAGCTAGATGTTGGATTAGTTGAGGCAATAAGGATTCAAATCAAAATATTCTGATAGTTGTTTTTCACATTAGCTGATCGCGTTTATTTATAGAGTTATTATTTGGAAAATAACATAAATTCCATGGCTACCTATGATCTATTGTGACTGTTAGCTTAGTGCGTTTTAGAATTTTAACTTGTCATAACTTTGTTATTGATATATAAATTTTTGTGAAATTTTGGTTAGAGATATTTGAAGCCAATTTGGATCCAGTGGCGTAGTAAGTTTTTAAATAAAAAGATCGCTAATAAAAATTCTACATTTTCGACTAAGAAAAATAATCATAGTATGTCCTGAAAATTGGAATGAATATATGAAATTTTTGAATTCCTCGTTCAAATTGTGACAAAAAATTTCTCCCTCTTCTTTTTTCGTATGAGGCGCCGTTTTTATGCAAAAAATTAAAACAACTTAACGCGTATTTTTCATTTCTTTAATACATTATCAAGAACTATCTGATACAATAACCTTAAACCAGAACAATAACAGAAAATAACACATAAATAAATAGGCGCAAAGCTACAACAAATGTTCAAAATGAACTCCCTCAGACGTGATACAAGATTCAACTCTTCGCCACATTGATTGTCGTAGTCGCGCAAATATTCCTGGTGTATTTCTTGTTGTCTCACACGGTTATGATTCGATTCCTCAGGTCTTCAAAATTTTCGACGGGGGTGGAATGAACTAATGACATAAGAAAACCCCAAATGCAAAAATCTAGAGGATTTTAATCCGGAGATCGAGCAGGACAATGTTCCGTTCCTCCCCTACCTATCCAACGATTTGGATATACTGTATCTAAGTGATTACGTACCATAATCCTAAAATGGACTGGTGCACCATCATGCATGAACCAGAAGTGTTGTTTCAGCTGTAGAGGAATTTCTTCGCGAAGAACAGATAACTCTTTCTGTACGAAATTAGAGTCGCCTGTTAGTCGTTGTGGGAGGAAATATGGAACGATTAAATGATCAAGTACCCCAAGCCATACATTTACTGAAATCTGATGCTGAAAATGAGCTTCAAAGATTCCATGTGGATTTTCCCCAGCCCAGAGGTGATTGTTATGGAAATTTCGTATACACTGTCGTCCAAAATTGGCCTCGTCAGTAAACAGAACGCCATTTAAAAAATTAGGAATTTGAGCGAATTGATGAAGAGTCCAAAGGAAAAAAACTAGGCGCGGAAAAAAGTCTCTAGGTAGTACAGCTTGCACACGTTGAATATGAAACGGATATAATTGCTGTTCTTTAAGAATTTCAAATACAGTGAAGTTGCTTACATTCAGTATGTTGGCAATTTTTCGAGTACTTGTTTCAGGTGACTCCGCAATTAACTCGAGAACTGCTTCTTCTAGTTGCACAGTTCGTACTTCTCGAGGGCGCCTGCAGTCAGCCGTTTGTTTCTTAAATGTATCATTTTCGCGCAGACGTTGGTGAAGACGAGCAAAAATGGTGTGATAGGGTACCCTACGTCCTGGATACAACTCAGCATACAATCGTCGAGCTTGCCGACCATTTCCATTACTTCGACCATAGACATGCATGTCTGACAATTCCGCAATTGTATAATTTTCCATTCTTTTCGATAAAAGAAAAATTAATTACTTATTATCATTAATGTTATACCAAACTAAAAGCTTAAAAATGAAGGAACGCTAATTTGACATTTCGTTGAAATATTCGTATTTAACAGAATGTTGACAGTAGCCTACTAGCATCGCTACTAGATAATGTATTAAAGTAATGACAAATATGCGTTAAGATGTTTTATTTTTTTTGCATAACAACGGCGCCACATACGAAAAAAAAGGCAGGAAAGATTTTTTGTCACAAATTTAACGAAGAATTCAAAAATGATTTTTTATTTGAAATATCTCAGTGGTGTACCATTTTTTCCTTCAAAAAAATTGAGATCATTACCCGTATGCGCGCCAATGATGAACATGAAATTCTTAATTGCATGTCAAAAAATGCTCAATAGCTATCTCTTGAAACTCACCAAATTTCATTCGAATATTCCGACCGATTTCAGAGCAATAAATAAATAAATAGTGAGTTTAAATAAAAATAACATTCCGTATCTCGGAAAACGAAGCATTTGCGAACAAAAGTTATATAGCAAATGTCATTATTTTTTCTTGCAGAATAACCCCCTGAAGTTTGTTGCACTTATTCACTAACACCCTGTATATTTTATTCCTATTTCATATGAAATCTCGTTATCAACTGATTTCATAGGTAATACATTAGTTATATTCAATAACGGTACAGGGATAATAAAAATAGCTATATATTATATTCGTTTGTGTATGTATCTGTCCACCTAAAACGTTGGGCCGATCTTAGTCAATATACATATCACAGTTTATAGCTAAAGAATCAGTTCGCTCACTTGGCGTCGGCACTTTGATCTTTATGTTGCCGTTAGTACACTGCGCAACTCTGATTTTTATCCCTCGCGCATACCGCGTGTTACTGTGTTACTAATACTGACATTTCTCGTATACTTCGAAGAGCGATAATCGCGTACAGTCTTCTGCGCATCCTGAATTCTTTGGATGGAGTGGATGTTACCTTGGAACATGCATATGGGCCAAGTGAGCTAACTGCTTCTTTAGCTATAAACTGTGATACATATCAAGAAACTAATATTTGGAGCTGCTTTCACTGAGCTTCTCAAATTGCACAAATTTTGGTAATATCATATTTCGTTTTCCGGTGACAGGATTCAAAGTTTTTCATTTATGCCTAATATTTCGAGAAGGTTTACTGCCAAACGCAAAACTAACAACTCACTTCTACTTTTGAGCCCCAAAATGCTCTGTATTGATAGATTGATACACGAGCAGCTGGAGCTCTCTTGTCGAATCACCCTGTATTCCAGTGGAATTATCATGCGTCAGTTTTCGAGTTTATTATGGTGCGACTTGACTTTCGTCAAGGTTAGACAATACATGCGATTGATGAATTTCCTAAGTACATAGGTATATGCACTCGAATAAAAATAAAAATCACATGCGCATGGCGTGTCTGCTTATGTCTCGTGCATATTTATTGGGCCATTCGCATAGTTTGGGTTCAAGCCAAGTTTGCATTCCACCGGTTATTATCCACCTTCGAGATGTCCGATTCAACATCTGCGCATTAACATTTGGCTGGAAATATTATTCCGAAATTTCACTTAGGTTTGCTAAGTTGAGTAGTAGCTGAGAATGATTGATGCAGGTGCCAATTTAAGGTGTTTTTGTGTACTTAATGTAAAATAGTTATTTCAATAAGCATGTTATTTATAGCAACAGGGTGAGAAGTAAGCAATAATTAATGAATACATATATATTAATGAGTATTAAAAACAGTAACTGTCAAGGTAGTTGTCGGGCTACAAACACTATCAAAAATTAGTCTCGATTGTAGCGCGATGCAATACATGTTCAAGCGCTGAATTAGAGGGATATTTTTCAAGGGAACTGTACGCTGAGAAACGAAATTAGCATGCGTGATACAGCAAATAAGCCATGACTGGACTGTTGGCAACGTCGCAATCCAACGATCGCTCGCATTTAGTTGTTCAAGATACTCTTATGAACAAGCAGTCAAAGCTATGGATCGATTTCGCGCAAAAACTGGTAGGTTTGCTAAAGCAAAAGTTGAAAAAAGGAAACATAAATTGTCTGAATTGTGTAAGGCTCGAAATACGAACAAAAAACAGTCTAATGAAAATGATGTGTAAGAAGGAAATCGCATTGTTAATCTCAAAGAACTTGGGAAAAATTTGAAGTGTCGGAACTGCCACCAAGTTTTGAGTTTAGAGAATGTGCTGGAAGAAAAACATTTAGGACTTGCATCAATTTTAAGCGTTGTGATATTAGAAAAAAATTGAATTCGGAACCAGGTAGTCATACAGCTACATATGCTCAAAGATACGATTCTGATAAGAAAAAAAGAAGACTGATGCTTAAATCATGAGAAAAAAAGTTGCGCAGAGTTGAATTGACCAAAAAAGGAAAATGTTAAGAAAATCGAAGGAAAAGTCAGAAGTTGTAACATATCAACCAAACGTTGGAATTAACGAATCAAGAGCACTATCAAGAGCACTATTATTAAAAAACATCGAATCAATATCCATAAATTATTTCATTGTTTATTTTGATTTAGAAACATCTGGATTATGCATGACTGATGACATTTTACAAATCGCCGCCAAAAGTGAAAATAGAGAATTTAATATATATGTTAGCCCTACGAAGCAGATAAATCATGTGGCGACAAAAATTACGGGATTGAGTACAATTTCTGGACAATTATATTTGAATGATTCACAAAATTTAGTAGATTGTTTGGTAGCATTTAAAGAATTTTTAAATTTATCTACAACTCCAAATTTACTCGCTAGGAATGTTCCAGCTATCGAAAATAACCAAAGATTTAATACCAAACGAAATATCAGATAACTTCCACGAAGTGATGTATGATGTACACATTTTACAGAAATAAGTTCGTTTTATTGGTGAAGAGTCAGAGTCATGAAATCATATAAAGAATGTAGTTCAGAGCGACTTGAGAACGAAAGAATATCTCGTAGTTCACCCAATTTAAGTGCCTTAAAAATGTTATATCACGGGATTTATTGAAAAAAATTGCGCAACGAAATATAACATACCATTTTCTGAAACAAATGTATCACGATGGAGGAGAAGAAGCTGTGATTAGTCACATGACTGAAAAATTGGAGAATGGAAAACCTAGAGTTACTAAAAATAGGGCAGCATTAACTAAAATCATTAATGATTTAGAAATAAATGTTCAGTCAATCAAGTGTATTAGTATAATAGTTAAGAATAAATAATATTACATTCATTGTTGTTTATATTCTTTGTAGATTTATACGTTATATTTTATTAGCCTGTTAGAAATCTGAATAATTTTGGTTTAGGTTTAAAAATATTCGAATTATGTTATACGTACATGTGTTGTACAAATGTATGAATACAATTAAGTTTATGCAATGTTTTTTGCCGTTACTCGTTAAAACTACATTTTATTTTATATCTATTCCCATTGTAATATGTTTGAAATGCATCAGTATAAATTACCGCAATTATTCACAATCATCATTCATAAATATGTGCGTTCCAAAATACAGTTCAATTCAAAACAGCAAGACCCTCGCGCTCTCGTTTATCTGAATCACGACCGATCGCTTGAGGCGTTGCTACGATTATCAGCCTTCACCATCTTGCACTTCTCATACGCAATAATTTAGAAACTTCTCATAACAATAAATAACTGTATGGCTACGCGTCTTAATTTTTTGTTATAAAATTTTTTACGTACCTTTCAATAATATACTAGTTTTTTAAACAGATTTGAATGGAGGGTTTTTAGTTATGCCTTAAAATGTGGTGTCCGCGGTAGCTCACTATAGGGATTACGTGTTAAACGTTGCAACTTTGAAGCCTTATATCTCGCTTTCGGTGTGGTGAATGATTCCAAAAATATAATATGATACAGGTAATAATGTCAACTAAAAGTGGTATGAATATAAACGAAATCTGATTGGAAGTGGATTTCACGACAACTACCTTGAATAGCTATGGAGAAATGTGAAGAAACTATACTCGGTGAACTATCTATTGTATCTGAACTCCGGCTCCTTCCATAACTTCTGGCAAGAACGATATTTTTGACGAAAAAAAAAACACCGTTGTTCAAGTTATAACCGGTAATATAAGCCATAACCTATAACTTGCAAAAAACGTTCATAATCTATGATGAATCAATCAAAATACAAATTTTAAAGACTTTCTTGATAAGCTTTTCCTTGGTCCTTTGCTGCAAATGTGGAAGAAAGTCAAAAAACATTTCCATACTATATGTCTCACAGTTTCACCAATGTTTCAATGAGTGAATAGTATCATCGTAGAAAAAAACATTTTAGGACAGTTGCGTACACCGAAGATGCGAGTGTACTTTTTTGCTTATTTTTCAACACCACTCAGAAAACTATAGCAACTCTGGATTTTTTATTTTATTCAATTGCGGTGCTCTTTAACCAAGATCATTCTTAGTCTTCGTCAATGAAGATATAAATTGTAATAAATATTCTTATCCTTTTCAGCACTGATGATTATGGTTAAATATATCAACCGAAACGTCGGATTTCGACTCTTCCGTACAAAATAGCATGTTTCAGCGTTTCATTTCCCCCTCAACTTCTGCTCGAAGAAATATTTTGATTTTATCACTCACGGCTATTTTTTTATGAAAGAAAATGTGTACACAGCAGTAGATGACGATTCCAAATCAAAAAATAAAAAATCTGTATTTTGTGTAAAATATTTGCACATTGAAGCAAAGCGCTTTCGGCCAACGGCATCTTCAGTGCTTAGGTGAACAGTTTTGAAAATAATTGTGATGTACAAATAGAAAAACAGTTGTTTAGTAGGTACCCGTCATGGGAAAAAAAAATATTTTTTTGTCATCCAGGAATTTGTGTGAGAATCAACAATCAAAGTTATATACGCAGATATGAAAATTAATTTTACATGTTCAGTGTTTTTCGAAATAAAATTACCATTTTTGAGGTACTGAACACATTGAATTTCATTTCCTTGCGTCCTAGTTTCGTTCAGTAAAAGTAGTCTATGTCGCGCCTAAATTCTGAAAAAAAACCCAGTCAAAGGTATTTCGTTTTTTTATAAACACGCTTTATTAGCTTCACCTGTATGTATGAATGTAGATAATGGAATCTTTGAAATTAATTTTCACCCACTTCAATTTTGCACACGAATTAAAAACCGATGACAATACAATAATTCCATAGCTATGACTTAGTATTCTTACCAAGATCGTGGGAAAAAAACAATTTACCTTACAAAGATATGGAGTGCGTAGATTCACCAAAATGCAGCATGCATCCCATTCACCATAATTTCGTAAAAACTTCCATGCCATGTAGATGAATAAATCGAAGAGTTTTTCTGCCATAATCTTTTTTAGTCTTTAGTCTGCAGCAATATGGACTAAAAAGTTGAAAATGAAATTATAGTTTGAAAAACTAAAAAAAAAACACGCTTATATAGCAAAAAGGACTAAAAAGTTAAAAATAATAAGAATAAAGTCCAAAAATGTCCTCTTATGTAAAGAGAGCGTGGGGTACTCTTCACTTTCACTTTTCATAATGATTAAGATGACTAATGTCAACCACCTCACGCTTTTTTTACATAAGAGGACATTTTTTGGTCAGATACTTTATTCCTATTATTTTTAACTTCTTAGTCCTTTAAGCTATATAAGCGTGTTTTTAGCTTTTTAAACTATAATTTTATTAATTCATGAGATTCAGGACACACCAGTGTCATCTCGTCAACTTATAATTTTAATGAAGTCACTGTTTTGTCCATTTCAAATACAGTAATAACAAGTATATCCATATTCATAGTATTTCAACAGTTATTCATAATCTTATATTTTCTTTACATCTTAAAATACCCAACTTTCATTAAATTCAACCAATTCCATGTGTTACGGTTATCCCCGATCCCTAAACTTCACACTCAAATTTGAGAAGTTCAAAAAACATTGATATCCTTCACGAATAGAATCAGAAAGTAAATAGGTGAAACGTCAAAATCATTTATAATTCGTCAAAACGAAGATCGGAATTATTGGGAACCGATAAATCATATGCTCAAGATTATTATAAAATATTCTAAAATACAGCAGTTACCAAGGAAGTTTGTGATCACAAGAGAAATATCATCGGGAGAAAACTGCATAACATATTTTTTATATGAATCGTATGTGGGTATGCTTATTGAATGAGACCATGGAAATAGTAAAATGGTATCGGATTGAATCCACTACCTTCCCACACATCAAATACGTACAAATATAATTTCCTCCTTTGACTATTTTGACAAAACTCCTTTGTCAACAGATATCACGTTAAAAAAATTTGGAAATAAATCTGGAAAAAGCTGCACACTCATGTCTCCCAAATATTCGGAAACAACGTTTTTCTGAAATCGCTCAAGAATGCCTACTTTCTCAGAGCAACTTCTGACTCCTATACGCTAATCTAGTATTTTTTTAGTCCGTTGCTGCAAAGAATTTTTGCCGGCCTAGGCCGTCAAAATCGGTCCCTACCGGTTTTTTAAATACATTTTAGACAGTAAATAAATATACGCAAACAACCAACCCACATTAACAACATTAACTGAATATATTATTACACATATGGAAAGTTTATTATAACTTTTTTTGTATATTTATAGTTATGTTGCAGTTTGTACAATTATTAAACATAGACTGAACTCTACCTGAAAAGTCATCCTCTTTGTCACTTCCCACTCTAAATTTATCTGTTATGTTACCTGAATAGTCAGCGACGTTATTGCTGTTTTCTTCTTCGGCAATAATTCTAATAGTAGTAGCAGATTTCTCTTTGTCACTTCCCCCTCTAAATATTTTATCTGCTATATCTACTTCATTTGTAAAAGTTTCCTCTACATATCCTTCGGCAGCGGTTGAGGATTTCCATCCCCCATACCTCTTTAAAGCAATTAAATCTGCCCCAGCATCAACCAAAATTGTCGCAGAGGACCGACGAAAACAATGTCCTGTGTATTCATGTGCATATGGCGAATTTGAAAATTTTGCGACAATTTGAGGCATTTTGCCAAACTGATGTATTCCCTCTAATTGCCTGCAACCTTTCCAATTTCAATATTTAAAGAAAAAGGGACAACTTTAAAAAAAAATTGGACGTCATGCAACATATTTTCTATACAAGGCCATATAAGTTTCGTTTATTACAAATGATATTGGTTTGTTCGTTTTATTATCGGGTATTTTAATCAAAAGCTTAGATCCAAAATTCAAATTTTATTGATATAGTTCATCACGGCGACATGCACCGGCAACACCAAATATTAAGGCAACCTAAAAAGTAAACACTACATAAAAAACTAGGTAATTTTCAAATTCTTACATTCTAAACGTACCTTATTCATTTAAGTATATATAAACTGGTGCTTGAGTAATAAACGTTTCAATTTGTTCATCTGACAAAACTTTTGACTTGTTTGGTTTATAGTTGTCATTTTGACATTTCAGGAAAGCATGTAATTTCGAATATTTTGTAATATCAATATCTTCTTTTGTACTAAGTGTAGCTCTCAGTATGAAGTAATTTGACCATAACTTCAACTTTGTAGATGAATCAGAAAAGTATGCAATCATGACATTTTCAGATCGGGATCTTTTTTTTTTGCCATAATCCATGAAACGTTTGTAAGCGTATTCATACTTTGCCTTGGATTTATCTGGCAATAAAATTAGGATGACATTTTCAGCAGCATTCACTAACTCTGGTGGTGTCCCGCACACCTAGACATCATCATCACTGTCCATTTTGAATATGTTTAAATAGTTTTTAGCGATAAGGAGGTATTAAACCAAAATGAGTAGTGAATCTCTGACTTTTGTCACAACAATAAACAAACAGTGATTGTCAAGGAAACGATTTCATAGGCAATAAGATGGTAATCAAGAACTATTATGTATTTATAAAAATTCCTTAATTTATGATAATGTTGATTGCGATTTCAGAAAAAATAGTATGTGTACCTCGTAGTAAAAGCACATTCTCAGACTTCAATGTTTGTTGGCTTCGGCTTAATGCCTCGGCCAACAATTTACATTGTCTTCCAGCAATGTATTGCTTTCATTCCTAGATACACAATGTACTATTGATTATAGGCGAAATCCAGAATACGTGTAACTGACTGTTTCGATATTTTTTCTATTAATAAAAAAAGTATTCTCTATTACCAGTAACTTAACTTAGTAAACTCATTTCTTTGGCTTTCTACACCTGTATAGATTTAATGGTTCATTTTCTTTCCAGCCGAGCAGCCATCAAAGCGTTGAATTTCCCAATTATCAAAGGGTACATTAGATCTGATCAGGTCCAGTGCATCTGTCACCACCTATTATTACCATTAATATCAAAAAAACATCTCAAAGATTAGTATTTCTCCACAAAAAATAGCGTTCGTTGCCAACTGAAATACAAAATATATCTTGTTTCCTTCGTTCCTTCAAGCAAAATTTTTCTTAGCCACCGATTGATGTTGTTCAGAGTGACCGCCAATTCATTGACATTCGTGGCCAGCGAATAACAATGGAAACAATGTAAATGGCGAAATGATTCGCACTGAAAGCGATGCTTTACAGGCTTGGTCGAACCTGACAAACTATCGACACGTGCCTGTTAACGTGACCAGACACGTATTTAATTCGTTGAAAATTCAGTAGTAATCGAAGTGCCGCGGTTTGACTGTATCGGAATGCTCGGATTCCGAAACAGCCACAACGTTCATTGGAACGCATTCGTTTCCATTCCGTTCAAGGGGGGAGGACACTGTATATGTGAAAACCAAATGCTTCGATGTTTCCTGCCAAATGAAATTATCAATATGAATCGAATTCTTGGCACAGCTATCTGTAATCCCTTAATTTTGATCAAAAATGCGTAATATCCGACCCCTAACCCCCACTAATACTTTGATGAGTAATTTTGAGTAGAATCGGGACATACATCACAAAACTCGTGTGCCATTTTCAATTTTCATAATACATAAACACATTTTAACAAAAAATCAAACCGACGAAAAAATCAACTGAAAAGCAAAAAATAAAATTAAGCTTCTTAGTCTTAATGATTATTGAGCTCCTAAACTAATGTGAGTAACTAATTTTGAGTCGGCGCCAAACAAACTAGCAATTGAATTAGGTAAAGCGTAAAATGATGGCAGCGAGATGCACGGCGGCGTTTTGATCACTTCTTCAAAGTAATATAATGATCTTCGTTAATTGTTTGATTGGCGCCGACTCAAAATTAGTTACTCACATTAATTTAGGAGCTCAATTTTTTTCGTCGATTTAATTTTTTGTTAAAAAGTTTTTATTTTTCACTTTTTTGTGGCTAAAATCAACTAATAACTATCTACTCAATTGACTCCAGTTATCCATTATGTTGTAGTGTCATCAGAACTACCCATATGTATGCCAAGTTCCAACAGAATCGGTTCACAGATGAAACATTAATAATCCCCTATTTTTCTACCCTCAGGGGTGGATTATTCCTTTCCGAATCCGGAAATGACCAACTCTGAAGTATACCCTTGATGAAAAAAAAGTGCTTAAAACACTCACTATTAGATATCAGAATTTCCATTCCAATGACCACCAGAGTATCGAAAGAGGTGTAATAAAAAACACCAACGAAAAGGCTATCAACGAATACATGAAGACAATGCCTACCCTTAAATCCCGTCTGTTAAAAAAATATACATTCGTGGTATCTCAAAAAAAGTTTTGAGAAAAACCTGTTCTCAAAATTGTGTGTATAGTGTTCCACGTATTTGCAGAAAAACGTATATAGGAAAAACATCAAGACCATTGAGAGTGAGGAAATACTATGAAAAATCGCTAATTTGGAAGTTCAAAATTAGCCGCGCATATACTATACATGGCGGATTGGGGCAATATGAAAATATTTTTGAACGAACCAGATGGTACAAGAACATTGGAGGAAGCTACCTAAATAACGATTTTATTTTGAGTTTTAATGAGTGCCCAAGAATCTTGACAAATAAATCTTATAAATAATTTATATGACTCATAAAAGTTATACAGAAGTCAGAACTGGCTGCACCTCTTGTACCGAATTTTTATTCATTTCAAAATGTCATGTTTTCCCCATATGTATTCAAATGACGTATTAGTACTAACAATAAAATTGCGTGACTTATGGCTGTCTAATGGACGGTTCTTGTACGACCTCGAGGGGCACTCCCGTTAGCATTCTTGTGAATTATTTCGATTATTTGATCCGAAAAGCACGGATATATCTTCAGTAGGTTTCTACTGCGTTTACTATTCCAAAAAATAATTCAACTATATGGAATTTTCGTTTGTTCCTTGTAGGGAGAAACTATTCCATTTTCACCTAATACTTTTTATTTCAACTATTTCGTAATATTTTGATTCCGTACAAATTTTATGGATGCATTCCGACAGGTTCTATTCGAAATCTACCTGCAAAAACTCGAATAATTCGTCACAAAATGTAATAAATATCTCATGGCTTAGTTCACGAGAAATCTGAGCTCTTATTTCAATTGGAACACCCTGTGTTTGTCTAAGTGATAACAAATTAATTATCTCCCATTTTATATTAGGGTTCGCTACACCTAACTTCGATAATTTTTCAGGTATAGGCTTTTTCGAATATTAGATTACAACTTTGACTCAACATTATTGATAGAACTGTTATTGGCAATTGTTTGTTGTGCTGAGAGTACTTACTAGTTAATTGTTGAAATTAAGACTATCCTTAACAATCTGGCAATGGTTCATTCATTCCACTATACAAATATTATTTCATCATTCAATGAAACAATGGCAGAATATAAAGTTTTCTAAGCACATTTGATTCAGTTCCATAAGGTGATATTTGTATTTTTAATATTCTACTCACCCGTGATCCTTCTCGATCTCTCTTTGACTCATATGGAAGTTTTCCATGATTGATCCCATGATGAGAAATGAGTTCTATCAATTTCCAATGGTGGGTTTCAGTTTGTCTGCCTTTCTACAAGCGAACGATTGATTCACTATTTTGTTTCAATCGTTCGAATGCAGATCTTTGGGCACACATACCCGACGTGAAAAAACAATGAACTTCGCAGTCCACAATCATGATAGTTACTTATGATACAAGTGGTATTTTATTTTGTGAGCGGAGAATATTGCGAAACGAGCGTTAGCGATTTGAGTAACCCCACGAATTTTTAATAACTGTTACTGATAGTAGAAAGAAGAGAAAAACAACAAATGTTTAATAAACTTCTGTAGGATTCGAACCTACGATCTCTGGACTACGAGGCAGACGCTCCAGCCACTTGAGCTAACAAGTGGTCATAAATTCCGATATTCAGTATTCCCAGTAATATTTACTAGAAATTGAAAAATAAACAAAAAAAGGAGGTTTATGGAGGGTTTCAAGATCAATATTATATCTAATAATCGTGATGGATGGCAAGTAATAATAATTGAACATTGTTAATTAATGACCACAAATTAATAATAGTGCCTAGCTTCTTTGTGATCGTACTGCTGCAAATATAAATAAAATGGAAGTAGAATTTGAAATTGATGATTCAGATTGCTTTCTTTCGCAAGAAATTCAAGAAGCTGCAAACAAAACAACTTTGAATCTGTTGCCCGAAAAATCACGGCAACAATATGAAATTGCCTATAATGTATTCATCGAATGGAGTCAAATGAAGAAAGTTGGAGGCAAGTTCACTGAAAGCGTACTTTCAGTTTATTTTGAAGAAAAATCCAAGTTATGGAAGTGTGGTCTGAATTCTCTATGCTAAAGGCTGGGATGAAAATCAAGAAAAACGTGGATGGATATAAGCATAAATTGATAGCATTTTTGAAACGAAAGAGTGTAGCATACCGCCAGAAAAAATCGAAAATTCCGACAAAACAACAATTTGACAGATTTTTAAATGAAGCTCCTGATACCATATATATTATGATAAAAGTGGCAACCATTCTTGGATTTTCCGGAGCGTGCCGTCGTGAAGACCTCATCACTAATTCATATTCCGGACAGTTTCGGAAAGATACCTTGGTTGGTTGGTTGGTTGGTTGGAAGCTGACGAGCCAGAGACAGGGTTGGCACTTAGCTTCCCTTGACACTGCGACCAGCTGGGGTCTATTGTATCACTCTATTGTCAGTGGTTCCTCATTCAAACAGGTTTGTGCCTTTAATTAGGTTTAGAAGCCTGTTGATAAGGTTCTTCGGATTCATGCCTGTTTCCGGGCTGATCTCTCCAAAGGTTCTGTGTCGCCTACTACTTAGGGCGTCACAGTCGAAGATAATGTGAGAGGCTGTTTCCTCCTCTTCAGCACATAGCCTACACTCCACGGTTTCCCTGCGTACTCCCATGGTGTTTAGGTGTTTTCTCAGGCCGCAGTGTCCAGTCAACAGACCTATTATTATACGAGCCTTCGTTCTGTTCAGGTTCATGCCCTACCATGATTTGCTGTTTATTTGCCTAAGATACCTTACCGAATTTCTGAAATTACCAGATCCGTAGCAGTTCACCGGCAATTGTTTTCGAATATTTTCAGCATCTTTGTTAGCAAATTCTGGAGCCAATTTAAGTTCAATAAAACGACATGGAGGATGGAAGTCCTCAACCGTAGCTGAGGGTTACATCCAGGATTCCATTGAAAATTGGCTGATAACATGTTTTCTGCTACAGGTAGGTATAGTTTAACCAGAAGCTGTTTCTATAGAAACCAAATCAAAAACTCACTTCGCTATCACGAGCGTATATGCGAAGAAACAGAACGAAAAATAAAGTGTACTACTCGTAAACATTCTCCGTCGGCGAACGGTAGATCAAAAGAGCCTATAGTCAACGTGGATTTGATTGACAGCTGTTTGAGTGACCGCAAGCCAATGATAATGCTTGTAGGTGGGTATATACGTTGAGACTAATGAACAACCAGTTTCAGGAGGTCTGACTAAATGAAAGCCAGTAGCGTCTCTGGTCTGGTATCGAAATAGGTTTTGAAATATTCTATAGCTGTGTTGTGTTTTGATTGAAAATATGGCTTTTTTTCGACTATGACAAAATGGAATTAACATGATCCGATTGCCTATTAAAGCATACTTCCTCGTTTATGGCATATTTTTTTATTTTAACGCATTTTTAAAATATTTAAATATCTAAATAAAATTAGTTATCTCCGCCTCAGCGGCTCAAAGAATTCCGCCGAAAGACTGGGAAAATTGTTTTTTATGCTTCTGCAATTGATAAGGATGAACTATACTAGTTATATCTGTGCTCCTGCATTATTTGGCTATCTCAGTTCAATAGCATGGTCATTAGTTAGCGATGACGAACGTTCTGCAGTTGAATTGAATATTTCTCCAGTTACTTCTTAGGGAATTAATATTACCAATTTTCAAACTGACAAATACATGTTAATGTTTATAAATAATTCCTCATAAGTAGGTATACGTTTTCCCAATATCAATTGCAGAAGCATAAGAAAGTCTTGCGGCGAAATCCTGTGAGCAGCAGTGGCGGAGATAACTAATTTTATTTAGATATTTTGATATCCTAAAACGTATTTCGATCGGCACACACCAAGACCACAGACGCTACTGGTTTGTAATCTCTCAGAGCTATTAAAACACAAATATAACGCGTGATTTATGACCTCCCATCGTATAGACACACCTGCAAGCATTGATGTCCGACTTGATTGGCCCAGACGAATCGGTTGTAGAACAGACAGCAGTCACTCAAGTCCACGTTGACCAGCGGGCTCTTTGTGCCGATGGAGACTGTATGCAAGTGGTACAGATTATTTTTCGTTCCGTTTCTTCGCGTATACGCTCGTGTTAGCGAAGTGAGTTTTTATTTGCTCCCTATAGAAACAGCTTCTGCAATTGATATTGGATGGACTATAACTGTGTTCTGATTATTATTATAACATGTCATTGAAATGTTTCTACTGAACAGATTTATATTATTAAGTATGTAGCATCATTATGTGAAAAAGTCATTTAAAAAAAATCATATCTATTCGCTTTTGCTGGAATACATTTCTATTTTCAACAGTTCTCTAGTAAATATTTCCAATAATGTGTATTGATGATTTTGTCAACAAGTTATAAGGATGTCTTGTCAAAGCTATCTTGATTTGAAGAACATTTTGAAATTTCATCCACTTTATGATGAAACGCAAATATCTGGAAAACTATTAGGGTCAGGAACAGAAAACTTAATGCAAAATGAAACATAATGATATTTCTTTGTCTGAAATTTGGAAAAACCGCATTGATTCCTAAATATACTATCCTAAGTTGAAAGATCTTTCGGCTAGTGATATAATGCTATATTATATGATCAGTGTCACACTATTTTGTAGGGAACCAACCTTCCACATTCAAGAGTCAACTATAAATTCATCAGTGTAAAAAACTTTCTCGGGGCTATGAACTTCCCATGCAAAGAGTTCAAATCAGTTGAATAATATCGTCCGTCACAAGGTGTTATTCCATCCATTGGAAAATTGTAAAGGTAATTTATTGAATTTTTCTGATCAAAACCTCTAACTATATGTTATTGAATGAAACTTCGAACTTCCGTGCGCCATGACTCACAGCATTCGCTTGGTTCAACCAGCATGTGTTTTGTATGCAGATCAGTGGCTGAATAGATTCCCGTTTTCGTTATTAAATTGAATCTATATAGATTGATTCGTTTGAAAATATGAACAGATGTGGAAAACATTTTTCTTTATTTCATTCATCTATATGAGTTCTTAATTAAGATTGGAATATAAAGTAAATTTTTTTATTTCTGATTTTTTTGGGTTAGGGTCCTTTCAAAATATCCATCAGATGTAGTTAAATGTCCAGCGTGGCTTTTACCGGGGAAGAAGTGGTTTCCTGTTAGATATTCACAAAAATTACTTCATTTTTATCGTGGATGTTTCAATTCACAGATATTTTTTTAATCAATATTCAATTGAGAATGTTTTCCTTTTCAACATGAATTTACATAAATTAATTTCATAGACTGATAATTTGATATGTGTTTATTAATGGAAGTACCAAATATTTTATTATTTTTGCAAATTTGCACTTTTTTGGTGATAACAACATACTGAATAATTTTCCGCATATTATCGTAGTTATAGTTAAAAAAGACTAAGTTCTTTCTATATGTTTATGCAAAGATCATGTATTCAAATACATGGTTTGTCTCTTTTATTCTGAGTCGCACAAAAGAGCAGAATTTATTCATAATAGCAAAAGTCATACGAAAAAGTATAATGTGAATTACCACAATTTTTTGGTTCATCCTTAACGAAGTTATGCGAGAACATACATTCAAAAAATATACATGCCAAATAGATAGCCTTCCTTTTTTGAAGTCGATTAAAAAGATAATAATTCAATTAAGTCATTCAACAGAAAATATCCCGACATTAAAATCTTAATAACATGAATCAACGATTTCCCTTGAAGGCAAATATATCACTAATTGTAGGTAACGCAACGAAGAAATGAGAGTTACCTACTTCAACAGATACACGTCTATCCATTCAAGTGAAGTGGTACTTCAGTAATAATTAAGTTATTGATCAGTTTCGAAAAAGGTATGTATTACGACACATCCCTCCTATGTAGAAGTATCCAATTTTGATGTCATGGACATTTGGAAACGTTCATGATTAGAAAGAAGAGACTCATACGATTATGTGGTCCGGATGAGGAGAATATCAATGTGGTCAGTTAATCTCTTGTTTAGTATGATGCATTTATTTTTAACGGTTTTCTGGGATCATAGTCTTCCACAACCTACAAATATAAGATCCATATAAATATAAGATCCATATAAATATAAGATCCATATAAATATACAGTAGAAGGTTCAGCCTACTAGTCTGTGTTGATTGAGTTACTACGTTCGCCAAATCATTGTTCCTTGATAGAAAAATAATAAATTAGTCGGTTTACTTCTTTTCACCAACAAATCTGTGAAAATTACCGAGGAATATCGCTACTGAACACAACGTACAAAATAATGACATTGTATTATACAAACAAAACTAATAAAGATTTAATAAAACAAAATAGGATTATACAAATGCGGAAAATCAACCATAGACGCGATCCATACAATGAAACAAATGACGGAAAAAATTACGAAAAAGAGATAGTCCTCGAATACTCTTTGTAGATTTTCAACAGATACTTGACTTAATAAAAAGAAGCAAACTTATGGTAGCACTGGAAAAGTGAAAAATCCTAGAAAAACTGAGGAAGCTGAATTAATGACGATGAAAACAACTAAGAACATGGAGAGGGGAAACAGAAGAATTCACAATCAATAAAGAAGTAAAACAGGAAGACTCGTTATCAACGACCATATTCACCTCAAGCTTGGATTACGTGGAAAGGAAAGTTAATAAGAGGAATCTTAGAACAGGAGAGCAAATCATTGCGAAGCTATCGATGAGACCAGAAAAGTTGAGAAAGAAATGCCTAAATAAAATATAGAACAAACCGAAATAATGAAACTAAGAGTCAGCCAAGAAATAATAAACATTTTAAGATTAGGAAGAGAACAAATACACGGAAAAATTAAAATAGGGACCAAAGGGATGGATGAAATCGAAGAGTTTGGGTAACTAGGAATGACAATATCTAGAACAAGAGAGAGAAACCAGAAACACAATAAAAAAATGAAAATAGAGCGTACTTTGTACAAAAAATAATGGAAAGTAAAATACTAAACAAGGCTAAAATAAATATATACAATACAATAATGCTATAAGAGGTCGAGACAATGACAAAAAAGGAGGAGGAAGTTTTGGAGGAACGTTTAAAGAAAAATTATTGGAGCTATACTGAGGCCAATTGAAATATGGAGGAAGAATAAGAACTAACAAAAAAATAAGACAGGAAATAAAAGAGGATATAGCAAAATGAAGCAACACATAATTAGGTGGTTTGAACATCTCTGGAGGGCAGGAAACCGGAATCAAAATGAATGCACGAAGTAGAAAATAACAATAGGAGAGTTAGATGGGAAAACATAGCCAAAAATATAAACTAATGGATTGGGAGTGATCCATCCAAAAAACTGGATCTAGTTACTTTTACGGTTATATATATATATATATATATATATATATATATATATATATATATATATATATATATATACAGTGTCCACCAAGAACTTGGAACCATATGGGATTTTTTTTATTGGTAGTTTCTCAGAAAATTTCATTCTTCATAAAAGTTGGTGCATTCAATTTGACCAAATACGCGCATAGCCGTTATTATCAGTGGCGTGCAGTTAAGTAAACTTACACTATAGAGTAAAATGACATTACTATGGAAAATATCGAAAGAATTCATTAAAAAAAGTTGTTTGCAATTTAAAGATATTTCCGGGTATCCAGTTCAGTCTTCTGATTACTAATTTCAATAATTGCTCAATAAGTTAGCCTCATGGAGAAATCAACTCATTAAGCAGTTATTGAAATGAGTAATTGGTGGACTAAACTGGATAACTGGGAATATCTTTCAATGGCAAACAACTTTTTTCAATATTTTTTTTCGATATTTTCCGTAGTAATGTCACTTTACTCTATAGTGCATTTTGAATATCGGCCGATTCCCGCTTAACCGCTTGCCACTGATAATAATGGCTTGGCGCGTATTCAGTCAAATTGAATACACCAACTTTTATGAAGTATTAAATTTTCTGAGAAACTATTAATAAAAAAAATTCCCATATGGTTCCAAGTTTTTGGCGGACACTGTATATATATATATATATATATATATATATATATATATATATTTACAATTTCTAGTTATTTTTTCCTTTGGAAATAAAAATCATATGTTCTAGAACACGATATATTACTAGGTTTTGGTGTTAATGATGTGAAGGTGGATGACAAAAAAAGCAGTTAATCAATGTATCATTCAGATAATTGATTGCCTAAGCAAATCATTTTTTTGGGGAAGTGTTGGAAAATACGTTTGTTTCGTCTTAAAACCTTCGGGTAGCTTGAGGAATTCACAAAATGTATCAGAAATGTTAACTTCTTTTGGACATGAACTCAAAACAACTGAAGAACATTGATGAATGAACTTTAGATGAATATTTCTCTCCTGTCAAAAATCCCATGTAAATGGAGTGCAATTATCGCAAAATTACAGCGATAATTGCATTGTAGAAAGCGAAAGATCCCTGCGATAATTGCACTGTAGACCGATAATTGCACAGTTCATATCCATGGCAATTCCATTGTACACTTTGATAATACAGCGACAATTTATAAGTAACGTCAGTTTGACAAGTAATGTCAAAAATAGTATTTATTAAAAATGTCTCGTTTCGGTCGGGCTTCATTACAAGCTATTGAAGAAAATGTGTTGGAAAACGAACCAAATAACACAAAACAGAACAGAAAATACGTGTAGCGTCAGTTTATGAGCTTATGTGCTGAGAAAAACTATACTTTGGATGAAAAAACAAAAATTATAGTTCTGGCAAAAATATTAACCCAGTCCGCATTCAATATGCGTAAGCAGAATGGCGATGAGTACAAAAAATTTACTGTTAAAACGATTTGGAACGTAACCGCTAAATTACTGATGGAAAAATATTTCTCTGAATACAACATCAATTTTAACCCTTTTACTAATATTGAGTTCAAAGCAGCCAGAGATGCGAAAAATGCCAAGAGAAAACAACTACAAACAGATCCAGAGAAGAGAAAGGAGAGTGCAGTTTTTCTGAAGTACGAGGAATTCCAAAATATGGTTCGTGGTTGTGACGAAAACGAAAAAAATGGTTTGCAGAAGAAGGTATTTTTTGTTTTTGCCTTGGCGTGGTGGAGAAGGCCACAAGTGCTTAATTTTGACTGTACAAAAAATTCCTAGAAAAGCGGGGTGAATTCAAAACAAAACGACTCTTTCTCACTGTAAATCCCGCTTGGAAGTTGAACAGAAAATGGTATAAAGATATTCCTGCTGTACGAAATACAGTAAGCAAATAGACTGTTCTACAAGCCAAAGCTTCTGATTTAAATACAGAGATCATGAAGCTTACTAACCATTCGTTACGAGCTACGGCCGTCTCCAATCTCGCAAAAAAGGGGGTGGGCGAGCAGCAACTTATAAAAATCACGGGCCATTCAAATTCAAAATCAATAACGCCATATCTTCAAATGGATGAAGATAACCATGAAGAAATAGTCAAAAAAATGCGTGGCAATGACGTATTACAGGCACAGCATTCTCAAACATCCTCTTTAGCCGTTAATGCACCGATAGCTGCATTGTCTAACCAGAATACGTATAATAATTGTGTATTTCACTGCAGTTCCTGCAACTTTTGATTTAGTTTAACCTTGAATAAATAGTTTCATTATATTTTTACGTATACTTTCATAATATATAAATGAAAAATATTAAAACAATCGTATTTCTGCAGCTCTTCTTTTTTTCCAGTTACGGAATGGTTATTGACAAGCTAATAATTTATAAATTTGACAAGTTGGCAGTATATTCGGGAAATATTCCCCCGAATTACACTCGTGCATCAAAATAACCGGATAATTTCGCATTCCAGCGTGTTGACTTTGAAAAACTGCATTCGGTCATTTTCATATTTTGGAGAAAGAGCCCTCCACCTTCGGTGTCGTGCTCTTTCTCCAAAAATGAAAATGAACTCATGTAGTTTTTTGACAACACGCTGTTTTTGCAAAATTATCGGTAATTTTGATGCACTTGTGCAATTACTTACGATAATTATTCAGTTTTACGATTTATACAAAGTAAATAAATGATTGGTCATTGAAAGAATGTTCTTAAACTTTGGAGATGTCAAGCAAATTTCTGATAGACCCAATGAAAGTCACAAAGTGTGAAGGTTTGCTATGGTAATACATAATTCTGCTTGCATTTGTGTTTAGCATGTGATCTGTACATTCTTTGTACTGCTTGGGTTCTTCGAATTTTATGAAACATTTTCTGGTGTAATAGAATAATATGGTTTATCAATTAAATAATTTACTTTATACGACACGACTTATTCTGCATTTCATTGTTATGATCCGCTCCTGTTCTACAGGCAGCACAGCCTCTAAATGGCACGACAAGCACATGTGACGATCGGGTTACACAATCGCTTCTCATATGTTAATGAGGATGTGTCCAAGTCGAAGACGGCAAATCGCGTTATCCTTGAGATGTGGGTGAGGAGGGAGGAGAGAATTAAGGGGAGCCTGGAGCTATTAACCGCGGTGTCAAGTCAAGGTGTCGTTCGCATACATAATTCATCACAAGAGGTGGTTCAGACTAATTATTAATGGAGCCGTTCATGTTCAGATCCCTGTTAACAGGCTCGCTGAAAATTTCAGCCTGAAAGTGTCGTCGCTTTTCCCTTTTCGATTCGATCTCGCGGGATCGGTGCAGATTCAACTACTAGTACGTGGTAGCGATTTTGATTTTGAGCCGACGTGTCGGATGAATTATTACTGAACATTGAGTGTAAACACGGAATAATTTCGTGTTGTTTACTACGATTCTCCGAAATGGGGCTGATTAATTGATAATCGAGTTGATGATTTAGTTGAAATACATATAACCTATTACAACATATACAGCATATATGAGAAATGAAGTTACATTACTCGTGGCGTGAATGTGCTTAATATTAAATGTTCAGGGGAAATATAATGGGTGGCATGATTACTACCGACTATTTCCCTCATCATTTTTGAGCCAATCAAATTGCCGAAATTTCAAACATAGAACCAATCAGATCAGTTTTACAGTGATAAAACGTCTTTTATACTGATAATTTAACTCCTATATAAAATGTGTCATTTAAAGATGACTGTTTTGTCATTTTGACAGCGATAAAAAAGGTGCATCGTTTTTTATCACCGATAAAAACGCCTGTTCCTCTTAAGCGTCTACATCTAGTATGCTTACGTCACTTTAATGTCTGCCCTGTCAGTTTGTTGTTGTTGTATTGTTGATAATTGATACTGAAACATTACAACATGACAGGGTTATATATATATATATATATATATATATATATATACTGACAGGGTTACGGCATAAAACAGCTTTAGGAGAGTTCGGGTGACCAGACGTAAGGTGAGGAAAGTGTGCCACTGCTGCCAACATATACTAATTATTTAGGTTTGTATTGTATTCATCCTTGTTCATTTCGAATGTTCATCCTTGTTACTCTTCGAAATTTGAAAATAAGTTCTATAAAGTTGGCTATTCTGGCACACATCAGACGTCATCAAAATGGAGGTTTTTGCCGTAACCCTGTCAGTATTATATATATAATAACCCTGACAACATGAGTCGTTTTGGGGAAGTTTCGACTCAACAAATAACAAAAAATATAGAAAAAGCAATCCCGCAATCCAAAAAAAATACTAAAGCGTCAATATGGAGACAATTTATGGAGTTTTGTCACGTACGAAATTACGAACTGTCGAAAATGACTCCGTTAGAAAAAGTAGCAGATATATTAAAGGATTGGGCCTATAATATGAAAAAGAGGAATGGAGAAGATTATAAAGAATATGCAGTTAAATCAATTTGAAATTCAACTGCGAAGATGATTCAATAAAAATCACCACAGCTTGTCAAAAATCCCATATTCAAGACCGCTATTTAGTGGGAAAAAATTTGGAAAAAAATCAGTTTGGCAGCATTTCTGTGAATTTAAGCTACTCTTATTGGAGAATAGAAGATGAACTAGGCTCCAGATATCCAAGTTTAGTAAATTGAACCAAAAATAAGTACCGTACAAAGATGTCAAATTATAGAATTGTGTCAAGTTCAACTTCAAAGAAGGGAGATATAACGGAAAAATTTGATTCAGGTGTTCCAAAACTTCAACTGGATTTTCATTGTGAATTTTGCAACAGAAGTTTCAACACAAAAAGAGGTTTGAATATCCACAAAAGAAAAATGCACTTCTCCTCTAGTACATGTTTTATTTCTTCAATGCCTGATAGTTCCACGGAATCGAATGAAATTGAAAACGAGTCTTCTAATCGACTTAATAATCATTTGGAAAATCACAAACTCAATCTATATATTGCTAAAAGGATACCCAAATCGGCCAGAGTGAGTGCTGCTGAAGCTTTGAGTAAATCAATTGACAATTGTATCATTTCCAACTCTACAGAAGCATGGGAAAATCTACTTTCTTTCGCATACAAGTCCTTCTGCCTTCCACCCATCAATCAAAATCGAAAAGAATCTCTAACAACAATCATCAAGAGAAACATTGAGAGTCCCAATCTTCTGCAAAATACAACAAATACTAATCCTTCAAAATCGAAATATAATCTCTCTAAACGTATAGTCAACAAAGTTTCTGATGGTGATCTCACATCTGCTATTCGTATTTTGACGTGTACTGACACAATAGCTACTTTTGACGAAACAACCTTGTTGGAGCTCAAATCAAAACATCCAGCTGACACGGAATTTATATATACAGGGAGTGACATCTTTAACCCTTTGAAAGTTAACGAAATTGAAGTTTTGAATGCAGTGAAGTCATTTCGTACTGGATCTGCAGGAGGCCTAGATTCTTTGAGACCATCGCATCTTCAAGATTTGTTATCTAAAAGTTCTGTATCTATGGGCGAGAAACTTCTTCGGTCTTTAACCAGCCTCTGCAATTTTATGCTTAGCGGTAAAGTTAACCGAGATGTGATCCCAATCCTATACGGAGCATCATTGATAGCACTTAGAAAAAGATGCGGTGGCATCAGACCAATAGCCGTCGGTACTACTTTTAGACGACTTGTTTCCAAATTAGCATGTTCACAAATCAAGGAATCATTAGGTAATTCTTTCCGTCCCATACAATTTGGTTTTGGTACTCCAGGAGGATGCGAAGCCGTCGCCCATGCAGCACGACGTTTTGTAAATCAACATCCAGACTCTTCTTCTACTGTATTTCTGAAAATTGATTTTGAAAATGCTTTTAATATGATTCACAGAAATATTCAATTAGAAAGAGTCAAAGATACGATCCCGAATCTCTTTCCCTTCATACGTCAATGTTATGAGAAGCCAAGTTTTTTGAATTTTGGAAATAACGTAATTTATTCGGAAAGAGGCGTTCAACAAGGAGATCCATTGGGCCCCGCTCTCTTTTGTTTATGCATCGAGAACCTAACAAGATCGATTGAAGCTGAATTTAATTGTTGGTATCTTGATGATGGCGCCATAGGTGGCAATGCAGATTTGGTTCTAGAACAGTTCCAAAAAATTATTTCGTCTTCCAATGAAGTCGGCCTCCAATTAAATTTCAAAAAATGCGAACTTTTGTTTTTGAACGAACATACAGATAACATTTCAAAGAAATTCAATGATTTAGCTCCTGGCATTAAAATTATGGACAGAAACAATTGGACCCTCCTTGGTGCTCCACTTTCGGATGAATCTTTGACAGAATGCATAAACCAAAAAACAAATTCCCTCATTTTGATGGCATCACGCATCGATAAAATTCCTAATCATATTGGATATTTTCTCCTGAAGAATTGTTTGGCTATACCCAAATTGATGTATACCCTGAGATGTTGTGCAACATGGCGCTGCATGGAGGAACTCATTCATTTTGATGCAACACTCCGTGAGATTCTGGAGCAGATAACCAATAACCATTTCAACGATCTAACATGGCTCCAAGTAACGCTTCCCGTGAATAAAGGTGGTCTAGGAATCCGTCAAGCATCTTCACTCGCTTTACCAGCTTTCCTTTCTTCATTCAACAGCGTCCAACATTTGATTGACCAGATTTTACCTAATTACTTCACCAATTCACCAGACTCTTTCTACATAGAATGCGAATCTATTTGGCTCTCGAAAACAGGTATCTCTACACCTAGTTATAAACTCTCACAGAAATCCTGGGATATTCCTCTTATCGAATCTTCATCTACAAAACTCCTTGAGTCAGCTGCTAACTCTCAATTCGAAAAGGCTCGTATCAAGGCAGTAGTATGCACTAAGGAATCTGGAGCTTGGCTTAACGCCCTTCCTGTTGCATTCCTTGGAACGTAATTGGATAATGAATCCTTCAGGATTTCTGTTGGTCTACGTTTGGGTTGTTCGATTTGTGTTAGCCACACATGCAGGTGTGGATCCAACGTCAATGATAAAGGTATTCATGGTTTGAGTTGTAAATATAGTTCGGGACGTTTCTCACGACACTCCACTGTTAACGATTTAATTAAACGTGCTTTGTCAACTGCTGACATTCCTTCTGTTTTGGAACCCTTAGGAATAATTCGTGACGATGGTAAACGTCCAGATGGGATGTCTCTCATTCCTTGGAGCCATGGAAAACCACTAGTTTGGGACTTCACCTGTGCAGACACTGTTGCTCCTTCACATATTAATTTAACATCAAAGACTGTTGGTGGTGCTGCAAATTCTGCTGAAAAATTGAAGATAAAAAAATATTCCAGTTTGATCGATCAATATAATTTTTATCCAATAGCTATCGAAACCTACGGTTCTTTTGGTAAATATGCATTGGAATTTTTCAAAATTATCGGTCGTAAACTCATCGATAAAACTAATGATCCTAGAGCGAGGACTTTCCTGTTTCAACGTATAAGTATTGCAATCCAGAGAGGAAACGCTGCATCTGTCCTGGGTTCTATACCTACTTCTAAAAGTTTGGATGAAATTCTTATCCGTCCTCCAGGATTGAGAATTTTGAGCAATTCCTCAATTATTTCTACAGTCCCACTTCTTACTTCTTCACCATCAAGGCAAATAGAAGGAGTGAACTCTGACGAAATGGAAAAAAAAAAAAAATGATTTGTTTTTTCTTCCCAAAAAATAACTTTTAACCAACAATAATCAACCTTACTACGAAACTTTGGCAACACCTGCTTCATGAATAGTATAATACAATGTTTATCGAACACCAGATGGTTGCTCGAGTATCTGAGAAAAGACGAGCATATGAGGGATATCAACACAAGCATATCAAGCATGAAAGGTGCTCTGATAAAAGCATTTGCGATTGTGATAAAAGAACTTTGGTCAGAAGATTTGTCTGATAGGGTGGTAAATACTGTTTCTTTGAAATGCCAGATAGAAATATTCGCACCTCGCTTCATGGGGCACGCTCAACAGGACGCCCAAGAATTTCTCAGATATTTATTGGAAGGTCTTCATGAAGATATAAACAGAGTGATTGAAAAGCCCAAACCTATTTTGATAGAAATTGATGAAAAACTGAGCAATCTTGAAAAGGCACAGGAGTCTTGGACAAGATATCTAAGAATGGACAACTCAAAAATGCTTGATAACTTTGTTGGTCAACTGAAATCATCGTTGTTCTGTTCTTCTTGTGGCCATTGTTCTGTCTCTTTTGACCCTTTCTGGGACCTTTCACTTGATATTCCACAGATACCTGGCCAGCCGAGTCTGTCACAATGTTTAGACTTGTTTATTAGAGAAGAAATTTTAGATGGCGAAGAGAAACCAACTTGTTGTAAATGTAAGGAAAGAATAAAATGTACAAAGTCATTATGTATATATAAATTCCCCAAAATATTAGTAATTCACTTGAAACGATTTTCGCCTTTGGGGAGATTTATGGGAAAATTAAATATCAACATTGACTTTCCTCTCAAAGGATTGGATATGAGTAATTATGCAGCAGATAATGTAGCTCCATGTCAATACAACTTGTATGCTGTATCCAACCATAGTGGAACAACTTATAGCGGACACTACACGGCTTACTGTAAGCACCCTTAAGCAGGCATATGGCACGAGTACAATGACTCCAGAATATCACCGATATCATCACAATCCATTATAAGTGAAGAAGCATTCGTCCTTTTCTATGAGCAAGAGGACACCAACTTAGATTAGCTTTATTATAATTTGAATTGTTTTCAATAAAGAATTTGTTACTAAAAAAAATAAAAAATACATTTGTATACAATATTGAATTTGATCCTTTTGCCGACATAACTTTTAAAGAAGCTCGTGATGCAAGAAATAGTAAACGGAAAGAATTACAAGTTATTCCAGAGAAAAGAAAAGTAAGTTCTGTAGCATTGAACAAGAAAGATATAGTAAAAATGGAAAAATTGTGGAATATAGACAACCCAGAGGGATTACAAAAAAGATTCTTTCATATAGATTCTTATGAATTAGCTTGGAGGAGGGGAGAACCTGCAAACTGTAAAATTTACCATTTTAAAGAAGAAAAAAATCAAGATGGAACTTCAAAAAGAAGATTTGAATACAATACAATATTTTCAAAGACGACACTGGGTGGGTCGAAAAAATTGGCAGACAGCAAATGGATAACAAAAAATGAAATGGATGAAGGTATTTGTCCCGTTGCATTGTTAAAATAACTGTTACAAAAAAGAAATGAAAACATAACATCTGAACGACTTTTTTCAACTCCAAATCCCTTTTGGAAAAACAAAAATTCTAAAGGTTGGTACAAAAATGTTCCACTGGGTATTAATACGATTTCTACTTGGACCAAATATTCTGCAACTAAAATTGGACTCGACATTACAAATAATAAAATTACCAATCATTCGAACCGTGCTAGTACAGTTTCCCAGTTAGCCAAAGCAGGAGTAAGTGACCAACAACTTATAAAGACAACGGAACACTCATCATCATCTTCTATCAAACCCTACCTCCAAATTGATCCTGAACATCACGAAAATCTTATAAGTTCCTTACGAGCCTCGAGTGAGAAATATCAAAATGAATATTCTACATGTGTGAATACCAGAGAAGAAAATTTTGAAATCAGTACAACAAACCAAACAATTTATAACAATTGTGTATTTAATAACTGTTCATTTAAATAATTTAATTGTATCAATAAAGATAATTATTGTTGTTGTTCATTCATATATTCGGTCGTTAATTTATCTTGCCAAAAAACACTCGAGCTTTTCTTTTAAGGATACATTTCTTCTTAACTCAAAATTTTTCCATCAGTAATTTTGCTCGAAAAACTGACATTTGACAAAATCACTCGACCTTCGGTCTCGCGATTTTGTCATGTCAGTTTTTCTCGTAAAATTACTGATTGGCAAAATTATTTCGTTACAAAAAGAAATTTACCAGTAGATTCGATATTGTTTTTCGATAAAACCACTAGTATATTCGATATTGTTTTTCGATAAGCACACTATGCCCTATCGTTATATGTCAACGCATTCAATTCATATATTATATATAAATGAATTCCTGTTAGGAAACAGGAAATGCGAAATGGATTGAATAAGGGATTTTGAGCTCATTACATACAGTGATTTGGCATTGGAATCCAAATATATACATTTTTCAGACTGTTAAATGGGCCAAGTAAATCATATAAGTCAAATATTCTCATACAATCAATGGGTGTTGTGGAGTAGTGGGTAGGTAACCAGACTATCACGCGGAGCTAGAAATACTTCATAAAGAACGGTAAAACCACTAACAACTTCATAGTCAAAATACCACAAATCACACAAAACTCAATTAGTATATGCATAAACTCAACAGGCATTCAAAATTATACTCCTAACAACGCCGAGATGGCCTAGTTAAGGAGCAGGCCACGAAAAAAGCGACAAGGGTTCAAATCCGATCACCACCAAAACTTTTTTTAATTTTCGAAACTAAATTTCAATAATGAATACAGATACACATTTTTTTTTTAATTCATAGGAAAAATGTATGTATTTCAAGTTTTTGAGTGAGATCAAGAGCGGTGAATAATCATTAAGAATGATCGATTTTGGAACAAGAATAATTGTAAGTGTCCACGTTGGAAATTCGAATATAACATGAATTCTGGTAGTTTTATTCAGTCTCTCATGTGATTCAGGAAATATTCGCATGAAATATTATTCGTGCTAAAGGATTTTATCGCATTTTTCTTTAATTTTCCCTCAAACATTTTACCTCTAGGAAATTTCGTGCAATTTGCGGCCTTATTATCAAAGATTAAACCACTCGAGCTTCGCTATCGTGGTTTAATTAGATAATGAGACAGCAAATCGCACTCACCTAAATTCCCAGGTAATAGTAATTTACGTAACAAGTCCGGAAAATAGGTTTTATTTGGACGAATAGACAAAATTCTAGGACGAGCCGTAGGCGAGTCCTGGAAGTCTGTGAGTCCAAAAAACTTTTTTCGGGCGTGTTCGTACAATATTTTTTCGGCAACCGTGTAGAATAACAAATCAATGAGACGACATATTTCTTTATTTCTTAATTATACATTTTAATTCTTATTTGAATTAAACAGAACAGAACAGAAAATACTACATATTAACAGAAACATTCTTATTTAAATTAATATATTTATATATTTATTTATATATATATATATATGTATATATATATATATATATATTTATTTATATATATTTATTTATTTATATATATTTATATATTTATATTAATTTCCCAAGGCACATTTTTAAAGTCACTATCGCTGCTGCTTTCCATATTTTATTGCGAATTGCGATCAAAAAACATGCAAACTTTTGACAACTAATTTCATATGAACTGTCAGCCGTTATTTCGTTGCTATGGTAATGATCAACTGCATTTATCAAAACCATACCTACCAAGATTTTCATATTTACAATGACAACAACGATGTGATTCTTCCCGGCCTAGTCCGGGAAGTACGTACTTCCCGGACTAGGCCGGAAAATGCTACTTTCTCGAAGAAAAAGCGTCCGGAAAGTGGGTACATCCCGGACGGTTACCGAATAAATACTTTCTCGAAAATATCAAAAAATTTTGAGCGATAAAACCCCCACACATATGATATTATCTAGTGTCGATAATTTTTTGAGATATTAATGAATTGCAATCCCAAAGCTGAAAATACCACGAGTCCGCAGAACGAGTTGTATTTTCTAGCATTAGGATCGCCAATGAATTAATATTTCAAAAAACTATAGGTTATTAATCATACCACGAATATTTTGGACGACAATATATCGATTTGAGATATATACCAGAAAAATCTTGTCATAATCTTAATATAAGCCACTTTTGGAATATTAATGAAATGCAATCCCAAAGCTGAGAATACCACGGGTCCGAGTTGTATTGTGCCATCATATGAAAGACGTTCCGTAGTTATATCTTATGTTTCCTACTCCCAACTGTCATTGCTAAATATGTTATAACTTGTTTTTTACTTGTAACTTGAAAACTAATTAGGCAATCTGGATACTCGGAAATCGCTTCCCCGCGTCTGCTGCTCTACCCCCATTTTCGATCATGTTTGCAAGTACTTTTCACCTGTTTTGCAGCATTTTATCGCAAAATGAGAATAAACGTTTTGTAGTACTATACTTCTACTCTCGAAATATTTTTGAAAAATTGGAATCGGACCACTTATGACGCATCCAGGTCTGCTGCAATAAAGTGCATTAAAACATTCAGATTGCAATTATGCCAAAACTAATTATCCGACACCGCCTGAGTTTTTGACACATAATGTACGAATTAATCACTACTATGTCGTGGAAAGTTTGCACTACAACTCAAAAAGTGACGGAATGATGTATTTTTTTTAAAAGCTGTTTTTTTTCGGGTTTTCCGGGTTTTCGCCGTTACTAATAATCCGATCGAGTTGTGCTAGGGCTCATTTTCTTTGCATTTAGATTCTCTACAATTCGTCCATTGAGAGTATCAATGCTTCATTAGTTTTCGAATTACAAGTCAAAAACGATGACAGTTGGGAGTAGAAAACATAACAGGATATAACTACGGATCGTCTTTCGTATGATGGCACAGTCGGTTTCCTAGTAGTATTTTGTCACACAATCAATAGAGCAGAAAATCTCTATTGATTGGCCTAATAGGCGACATTTGAAGTTTTATTTTCATTTAACACTTGTATTCAACTTAAAAATATAACGGGTGTGGAAACAAGTATCTACGGAACGTCATGTCAACGTCTGATAGTTCAGTTTGAAATTCTATAAACAATGCAAACATTTGGCCATTTTTTCAGCAAAAATATAACGCTCCAATCTTCGACCTGAATCATTTTCGAATAAATTTTGGTTTTCCGATTGATATAATATTCGATACATACTTTATTCGTATTCTGAGCTCAACATGGCTGAAAAACGTAAGCTTCATATGTATACATTCCTTCACAATGACATAGAACAAAATGATCCAATTAATTTAGCAAGCAAACACAAACGTATCAGTTACAAACATGGGCATAGCTTCCAAAATATGAAATTTATGATTTTCTCTTCATCTCATGAAAAAATAAAACACACACCAGTGTTAAATGGAATGTGTCACTTCTTTAAAAAAAAATCAACAGTTACATCTCATTTTACGTAAGAAAAATTGAAGCGTTTGTTAAAATATAAATGAAGATTCCATTATAAACATAAAAACTGAGTAGATTGAGGATAGCCCCTTGCCTATCCAGAGGAGTTTCTGGGTTTCCTTTTCAATTATTGCAATGATGAAATGTTTCATTTAATTGAATCAGGGAACGAAATAGTTAACAAAAACATGCTTCATTAGATATTGAAAAAAATATAAATACAAAATGGCATTTGCCCAATAATGAAGACAGCGTGACCAAGAGAACTGATCTTCCTAAAACGCCGATTAGTGATATTTTTGGAGGTATTCTTAAGCCATCTTTACAACTGAAAGACAATCCTATGTCAGTAAATACAGAACCTTTTCTGACCCTGCAGTAAAATATTAAGAATGTTGAAACTACCTACAATATTGATACTACATTTTCAATGCTTCGATTTATTCGACATTCATGCTCCATACAAAACTATATATGGCTGAGCTATCAAAGTCACACAATCTGAAATTCAATGGGACAAAAACTGAAGTCATGATTTTTGGTAGTAATAAGAACGAAATTGTCAATGATCCAAATTTTAAGATAGTACTTGATAACATATTAATGACCACGGACTGCTGCAATTGACGAAATCAAAACGAATTTACAAAAGAACTACGACATGACCGTAAATAAAAATTATTGTCACTGATGATGTTAGTTATTTTAGATAAAACGTCGATAAAATGAAAAATGTTATATATCACTTGATTTAGCTTTTAACGGTTTATCAATATTTGTAATAAAAAAGACATTTTTTTTAATTTTCTGAAATAAAAATTATTTCGTAAAAAGCTAAAAATAGCATTTTTAGTTTTCCCTGTAAAACTTGAGAAGAGCAAGAGTTCCTATAGATTTTTTTCGACCAATGAAATGCTCTCCAAAATAGTTACCTTTCTGCCCATTCAATAGTCTTCGTATATCTTATGGTTTAGAATATAGCTCCTAAACTAATGTGAGTAACTAATTTTGGGTCGGCGCCAAACAAACTAGCAATTGAATTAGGTAAAGCGTAAAATGATGGCAGCGCGGTGCACATTTATAATACCCTATTTTTCTACCCTTCGGGGTGGATCATTCCTATGTAAATCCAACTCTGAAGTATACCCTGTCCAATAAAAAAAGAATAATCTCAATCGAATAACCCAGTACTAAGTTATGAGTGGTAGAATCAGTTAACGGTTAAAATTCAGTGGATGAACGATAAATATCCCCTATTTTTCTAGCCTTAAGTGTGACATTTTTTCTTCAAATTTAAATGGTACCTACTTCGAAGTATACCCTATTCAATAAAAGAAGGAACATCGAAATCAAATTACTCTGTGAAAAATTATGCGTGATCATACATTCCTCCTATTTTTTTTCGTCGGTTAAAAATAGCGCATAGGCGATGGCCAATACCTTGAATGACAGTTGAAAATAAAACTAGACATATCGTCTATCCTCATGTACGCAATAAAGTTGTCTATAAAACACTGAGAATGGTATACAGAGTTTCCATTAACAAAACATGACTTTTTCATTACGAATCAGTTTGAAATTAATTGGTCTACAAAATAATCGATATGAATAATGATTATTTGTGCGGCTGACATGGTATGAATTTAACAATTTTACTTACATCGGAGCCTTCTTGAAAAATAAAATTAAAAGTTTTAAGACTATTACTCAGGGAAATGAAAATTCCGCCGATACTGGAAGTCAGCTGTCTTCATTGTATGCGTTTACTGATTTGGATATTATATCTTATATGCATGTTCCAAATTTCAAAAAGAAAGTTTAGCGAACTTGAGACCTAGTCACCCAATATTGGCTCCGTGCAAGGAGGAGTTCCGCCATTTCAGACAGGCAGCGCTCGAGGTGTCGTTTCGCGCAAAGTTTCACTAGCCAGAATTGCCCGCTGCTTATTGTTTACTGTTGTTTACGTACATTATATTCGGCACAATTTGGCATGATTGAGCCGAATTCGATGTTTACATTTGTCTTTCGACGCAGAATTCAGTCCTCTGCATCATTGAATATAATGACATTTTCCGTCCGACGCACCGTTTTCCAGCTACAAGCAAAATACTACAAGAAGTGCGAAAATTTGGCGGATGTTTGGCTACCAAAAGTTAATCTCACCACCTGGGATTACACGCATTAAGGAACAAATAGAGGTATTTAAACGATTTCCAGCTTGCTGGAAATTAATTCCACAAAACGGTTTTTTTCGATTTAATTTATTGGCCTATATTTAGTGATCTATATTGCTTGTTTTATACAAGCGTTTGCGTATACAAACCAAAATGATGTGTTAATATTCACTTTTTTATACGATTATCGGCATGGTAGTTTTTAAATTAATCGATATCACTGAAAACTAACGAGAGTTTCGCGTACAAAACCGAATCTTTACATGTCATAGGTCATAGCCTGGCTGGTGAACACTTGCGCTGCCAGTTTTCGTGCACGAACCATAAGAAATGTTCCAATGTCTTCATATCATTCTCTTGAGGTTTATATTTTCTTTCGAAGATGATGTTTTTTACATGATAACTAAAACCAAGTTAAATAAAAACTTGTCCCTAAAATATAGGAATATTATTTTTTATTCAATTCGCCCGGAGTGTTCTTGTAGCTCAATTCCGTAGCAATCTCATCATCTCTGATTAGCTCTTCACGAGCATAACAGGTAAATACGGATTGAATAATTAACGAGCTTCCACGGGTGGCAACTAATTTGCTGAAGTAAATACTATAATGTTTCTTGTATTCCTGATTTATAGCTTTTATTGCTTTGTACGCGTTGAGACTGGTCACGAAGTTGATTTCCTTCAAAAAATCGTTCTAATTCTCATAAAAATGTGGGTGATGGCTCATGGATTCGGAATAACCATATGAGAAAAATAATAAAAATTTGCGACTGTAATAAACAAATTAGGAACAAGAAAGCCTCATCATCGGCCAAATTCCAAGAAATCAGAGAGTACACCTTAGAGGAGGACAATCAACCCATATTTGTCGAAATTGAAAATACATGTGCGAGAATCCGTCAAGAACAAGAGAAGATGCATTAGAAGGAATGGAATCGAATATCAGGAAGAACACGGTTTCCACAAATCAACAGTGAAGGTAATAAAACCATAATTGATATCTCAACTAAATCCCTTACAGAAGTAGAGGAGTCCCTACTCGAAAAGGGATTGAACTTTGCAGTTGCACCAAAAACAATACCTATCCTGGACATTGTAAGCTCTGTAGAGTCAAGCAGTAGCAGAATAAATCCCATCTAGGCAGAAGAGTTCAGATGGAAAGTGAAAGAGACCCTCGAGAAGGAGAGAAATCCCCGGAGTAACGTCACTGCAGGGGAACAGAGGGCCCCAAAAATGGACACCACAACATATGATGACAAGATAGAATCGTTATTCCACACAGGACACTATAAACTTTTGAAGAAGGATCCAATAACCACTATAGAAATGAAGATCTACAACACTCTGAGGAAATTTGAAAATTTCGTTCCCGACAACGAAAGATCACATCTGACGCCACACTACAGCAAACCACCGCATCTCTACGGGCTTCCGAAAATCCACAAACCACTGAGACCGAGCACCAGCTCTCGAATCTCACCAACCTACAAGTTATCGAAATATCTCCTACCGATACTACAACCCTTACAAGGAAATAGCAGTTCATACGTCAAGCATTCCAAGCACTACGTAGATACAATCAAAGATGTTTAACTTGGACCAGAAGATCGTTTCGTCAGCTTGGACGTGGAGAGCTTTTACACCAATGTCCCTATGAAAGAATCTCTTAGCATCATCAAAAGGAAACTCGAAGAGGATAACCAGCTCCAAGAGAGGACTGATCTTTCCATCCAAGCAATATTGGAATTACTGCAGAACTCATATTTCCAGAAAAAGGACCGATTTTTCTCTCAAGTCGATGGACTCCCAATGAGATCTTTCCTTTCTCCAATTATCGTCAACATATACATGGTGTGGTTCGAGGAATTGGCTATACGGGAAGCACAATACAAACCAAAGCTGTGGTTGAGGTCCGTGATGACACTTCCATTATATGAAATCACGGAGACAAACATCTCCAGGATGTCTTCTCAAGAATCAACAGAATCAGGGATCCGGTCAAATTCACGGTAGAAATAGAAACCAACAGTGCCTGACTCTTCCTCGATGTGAACGTTGAGAGAATAGGCAATTAAATGCGCACCTCTGTCTACAGAAAGAAGACACATACGGGGCAGTATCTCAACTACAGCTCCAACCATCCGAGCCCGGCAAAGGGAGGGATCGTGAGAACATTGGTAGAGAGAGAGAGCGATGCACATATGCAACGACGAGGAGTCCTAGATGCCGAATCAAACCACATCAGAGCGGACCATCACCGGAATGGATACCCCAAGAAACTCCTAGGAGAAGTATTGAAACAACTCCAGAGAACGGAAGACATCTGAGGGGCAACAACAAAGCATAGTGATCTGCCTTTCGTACATCAACGGTGTCTCCGAGAAAATCAGAAGGATCGGAAACAAGTTGAACATCATGAGCTGCTTCCAATCCGACAGTACTTTACGGAGTTACCTAATCAAGACCAAAACCTGACAACAAAAGTGAAATCAGTAAGTATTGCATTTGTGAAGGTCCATGAGTTTCCTACATTGGAGAGACAAAGAGGCCGTTATCGGTAAGATTGGATGAGTACAAGAAATGGACTCAACGTGGAGAAACGTCAAAATCGGGAATTGCTGAACACGCCCGGACTGAGCACCATCGAATTCTATGGGACGACGCAAGTGTTCTAAATAGAGAGGAAACGAAAGTTCTAAATAGAGAAGAAACGAAAGTTCAAAGAGGCCGCCTATATCGAAGCTAATAACGCCTTTAGTCAACCTTGCGTTGAGATCAAGAACGTATGGAAACCACTAATTGCTCTTTCTGGCGGACTGCAGAGGCTCGAAACTTCCCGCACCACCACACCGCGCGAAATTGCACGCACCACCGCACGCGGCGGAATTACACGCACCATTGCACCGACACACATATAATTGGTGAGTAGCACCTAAATTTGTCAGTATTTACCTGAAGACGATTGCATATACAAGCATTCGAAACGTCGTGAAAACCTTTTAAATCCATTAAGACGATAGACTTCCGAAACGACACTAATAAAAAGTCAGTTTTTTGCCATTAACTCAAAAACGATAAGCCGTAGACTGAATTTAGATTCTTAAAAAGGAGTACATTTCCGGAACTCTATCCCAATTTTTCGAATGGGTAATAGGAATTGAACATAAAAAAATGCTATTATTGTACTACATACCAAGACACTTAAAAATTAACTGAAACAATTATATAAAGAAAAAACTTATTAGCTCTTATAGTTTTTTATATATTAGTTGAAAGCTAAGAAAATACCAAATGAATGACAGTTATTTGAATAAATACTTATGTTTTACAAATTACAGACTTGACGAGTGTTGATATTGAAGTTTAATTATATTCCAACCAAATTATCTTGAACGTCGATAGCCGAATCTTCAATAGTTTAAGATATATAAACAATACAATTTATAAAAAGCTAATTTTTTGTAAACAAATGCATATCTCGTGAAGTATGAAATGATGATAAAAAAGTCCCGGAACTCTACCACCAATATGTATAATTTTAATTCAGTTATATTTACAAAAAAAAAACACTCATTGAATAAATATTCATGTATCATTTAGAAATCCCAGGAAAATACCGTGAAAAATTGGTTGCGTTTGAAAGAATTTGAAAATTATTGTCAGTGAATCACATCGACATTACAGACAAATTGAGAGCAATCTTATAAAGTTAAGAATTGAAGAAGAATATTTAAAAATCATACACATGATATATTGAATGGTAGAGCTGATGTAATGTTGAACAAATTCATATTCAGAAAAAAAAATCCACAAAGGTTGTCCAATGAAGAAATCGAAGAAACTACATAAATTGAAGCACCTCTAATCATATCCTTATTTCAAAAATATTTAATTTTAAAGATTCTCGTAAGTGTATATAATAACAAATATGTTACTCACTTACTGAAGGAGTTGGTCGACTCAATCAATACACCATTATTACCTGAAACAAAAACAAAAAATTTAAAATAATATATTACTATACTTTTGAAATAATTCTAAATTTTATATATGGTGACTTGTATCTTCAGAAAGGTTCATAATTAATCTTCACGTCATACAAATTCCATTTAGGAAATAACAATGAAAGTGAAAGATAGTGGGTGTGAATAGATTAATTTAACAATTCCAAAAATATAATCTGCTAGTGAAAAATATTCCCTTCCTTGTAGTGACGAGCAAAAAACTGCCGGAGCAAATTGATGCTCTCTGTAATTTGCACCTACTCCCGATCTTGGAAGAGAAGAATAAAAGAACGCGATTTCCTTTTGATAGCAAGAGAATAATTAATAACTTTGTAGAGAACACCCTAATCGATGATCATACAAGCGGCTGTGATTGATGACTCTCACCCTGTTCTTTCCGTATGCCATCGTCTTGAACCCTACATTACGGGATGTATTTCGTGCTCACCCCCGAAAAGAGATCTAGGTATCAATGGAATTTCCAATGAAAAACCGATGACAGCACAACAGATGAGACTATGACTTCGGGAAATACTATAGAGAATTATAATTCAAATAAGGTTTAGTTGGAATAAATTTAATATAATTCTGCTTATATTCCCGCTTGTTGAACATTGAGTCATATAATAATAATCGCCCTGAATTGCTGATGCAAAATAGTCAAATAATTCAATGTTAAAATGGTAATGCGTTTTATAACAAGAAAATGTCTACTATACTCGGTACGGGATATAGACAAAATGACTGATAAATTCATTCAAAAACTTAACTTATATATTGAAAGAAATACGAAAAATGTCAAGCTAAAAAAACAAAATATAAAACGAAGAAAATGGATAACTTCTGCACTCTTAACATCGATAAACAAAAAAGAGACAATGTATAAAACAATGGATAACTTCTGCACTCTTAACATCGATAAACAAAAAAAATAGAAAAAATTATATCAACTGACGGTACACCACTATTTTCCAAAAAGCACATCTCTGACAGTTTCAATGAATATTATAGTACTTTGGGTCAAACATATGCAAGTAAAATAAAAGTTCCGGATGACTATATAGAACATGATACAAGATTGAAAAATTCAATGTATCTTTATCCCACCGATACCAGAGAAGTCCACGACATCATAATGCAACTGAAACCAAAAAAGGCTCCTGGTCACGACAATATACGCGCTGAAACCTTGAAAAACATATCAAAACAGATAACTGCCCCCTTAACCCATTTAATAAACTGTTGTTTCGAAAAAGGCTATTTTCCAAAATCATTGAAAATTGGAATCGTGAAACCACTATTCAAAAGTGGTAGTAAATTTGAAATGATAAATTATAGACCAGTCTCATTAATATCAAATCCTCAAAATCAGGATACTCAGCTTTTGTACGAAATTTAACTTGATATATAAATATCAGTATGGATTTAGGGAGGGAAAATCAACAGATGATGCAATTTACCAATTAGTATCTAATATTTATAACTCACTGGATAAAAGTAAACCATCATTATGCATTTTTGTTGACCTCTCTAAAGCATTCGATACCGTGTGCCACAGAAAATTACTTGACAAACTAGACCATTATGGGATAGAGGAAATATATACGGAATATTAAAAGCTTTTGACAGAGCGCGAACAGAAAGTAAGTATTGAAGTGGAGTTGAGTGATAGTAGATATTAACATACGGTGTTCCACAAGGAACTGTACTTGTCCACTGTTTTTTTACTCTGTATATCAACAGTTTACTTTCTTTAGGAACCAGGGGCAAAATTTTGAGCTTTGCAGATGATACGGCTATATTCTATGAGGCGAAATCATGGAACACCTTGAAAGCAGAAGTGGAGGATGATTTTAGAGTTATAGAAAAGTGGTTTCGATATAATACACTAACTCTCAACCTGGAAAAACAAAATATCTACCGTTTTCCTCTATACTCCAGTGGATTACCAAATATGGGTCCTTGATTATCGGACCAAATTCAGAAATACCTGAAGCTGAATCGATTAAATATTTAGGTATTGATTGACCGACACCTCAAGTGGGACCTTAACATAAGAAATATAGTCAACAAGTTAAGAGGTATGTTATATAGATTTAAATATCTGAAAGATTACCTTGACACGAAACACCTAGAAATATTATACTACGCACTGGTTCAATCTCATCTAACTTACGGTATTGTGGGCTGGGGTGGTGTAAATGACACACTTAGAAAATTTAAACGTCATTCAGAGATGGATATTGCGAATTATATACGGTAAACCACTCAGATTCTCCAATGATAAATTACATGAAGAATCGGGAATATTTGACAGTAGGCAACTTTTCTGTCAAAATATACTAGTCAACATAAAAAAACAAGATCTCTTCTCACCCTGTTACACACTCCTACAGCACAAGAAATAAACAATATCATTAAGCGTACCTCGCTGTGACAAAACCATAGGGCAACGTCACTGTGACTTTCTTGCACCAAAACTTTATAGTCTAACACCTGTTGATATAAGGAACTTACAGAGCATCAATTTATTCAAGAAAAATAAAAAAATGGATTTTGGCTTTTGGAAGGAGCAAATTACACGATTTTGTTAATCAAAAACTAAATTAATATATGGTTAGGTATTTTATACTCTTCAATCGAAACAATGAATGGTCTACTTAGTATTTTTATTAGTAATATAATTTATATTCATGTTCTCCCGTGTTAATTGTATAAGTCTGAGTACATCTATATATGTACGTATGCGCATATCTCTCAATTAGTTACTCGAATTTTTATATTCTGATACTTTTATATTTTATATTTGTACATTTTAGATTTTTAAACTTTTAGACTTTTCCCTTTTAGCACTTTACATTTTACATTTATAAATTTTACAATTTTACATTTTATAATTACATTTTTACATTTTACATTTTTACATTTTACATTTTACATTTTTCAATTTTCATATCTTCATATCTTCACATTATATCTATATATTTTATATTTTCAAATTATTTCATAACGAATCATCTTCAACTAGTTATGTAATGATCACCTACTGAAATTGATGGAACATACAACAACATGAAGCCACGTACAAGCGATAGTTACATTGGAACTAAAGCTTCTGTGGTATCCCCTGTTTATTTACTGTACGCACTTTAATCATATATACCTTTTTTGTAAATATTTTCTTGGTGAATAAACTTTATTATTATATTATTATTATTATTATTATATCATTATCGTAGCATACAATTATTTCTTCAAATTGAGGTAGAGGATGGATTAAGAAAAAACAGCAATATACACATAAACAAAAAATTACATTACAAGTGAACATTAGCCAAAATTGTAAAAACTGGCAAATTGGGAATGTCCGAGAACAAAACAGAGCTCCACAAGGGACAACACTGACAAAACATATACAGCACCTCATACTTTTTGTGAACCTTTGAAATTCATCAATAATTATACAGGGTTATTCATTGGGAAATGCGCATACAGTGAGGGTAGATGGAGGACACCAAGTTAATTTTAATTAACCTATATTTTATGCATTTTTCGTTCTTTATAACCAAGATACAGGTTGATTTATTAATTTTCCCCATTTTTTCAATTAATCATAACTTATGAACCACCCTATACATTTTTGTAATATTTGGTTCGTATGTTCTTCGTCCACAGTGGTATAGATTAACATAATAAAAAATAGTCTTATTCCAGGTCCGGCCTTGAAAAAATTAATAAGTAGGTTTCGAGTCGAAACAACACCCTGTATGTCAATATTTTAAAATTGTATTTACTAATTTGGAAAGAGCAGAAAAAAATAAGTAAGACTAAATGTATTTGGTGTTACCGCATAAACTTTTTTACTTATTAACTTGAGTCAAATCTAGATGTTTCGATAATGAGGTGGCACAAAATTATTTTTTTTCCCAAATAGTACTTTTCCAGCTTTAATCCATAAAATCATAACTATTTCTTATTCTCCTAATTTCTGGATCCCAACCTTATTGAAAAACGAGAGGACATGTCCGAATTTGGGACAAATTATTATTATCAATGACTAACTTTCAAACACCCTGTATGCGTAAAAAAATTATCATAACATTTGTTCATTGCACTACATTAAAAAAAATATAAAATAGCGGAAAATGCCCATTCCGAAAAAAGCATAACTTTATTTTAAACAAAATAACGTTGCAACAAATCTACATTTAAAGGTTAAACATAACAGAAAATCAAAAAAAAATAATTTTCTTTATCCGCGTCTAATTATTTTTTAGCTAGAGCATGATCATTTCTCGACTCTTCTGATGCATTCTTGATAATAATAATAAAATCAAGCAGTCTGTACGTAATGTTTAATTTAGTAAATAATACACTTTAGTTTTGATATCCCAAATTGTTGTAATTGTCAAGTTGGCTGATGTCAGAGTACAATTTTGACGTTAGTTGATGACTTGTGTTGTTACGTTATTTGTTGATAACAGTTACTGCTTACTTAAAATGCCACACAAATTTGATAATAATGAATATGCAAACATGTTGTATGTCTATGGATTTTGTGATGGTAATGGGAAAAGCTGCCCAAACAGAATATGCACGGCGATTTCCTGGCCCGCGGTTACCTAGTGACAAAATGAAAGTTATGAAAGACGATATATCGATGTGGAGCAAGATATTCTTAACCTTGTACAAAATGATCCAAAAATTACTACGATAAGAATCATCAACGCCACTAATTTTCCTCAGTCTACTGTTTGGCGAAGATTAAGAAACAATAATCTACATCCGTACAAATTACAGCAAGTTCAGAGGCTACAAGCAGGAGATGAAGTTGCTTGATTGGCTTTTAGTAGATGGTATAACAAAATAATAGGATCATATACAGCGGTTTATTTAGCGATAAAGCTCAATTTACCAGAGACGGTGTTAATAAATCAAGGAATTCCATGTTTGGCCGAACAAAATCCGTTCGCCATAAAACAAACACATTCACAAATCAGGTTCTCCTTTAATATTTGGTGTGATTAACAACCGATTAATTGGACCCCATATCCTACCACATCTACTAACGGGTGAAGTGTATTTGGAGTTCCTGCAAAATATTTTACCCATATTGCTAGATGATGCAGGAGTTGATGTTGGAAGCATGTACTTTCAACATGATGGCGCTTCACCTCATTTCAGGGTAATAGTGAGAGAGCTTTTAAATGACAACTTCCCAAATCATTAGATAGGCAGAGGAGGACCTCACAACTGGCCTGCAAGGGGGCCCAATTTTAATCCACTCGATTACTATGTTTGGGGTTATTTAAAATCAAAAGTTTATTCAACTGAAGTAAACACTAGAGATGACCTTCTACGGAGAATTGAGGACGCATGCGACAAACTGAGAAATGACCAAGCTATGATTAGAAAGTCAATTACAAATCTTACTTCAAGAGCACGGAAATGTATTGAGCAAAATGGAGGCCACTTTGAACAACTGTTATAAGTTATGTTGTTTACATTTTTTGTGCCTAATTCTTTAAGTTTAACTTAATACAATTTGTTGTAACGTTATTTTTGTTTAAGTTAAAGTTATGCATTTTTCGGAATGGGCATTTTTCCTCTTTTTTATATTTTTTTATGTAGCGCAATGCACAAATGTTATAATTTTTTTACGCAGACAGGTGTTTGAAAGTTAGTCATTGATAATAATAATTTGTCCCAAATACGGACATGTCCTCTCGTTTGTCAATAAGGTTGGGATCCAGAAATTAGGAGAATAAGAAATAGTTGATGATTTTATGGATTAAAGCTGGAGAAGTGCCATTTGGGAAACAAATTTACTTTTGTGCCACCTCATTATCGAAACATCTAGATTTGACTCAAGTTAATAAGAAAAAAAGTTGTATGCGGAAACACCAAATACATTTAGTCTTACTTATTTTTTTCTGCTCTTTCCAAATTTGAAAAAAAAATTGAAATATTGATATACAGGGTGTTGTTTCGACTCAAAACCTAATTATAAATTTTTTTAAGGACGGACCTTGAATACCTTTTTTTTATTATGTTATTCGACACCACTGTGGACAAAGAACATACGAACCAAATATTACAAAAATGTATAGGGTGGTTCATAAGTTATGATTAATTGAAAAAATGGGAAAAATTAATAAATCAACCTGTATCTTGGTTATGAAGAACGATAAACCCATAAAATATAGGTTATTCAGAAGCACCTCTGTGTCCTCCATCTACCCTTACTGTATACGCATTTTCCAATGAATAACCCTGTATACACTCTGTACAAGCTGAATTAATATCGCACAAAATGAAAAAGGGAGGCAATGATAATACATTAGTATATTGTGAACCATAAGTTGTGAATAAATGCGATATTTCATCATTTTCCTCACTGTAATGATCAATTAACTTCATAATTAATAGTTTGTTGCTGGTTACAAGATTGTTAGTTATCTGTTTGTAGTATTCATCAACTTCTGCCACAACAAATCCGCCAGAAATAAGATCACCTGATCATGAGGAAAAGGAAAATTTTAGATCAACATACATTTTATCTTTACTTTTGAAGGCAATAATTAAAAGGATAAAAGCGTTTCGCAAGTTCATTGAAAAATATACTAAAGTCGCATTTCATTTATAAATCAGGAGCCTTAAAATCCGCCCATAATTAGTTGAATAATCAGCGGTTGTTGAAATGAGTAATCAGTTATTTACCTGGTGATCGTAGAAATAACAACATAAAATATAATTTTCCTATGATGGCCACTTTCTGTAAATGTTGTTCTGCAAAACAAATCATTTAAAAATATTCTATACGTTATTTCAACGTGAATTCCCTTATATCGGTTGATTTCACATGGTAAATAGTTCCACTCATCCAACAAAATTATTTTAACACAAAGCAAAAAAAAATATAATGAGGTACAATTTAGTTCTCCAAGGTCACTGCATACTCAACTTTATATTTTCAAGGTTAACAGCAGCCGCACAGTTTTAGATATCTATTTTTAAATCTCAGCTTGGAATAGGTCCGGTCACACATACAATTTTTTATGAATGTTCTACGTCACCACAAGGTTAAATGCACAATTACCCGAAATAATTTACATTATTCATCCATTTAATGGTATGTTATAGAATTTAAGTGAAATATTCACTTACGCAACCTGTAAACTGACGGGTATGACTCGTTGAATTAGTTTATTTGTTGCATTCGAATGTTCTGAACGGAATTAGTTATTGTGACACGGGTCTCAATTAATATCCACCAAATGAGAATTGAAAATAACTCTACATTGAAAATTACAGCGACATTTTCTTGTTAATAAAATCAAGTCTAGTTCTATCAGTACTCATGACGTGATGATTTTTTTGAATGACAAATACTTAAATTTTTTTTTTTCCAACCCCAAAAAAAACCTTCGATTGATTGCAAATGTTAATACTCAACTTTTGCCTTTGTTGTTCACTATCTCATCAGAGTCGATCCATGAGTCGATTTCACCAAGTTGACTGAATTCAATCAAATAATAACTTGTTATAGTTATTTATAACACTGTGGAGCCCTCAGTTTGGCAACATCTCTGACATTGATAAAACTTTTGTTCTGTAGGTACTAGTACAAGGAGTAGTATATCGATTAATATTTTTGGAAACAATTCAACTCAGAGGCGTGTTCGCGTATGTATGTAGATCAATCAACATGCAATCATTAAAAAAAGGTTTTTTTAAAAGTTAATTTATGTGTATTATTAGGGAGTTTAAGTTCTTCAACGAACATAATCCAAAGATAGGTTCTTAAAATGTGCCCTTGATCCCAAGAAAGATTTTGTGCAATCGATTCATCAGGGAATAGGATGCAAATACATACAGGGTGTTTTCAAAGTTAAGACTTCTTTTTCAATATAACGTAAAAAAAATCAAATACAAATTATAAAATAAGGGAGATCTTCTTAAATTATATTTGTCTGCATAAATGCTTGATTTATATGACAGCTTTCACTGTTTTCTGATTGGCCACTGAATGACACAGAACCAGAAGTTATAAATCAGCAGCCATAATACAATATTACGGTGGGTTGTCTTGTGTCTCATTCATCATTTGTTGTTTTTGGTTATGTTTCAACTCACAGAATGGGAGGATAGAACTAAAAATTATATAGTAGCACTCATACGCCGAAAGATTGCCGTTGAGAAATCAACAAAGACTGTGAATTCATTTCAAGGGTGTCCTGGTAGGGGACTGTTTAGAAGAGCAGGAGAACATACAGGAAGGCCGGTACCGCTCAAAGAGACAGAAATTGAGAAATGAATTAAATTTCTGAAATTATTGAGAACGAACCAACAACTAGCATCGTAACATCGAAAATTTCACAAAAATGTATTTTATCTACAAACGAACCGATATTTACAAGAAATGTAGTGAATAATTTTCATAATACACATTCTTGGATAGTACAAAATCTTCACGGTGCGACGAAAATTTCCACAAATTTAATGTGAAAGAAGATGGATGTGAGAATGCTAGTAGACAAAAATTGTATGTTTACCGATTATTGTAATATACAGTGCTTCTCAAAAGTCTGCTCCCCCCCTCTCATTTTTGGAACGATTATACATAAACAAGTGATATTTGGAAACTGAATATTAAAGGTTGTAAACTTCCCTACTAGTGATGATAGATGACGAAATCGTCAAAGATGACGTCACAAGGCCATTGTGACCAATAATTTAAATGGAACCCTACGGCGAGCGACACCTCTTTTAAATGGTATCGAAAAAACCTATTCAATGATACTAATTTTGTTTGTGTTTATGGCAGTTTTGGCAACTCGCTTTTAAAAAACGCAAAGCTGTGATGAATTAAATCAGTTGATACTAAAATTCCAAATTCAAGCTCCGCCTCTGGATAGTTGTCAAATAAGCTGACGTTTTTGTTAGCCTCCCTAATTCGACGTTTATGAAATTGTCCAAGTTTTTGTACATTTGATAATTTGTGTATTGTTGATCGAACGTTTAACTGTTTCAGCAGCTTTTGGTACTTTTAATATTTTTGTACATTTTAATAATTTGTTAAACTGTTGTGAGCCGAACGTTCAAGTGCTTAAAGAAGCGAAATGGTACGTGCTTTAGGTGATAAAGTAGCAGCGATCCTAATTCTTGGTGAAACTGGACAAAATATTAATGCAGCAGAACGCATTTTGAATGAGAGGTTTCCCGATCGCCCCGTTTCGAGGACTTATTTAAGAGAGCTTCTTCGTAAGTTTGAAACAACGGGTAGTATTAATGATGCTAAACGATCTGGCAGACCACAAATTTCTGATGAGAAAAAAATTGATATACTGGCAGAAATAATAGTTAATCCTACTCCATCAACAACTCACGTTGCATCTACCTGTGAAGTCAGTCGAAGTACAGTACACAGGGTGTTGAAAAAAAAAACAAATTTCATCCATACAAATTAAAAATGGTTCATCAACTCTCAGACGACGACCCAGACCGAAGACTAGAATTTTGTGAAAATATGGAAACCAAAATTAACCAACAGCCAGACTATGTCAAAACAATTTGTTTTAGTGACGAAAGTACTTTCTATCTAGATGGAAACGTAAATACACAGAATGTGAGGTATTGGAGTGACGCAAATCCTCACCTGTTTCGTGAAAGACATACCCAATTTCCCCAGAAGGTGAATGTTTGGGCAGGTATCCTGGGAAACCACATCGTTGGGCCTCTTTTTTTAAATACTAATTTAACTGGTGAGGTTTATCTGGAGCTGTTGCAAAACGCAATAGAACCGTTAATCCTTGAAATTTTGGGAAATAATCCAGATGAATTCGGCAATTTGGAAATAACATTCCATTAGGATGGTGCTCCTTCACACTATTACGGTGCAATAAGACGGTATTTGGATGAGGAGTATCGTGGTAGATGGATTGGACGACGAGGTTCAACGGAATGGCCAGTTCGATCACCGTACCTCACACCTTTGTATTTTTTATGTGGGGGTACCTTAAATCGAAGGTTTACGCCACTGAACCTGACAGTATTGACGTTTTGAAACAACGTATTATTGCAGAATGTGAGGCTGTTTCCGCAGACACATTTGCAAAAGTACGAGAAGAGTTTAAAAATAGGATATTTCACTGTCAGGAAGTAAATGGAGGTCACTTCGAGCAATTTCTTTAAGTAGATACTGATTCTTAAATCTGTAATTAATATCATACTGAATGGAATTTAAATTTTAATGTTTACTAATGAGCCATTAAAACTGCCATAAACACAAACAAAATGAGTATCATCGAATAGGTTTTTTCGATACCTTTTAAAAGAGGTGTCGCTTGCCGTAGGGTTCCATTTAAAATTATTGGTTACAATGGCCTTGTGACGTCATCTTTGACGATTTCGTCATCTATCATCACTAGTAGGGAAGTTTACAACCTTTAATATTCAGTTTCCAAATTTCACTTGTTTATGTATAATCGTTCCAAAAATAAGAGGGGGGGAGGGGACTTTTGAGAAGCACTGTATACCAGAAGTGTAATAGGACCAATAAGTTCTGACTAATGGACGATAGGCGGGTAAGTGTCATTAGTAGGTCCATGTCCAGACATTTTTGTAGATTTCATGATGTTGCTTAGATTTTTCTTGTCATGAACTAGCAGTATTTTTCAGATAGTTTAACGGATATAACAAATTATTAATTTGGTATTCGCCCAGGTTTGATAGCTGTGAGATAGTCAGCCTTACGGATTGAGAGACAAGGAAAATCCAAGGTTATATTTTAAATTTTTGAATACCTAACACCACGAAAGGAGTAGTTTTTTAACATTTCAGTAACCTTTTCACTTCACAGTAATGGTGAATAGTGTGAAAAGTGGGAACTTCAATAGAAATACATCAGAAGCAGCTGAAGCATTACCCCAGAAACGAATATCATAGCGTAGTTTTGAATATACTTGTGCAAAATATGACCGGGGCATCTAGTGATTTCCCAGAACATCTCTCAAATTGATGGGCAGATACTTCAACGAGTTCAGTTTGGATGTTGTTAGCATTTGACAATAATTTCTCCAAATTAGATTTTCATGGAGATGGATGCCTTAAAATCGAATGCCATTGTGTGTATTGGACACTAATTCATTCTTTATATTCATATCTATATAATCAGTAACCCTTTATACACTATAAACTCTTATTATTTCTGTGTTGAATAATAATCACTGATGAATAAAAAAATCAGCCACGTTACTCATCATTTCAGCACATTTATGGTCTAGGTCTTGTGTTGTGCGTGAGGTGATAATGTCGACTACAGATTCCACTTGAGTCGTATGAAGGATGAACAGTACTGCCTAAAATTGAACCCTGAGGAACACCTCAATTAACAGATATTACATCCAAATGGAATCAGATTATTTCGTTGGTTATAGTAACCTGAATGATACAAACTGTTTACTGTTTTCGGGAAAAGACGATAGCCACGATAACCTCGTAGGCCAATCAATTCAATAATAATCTTTCGTTATTAACGCAGCCAAACGTCCTGCTCAATTCACAGAATATCGCAACAGGGCACTCGCCTGCATCTATTGCATCTCTAAATCTCATGATTTGCCTATAAAATGAATATAAAGCCGGTATCCATATTGATTGTGAAACTTCTCCAGAACATTCAGTATTTAGTTTGTTCAGAAATAATACTCCCAACATAAAAACAGTTCTACCCCATATGCTCATAAGTTTAAAAAAATGTTGAGACCAAAAACATTTTGAGATATCAAATGGAAAGTTTTTTTTGAATTCCAGTGATGACTGTATGTACAAACTAATGTACAAACTTTTTAAAAACAATGCGAAAAAACTTCGTATATATCTTACTTTCCTGTTTAATATAATTCCTGACACTTCGGCGGCTCTCGACAAAGTTGCGAAAGTAATTTCGATTCTCAGAAACTTAACAACCAAACTAGTTTCATTCTCCGATCCGAATACAGAGGGTAATATTGCTGATACGGTAAAACGACTTTGATAGAGAAGCCAGTTATCCGGTCAATCGGACAGTTTGACTTTTATGAAGAAAACTTTTAATAAGGGAAGATAGCAGAGAATGAGGGGATGTTTTATTGCAGCTCATATCCGATCTTTGCAAATAACCGGAGATTAAATTGGTCAGGAAGAGTTATAGTCCGGGGAAAATATGGTTGGAGGACATCTACTCTTTAATACCTAGGCTACTGGATATTATAGCATTTTTGTTTTTCAAACTGTAATTCTATAGGTTTATATTATAATAGTTGTGCAGAGCAATGTCTTTTTTATGCAATGTTGGTGATTATGAAAATTATTTTCGTAGTCGATAAATGTTAATTCTGTTTTGATCACTATAGTGATTCCTTATAGTTAATCTGTTAGGACACGATTGTCAACTTTACTCATACACCTTTTTGTATGGAAAATATTGCCTATTTCTCAGAGATAAGACAATATTGGTGTCATTATCACAGGAGAGATAAAAATACCTATACTAATTTTTTCTAATTTTCACATTTAAAGTGACACTTTTCAAAACTCGTTGACGTTATCAAATGTTTTACTTTTCATCACCAGCTGCGAAAAGTAAAATTTTTCCCAACTGGTGATGAAAAGTAAATTTCACCACCAGTTGCAAAGAATACGGGAATAAGTTTGTTATAATTTTGAGGCTAAGCTACTTGAAGTACTTCTTCATTGTTATTATATTCTCTGTACATATGAAGATTGAATTTTATTCGAATCGAATACATAATATGTATGGTGGAAACTAATTATAAATATAACATAATTTAATTGGTGATATTGACCCCAGCTAGTTTTCTATGTAGCTAAAAATAATTTTAATATTCAATTACTATGCGTTTGAGTGCTTTGTCGAAATCAATTAAAATAGCTGAAAATTTTAGTATGAGTACCAGGTATAAAACTACATTTTCAAAGTGAAAAATAAGAAAAATCGTCAGGCGTGGGGATTCGGACCCTCGCAAACTTTTGAGATCCAGAGCTTAGATCTCGCGCCTTAGACCGCTCGGCCTACTGGACGATATTGATTGCCAAACGCAATACCATACTTTAACGTAAGTAGGAATGTTTTTTATGTACTTTTGTACTTGATACCTGTAAAAGGGCCCCGCTTCCAAGCAAGCAAGTACGCATACGTTCTCAACTAAGTAAATATCACACTATTCATACTTAAAATTTCAGCTTTGCTAAAATGAGGTAGATTTGCCGGCTCTGGGATCTTACTTACTCTAAAAGTATTATGTTTCTCAAAGATACGTAACCAAAAAGCACCCTATGCTTTTCGGCATAGTCGTTGAAAATTAAAATTATTTTCAATTTTTAGTGTGTTAAAAGCGTGTTCTTCAGTTTTATCAAATATATATTTTTATATTTTTAACTTGAATTAAAAAGGATTACATATCAGAATTAGAAAAAATATTGTGTGAAACACGTTGGGAAACCCTATTTTTCGTAACTCGCTTTCTTTTGCAGAACTCGCTTCGCTCATTACGAAAAAGAGTGCTTTTCCCAACTGGTAGCACAAATAACTATTTTCTAATTTTGACATTTAAAGTGACACTTTTCAAAACTCGTTGACGTTATCAAATGTCTTACTTTTCATCACCAGTTGCGAAAAGTACATTTCCCCATCAGTTAAATTTGGTACACACCTTTAGTTCTGATGACAATATTCAGTATCATTGTAAATCCAAGATTGGCGCCGCCACAAAATGGCGGATTACATATTTTTTACAACGCCCTCAATAATTACTTTTAGTCACATTTTGCATAAGTTGTCTATCAAATACAGGATTAAAATTTGTTATAAATTTAATGCTAAACTACTTGAAGTATTGATTTGTTGAAAATATGAACAGGATGTTCATAAAATCAGCAGATGTAGTTCAATTATCGTGGATTTTTCAATTCACAGAAAAATATTTCTATTCAATATTCAATTGAGAATGTTTCCCTTTTCTACTTGAAGTACTTCTTTATTGTTATTATATTATTTGTACGTATTATGGAGATTTCATTTTATACAAATTTAATACATAATATGTATGGTACAAACAACAAACTAAGTTGGGAAAAACTAATTATAAATATTAATAACACAATTTGAACAATTGGTGATATTGACCCCAGCTGACAATGTAATTTTCTAGATGGCATTAATTTGCGTATTTTCCATGGATGGAAGTCTCTCCAACGATGTTGGTGGCAATGTCCTAAAGAACACGCTTTTAACGCACTGAAAAGTAAAAAATAATTTTAATATTCAAAGACTATGCCAAAAAGCGTGGGGTGCTTTGACGGAATTTATTGAAAGTATTATGATTCCCAAAGATACGAAACCAAAAAGCATCCCATGCTTTTTGGCATAGTCGTTCAATATTAAAATTATTTTTTATTTTTAGAGCATTGAAAGCGTGTTCTTTAGTTTTTTAAATATATTTTTTTATGTATTTAGGATGAATTAAAAAAGATCACATCAAATTCAAAATTAGAAAAAATATTGTGTGAAACACGTTGGGAAACACTATTTTTCGTAACTCGCTTTTTTGCGAAACTCGCTTCGGTCGTTCCGCTAAATCCGATCGTTACGAAAAGTAGTGCTTTTTCCAACTGGTTGCATAAATAACTATTTTGAAACTATATAATATTGTAACATTCCAAAAGTATTTTTTTAGATTATTCGTTTTGAAATGATATAGTACCTGCGTAATTGGAAGAAAAAGAATAACTTCACAGTATTGATTAAAAGTGAGGATTCAAAGTGTTTCGCTTCAAATCATAATATTTTCTAAAACATGATTATGAGGGTTCTTTGCATTTTTTATACATCGAAGTCTTTCCAGACCATGCATTACAACACTAATAACATATTGTGACCAATTTAGGCAAAAATGTACTAGGAAGTTTTGCGAATTGAGCCATCGATATGCCAATCTGACTATTAGGCCAGTAGATATAGACAACCAATTCACATTAGTTCCAAAAGTTTTCAAAGTTTAATGGTATCTTAGTGTATTGATAAAAACAAACTATAAAATTTTGCAAAAGTCTGAGATGAACGGAACATTGTTCAAATTGCAAAAAACATTTTAATGTTATATTTTTGCACTGAAAATTGCAAAAGTTCGGCAAACTAGGCATTCCGATAGTAATAATATTTTACAACATGCATTAGGTTTGCAATCTTGTAAAAGTCACGGAACCTTGTTTTTTGTCATTTGTTTAGATTTGTCATTGTAATTTGTTTAAGAAAATTACAAAAGTTCTGCAAATTGGATAAGTAAACGGAAAAAATATTTAACATATTCACGTACATTTGCAACCATTTCTGAAAAACGCATCCTTTATTTATCAAACTTTTTTCTCGATGCTACCATTTTCAATACACACAAGCATTGAAATAATTACAAAAGTTTTTTATTGTGGTTGCAAATAAAGAGAATATCGGTATCTGTGGATATATAACTTTGCAACCCCATACGAAGAACGGAACCTATTTATTCACTACTATTGATTACAAAAGTTCTGCAAATGGAGATTTGCAACCTTCATTGTTCAAAGGAACATTTTTGTATTTAATTGTTTTGTTTTTTTATATAATTTTGCCATAAATTGTAAACATTGTCCAAATACGTTTTAGATATATATTAGACCGACATATGTCTACAGTGGTCCAGTTGAATACTTGATTATCCATCGCGAAAGTATATCTGTTATATTTTGTACTGGTTGATTGGCAAGCAAAATTGTTTAAAAAAATATTTTTAATTTTATTTTCAAATGCTTTGGAAACCCGTCTTACTTGATATATCGAAGGATGAAATGAACTTGTTAATTATTCGAGAGATTGACTGAAACTTGTAGTTAAATCGAAATACAGAATGAAACTTCTAGTTATGATGGAAAATGAAATGAAACTGATTTGTCTCCACGAGAGTCTTACCGATGCTCCCGATATCTGCGTTTTCTAGAAAAGATAAAGAACTGTCTAAGCTGCGTTTCCTATTTTTAGCTACAACAATGTTGCTACTGCATTTAAAGTGTTCAAGTATAATATTTGTATACGTCCATAAGAGCTGTGAGGATATGACATGTATAATTTTTTATTGAATCGGGAAAATTATTAAAACTTGTCGAGAGATTCTCTCTTGATCCTCCATCAAACGTACTCAAAGAGTTTTTTAATGCAAATTCCTAATTGTAATATGATGTTACCGTTGACGAGCTCCTTATTGGTCGATAGCTAACTTGTGTTTATGTCATTTATTATATAAAAATATATATTATTCAGATAACACGGGTTTTAAAATTTATTTTTTTGAATTTCTAATGCACCGCATTGTAACATAGTTTGCAAATTATACTGCAACAATTGGTAAAATGAGTTGACTGCCCGATTTGCAGAACTTTTCCTTTTTTTGGTGTAGAGTACCTACAAATACAAATATTTTTATTTTTATTTTACCCTCATTTCCGTGTTGCAGACGAGGTTGCAAATTAATGAAAACATTCTACGTCAGGACATCTCCACTTGCAACTATTATATGAAACTTTTGTAAAAATTCCGATACTTATTTCAACTAAAAAAATCAATTTCATGAAAAAATATATTTTCCGTCTGACGCAAGAGGTTGCACATGAAAACTCTTCTCAAGAACATTATTTTAGTTATTTTTTTGAGTTTGCAGAACTTTTGGAATTTTCATTGAAAAATTAGGATTAACAACAATTGTTTTTCGATAAAACAAACATTTCCGTTTTGTTTGAATGGTTGCAAATTTATCTGAGGATGTAAATTGCTATTTTTCAAAACCTCGAAAGTTTGCAGAACTTTTGCAAATTTTTCCACGCTAATAAATTCTGATTTTCAATATCTTCCGTTCAGAAAAAAAGGGTTGCAAAATCAGACTAAAGATCATTTGAACGTACTCTTCACTCTACTGGAGTTTCAAAACTTTTGTAATTATTATTAAATTTTGGGAAAATCATGCCTATCTCTACTGGCCTATATCTTACATTGAATAACATTTCCATATAGTACATATCCTGTTTTATTGACGCACTGTCTATTGTAATGCTGTATGAACCAACATTTTGTTGTATTAGTTTTTATTGATATTGATTTATTTTATTGACTCTAGGGCATCAGATTTTATTCCTTCGTGGCGTTGGTGGAAACACAGATTATTTGTGTTTTTAATAATCAGCTGAATAGGCAGCAGCGAATCGAGGCGTTCTATTGCGTTCGATTTTCCCTGCATCAATTTGTTTTATTGATATCACGAATGATCTGACCAATTTTGTTTTCAAAACCCTGTCAGTAGCTTTCGTTCTATGAAACTATCATGCCATTCCGTTCTCTATCCGTTAAAAGGAGGAGGTCATTTCCATACGTGAAATATTGGGAGTCCTGATTTTGACATTATTTATTTGGAAGATTTCCGCGATAGCCATGTCAGAATGTGAGGAATGTTTATGAAATTTGGCTTTTTCCCACGACACGCCGCACCGAGGGAATCAGTCATCCCTCGCACTAGTCCAATTTATTTTGGGAAGTCATTCCTATCCATTCTAAAACGTATAGCCAGCATAAATTTTGAGGGTAAACCCTCTGAATTTAAGAGGTAAGTATTTTGGCTGGGCTCATCAACATTTTGACTTTAATAAAACACGTGTCGAAATACGTTGTGATAATTAATATTCATTGCACAACAAAGTCCTTTTCAACGGACAGTCACAGCTCCCATTTTATGAGCAGCCATCGTTTTTCATTTCCTAGACCGCCATAGTGTGCTAGACATTTTTTTGAAGGCCTACGTTGTTTTCCCTCGGCTGAACTTTTAGAGATCCCAGTTCTTGTGTATAGGTTTGTTTTGATGGAAGTAAATACTAGAGGCCATTTACAACTGTTGCATGTTTGTCACTAAACCATCAACGTGAGGAAATCTGAAGCCAGCGTACATTCTAAAACTGTGTAGGGGAACTCAGGTGTTTATTGTTGAATATAGCTTTGTTGAAGTTTAATTATATCTTTATGTCATACTAGTTCATTATTGTGTTTTTATTGCTTAGTTACTAACTACATAACAGTGTACTTTATGCCAGCGCTTTATGTACACTTTATGGTTCGCGAGGGCATAAAGAACAAAAAACTTTTTTTGGTTAACTTTTTAAGCTTCATTGATGAAATTACAAAATACAAAATTAAAGTATTATGTACTTATGTGTGTATGTCAATTCTGGAAGGATCCGGTGATAATTAGATTGCCTGCAGTAAACGTTAATGTGTTTCATTGTCTTGGTAATTTCGTCGGGTATTGCAAAACTTTCCTGCATTTTAACTTTTTAAGTTTGACAGCTAGAAAAATTTGTTTCTACCACAAGTAAATGCAAAATTTCTCTAGCACCAATTTGATAACATGAAAATGTTGTTGAAATCAAATTTAATTTTGTACACAGTTTTCTGCCATGCAGTTTAGTATGTTCTCTGTCGTAGAGGTCTCTCGATTTATTCCGTTTTGTGTTGCTGTTTCCCCTTTTTTGCAATTTCGTCAGGAATTTCAAAATTTTCTTGCATTTTGACTTTTCAAGTTTGACAGGTGGCAAAAGAATATGATGAAAATGTTCTGAAATCAAATTGAATTTTCAATGTTTTTAAATATTCATGTGTATGACCTCGGACGATTTACAAAACCCTCGGGCCAGAGGCCCTCATGTTTGAAAAATCCTCGCCTTAGGCGCCTTAGGACATAAACATCTACAATATCCTTGGTACATTAATAACTTTATACATGATAGTGTTTGGGAGTATCATTCCTAGATACTGCTACAGACTACTTTAAGTATTTATATTTTCGCATTTTGTATATGATCCATTGTACATACCATACACCTGCTTTGAATTAGATAATACAAATTTATAATGACTATTTGTTAGTATTCTATCAGAAGTATTCGAAAGAGTTGTGGAGGAGTTTGATGATCCGGTTTATTACACGCTTTATATTAGCTTCTCTTGTATGCTTGTTTGTTTGTTTGTAACCGACTCCTTTGGGCGCGATTTTGACCCACTTCCAGACGGCTGAATGAATTGAAATTTGGCAGGTGTACTTGATTCCGGTGACAAGCATCAAGATTTGTACGAAAAAAAAAAATGGCGACTCCAATATGGCGTACGAGTTTTGTGATTATGGTCCGATTCGCTTCAAAATTGGTATCTGAGGGTTTTCGTAGTCGGAGATTATGATTCTTTTGTCAAAATTGAAAAATTCAAGATGGCGGCTCCAAAATGGTGGACGAGTTTTGTGATTATGGTCTGATTCTATTCAAAATTGGTATGTGGGGGTTTTTGGGGTCGAATATTATGATTCTTTTGTGAAAATAAAAAATTCAAGATGGCGGCTTTAAAATGGCGGCCGAGTTTTGTGATTATGGTCTGATTCTATTCAAAATTGGTGAGTGGGGGTTTTTGGGGTCGGAGATTATGATTATTTTGTCAAAATTGAAGGATTCAAGATGGCGGCTCCAAAATGGCCGCGAGTTTTGTGATTATGGGCCGATTCTATTCAATATTGGAGAATAATAGTTAAAAAAATTCAATAATACTAATGATTGTTTGAAAAAATAAGAACACGCGTTAACAGAAAACTAAACTAAAAAGTTGAAAATAAATTATAGTTTAAAAAAACTAAAAAACACGGTTTTATAGAGAACCAGACTAAAAAAATAGAAAATAAGAAACAAATTTATTTTATTTAAAAAAAAGCGTGGGGTTCATGGCATCAATAATTATATAGTACATTACACACCTAGGGCAGTGAAGTAAGAAATGTCTCAGATCACAGGTAATTGTTGGCCAAGGCGATACCATGCACCCCACGCTTTTTTTTTATAAAATATTTTTTTTTCTTATTTTTAATTTTTATAGTATTTTTTTATAAAATACATTTTTTTCTTATTTTTAATTTTTTTAGTCTGGTTTTCTATAAAAGCGTGTTTTTTAGTTTTTTCAAACTATTATTTTTAAGAAATTATTTTCTGTATACATATAGAGAGAAAACAAAGACCATTCCCCAAAACTTTATCAAGAGTGCTCTTTAAAAGCAGTATTACAGATAATTCCAACAACTTTTTTTAAGCCTGGGACTATGCCGTTATTTATATTAGAATGGAGCCTAGCAAAATAGGGACAAAAAAGGCTCGACGTTTGAGTATTTTGTTCTGTTGTCTGGAAGCAAAAATAATTTCAGTCACTTTATTTTCTAGTTCGTCTATGTGGGGTGTACAAAACAGAGATCCCAAATAGTTAAGCACAAGGTTTCTGTTTGCTTTTATGTAGCACAAGGTTCCTGGGTTCTGAGATGGAATTGTAACTACGATATAAATCACGATTCATCAACGAGACATCATCTGACGATTACAAATGTGATTTTTCAGAAACGTCGTGAAATATAATACTCCATAATATTATGAATACATCAAGAATATAAATATAAATATGTTTCATTTGAAATCATGATGTTTTCGGAGCCTGGTAACTACACTCCAAAACTTTTGGAACACTTCAAGATATATCACCGTCTGATTTCCCCTTTCATTGCATATCCATTCGGATTTGGAATCACAAAATTGTTCCGGGCTATAACGCGAACACCAGAGACAGAAGCTCCATTAAATGTCAGGTAGGAACGACAGCTTCCGCGATTAGGCGACCAAAAAGTGGTTGCGACTGAGGAGAAGGGTTGGTGTTACGATGCCGTAAGGAAAGAAAAATGATCAATTTATCCCGAAAGTCAAAGTCTCAGCGGCGCCGAAGAGAACAAAAGACCGGAGAAGGCGCCTCTGGCGTCGCCGGACGGGAAAGACGCCCTGATGCATGACTAACGTCATATAGGTGTTTCAATTCGGGTTAAGGTCGATAGTCGAAAGTTATACAGAGTTTGATACTAAAATGCGACATATGGAGCCACTGCATTCCTGGGAATGTTTTATTTCTGGAAAATGAACATTCTCCGCACTGTAGACATTTTTATAGTATGGTTCCCACAACAATTCGAAAAATTAACAATCTCCAACCTGTAGAAATTTTCATAGTATGGTTCCACAAAATTTCGAAAAATTATTATCCACGATTAACAAGCTGTACAATTTCCTGAAATAAATATACTTATCAATCTTTTTATAAAATATTTCATCAAAATGATGGAACTTATGTATTTTCACACAGTGGAAATAGAGAAAGGCAAGCAAATGTTCAATTAAGATTAAGAAGTTGAAGAAAATAAACAGAACTCAGTTAAAAACATTTTATATATAACTGCAAAAACTTTTTAACAAAAAATTAAACCGACGAAATACGGAACTGAAAAGTAAAAATAAAATAAACCTTCTAAGTCTCAATAACTAAGCTCCTAAACTAATGTAAGTAACTAATTTTGAGTCGGCGCCAAACAAACAAGCAAATGTATTAGATAAGGCGTCAAATGATGGCATCGAGTTGCGCGACATTCTGATAATTTTTTTGAAGTAATTTAATGATCTTCGTTGATTGTTCGTTTGGTGCCGACTCAAAATTAGTTACTAACATTAGTTTAGGAGCTTAGTTATTGAGACTAAGAAGGTTTATTTTATTTTTTACTTTTCAGTTCCGTATTTCGTCGGTTTAATTTTTTGTTAAAAAGTTTTTATTTTTCAATTTTTTGTGGCTGAAATTTACTAATTACTACCCAAGCAGCACTATAGTGACGGAAACTGATACTGCAACTTCGACTCGGTGGTTATCACGTAATCACCACTAAATCTACCACTATACAGTAAGAATAACTGAAATTTTATATGTTTATGGTTGTAATCACGTAATTCCCATTTATGGTAGCCACTCCACAGTTCTATAACTTATTAGTGTCATTTGTGGTGTCTGAAACATTATGGCCACTGAGCAAATCACTTTAAAAGTTTTCAAACTTAAAAGTGGAAAATAACCGTTGCGGTAACCATCCTGTATCAATTAAATATCACTTAGAAGTCACAGTCACTTTCAAGAGAGTATGATAGTTTCGATGACGTTTTTGTAACTTCCATAAAACCTTCAATGTGGCAGGAACTTGATTGTGATATGTGGTGATGGTTACCACGTTCATGCTATCTCCATAAGTGATAACCACAGTTCGCATTTGATAAAAGTCACTACAAATTACAATAACCTTTTACCATTTCACCATTCGGCGCGATGACGAAAGCCAACCAAAGTTTTCTCAAATTATCTTATTGTGGCTTACAAAAAGTTTGTTCAGCCTGTTTCAATATGAAATGGGTTATGCGTTTTCAATAGACAATTTTCCTTGATTTTGAAGTGACCGTGGATTGGTCCGTGCAATGACGAAAACTAACCTAACTTTTCTCAAATTATTTTATTGTGGCTTACAAAAAGTTCGTTTTACCTTTTACGTGAAACGTGACTGATATTCATTCAAAATAAAATGGATTATGCGTTTTCAATAGACAATTTTTCTTGAATTTGTATAAAAAGGTTAATTTAAATAGATCGGATCTCTGACTTGTGCTTCTGCTTGATATTATACTTCAATTGTTAATTCTGTTTGCATAAATGCCATCATTTCCATTACTTGTTAATTGATAATTGTTACTTAATACTTGATAATTGTTGATTGGAGCTACATAAATCCACTATACTTGCTACATGTCCTTTTATATCAATTAATGAACATGTACCCGTAATTTCCAGGTTATAACTTTGAAGTGGCAGGTTATAATAGCCCGATATGTTTGCCCCTTTCAAGGGTATAAGACCTTCTGTAATTTTTAGGTTATAACTTTGAGGTGGTGTTATATATATATAGTTATATATTTGCAGGAATATGCTGGGTCGCCATTATTAGAGAAATGATCGAAATATTCAATAAAGATTTATTTGTCATCAGCACCGCATCAAACGTAGTAATTTGTTACGTAAGTATTTGTTTCAACTAATCAAGATTGTTAAAATAATGTTTGAGGGATTTACGTATCTACATAATTTCAGAGGCAAGTTATTTCCAAAATTATAATGTTTTCCTTAAATAAAGTGTATTCAAATGGCGCGTGCTCACAATCGAGCTACAACACCCATATTTCACATAAAACTTTCAATTGTTTTAATTTTATCCCGATCAGAAGTGTCCAAATTCAATATACTTACTTACGCGTTTGTATTTATTTGGTATATACATCCAGCAGACCCAAGCCCAATTACAGGAGTACTTAATAAATATTACATGTGGTTGACTTACAGGTTATAGGTTAGTCAGAAACCAAACTGGAAACGGTTTGTCTGAATTGTGTCCGAGTAAGAAAAAAAATGTCAACTGAGCCTAGCTTATTATAATTTCTGCTCATTGAGTTTATTGGTGAATGAAAGTGATGTTGTGTATTAGGTACATTGAAGTGGAATGTATTGTGATACCGAGAAGATTGTCGTGGTATATTGAAGTTGATTAACGAAAGTAATGTCGAAGAATATATTATGTTGTGTATAATTTTGTACATAAATAGTATATCATTGATTTCTCTTCATTTTTCTTAATGACTGTGTCTTAAACTCGCTCAACAGGAGATCATAATTGTAATTTCTTTCAGGGTAACGTTTATATTTTTTATAAAATAAATATTTTAAGAACTTTCGTTGAGCCATTTCAATTGCCGAAATTGTTTGTTGGTGGTACGGGTTCCATATTTGACTGCAGTATTCCAGTTTGGTTCTAACTAAGGTATAGTACAATTGACAGAGTGCATCCAACGATTTAAATTCACTACAAGTACGAATTAAAAAACCTAATGATTTCATGGCTTTGGAAATTATTGTTTCATAATGATTTGTAAAGGTTAGTTTACAGTCGTATGTGACACCCAGATCCTTATGTTGTGTGACTCGTGACAGTAACTCCTCGTTAATGGTATAATTGTACATTAAAGGGATGTTTTTTCGTGAATAGGTCATAATTTTACATTTACTGACATTGAGAGAGTTTATTTACTGTACACCAGTCTTCCAACGATTTTAGGTCATTTTGTAGTGAAATAGAGTCTGATAGGCCCTCGATCGGTCTGAATAGTTTCATATCATCAGCAAATACAAGGGTATCGGATTCAATTTTAGTGCAGATATCATTTACAAATAGCAGAAAGAGTAGGGGTCCCAGGTTTGAGCCCTGTGGTACACCGGATGTTGCCGTAAACTCGTAGGATTTCACTCCTTCATAATCAACGTAGAGTTTGCGATCTTTCAAATACGTTTTTAAGATATTAATGAGATTCTCAGAGAAACCAAAAGATATTAGTTTGTCTAGAAGCCTGTTGTGCGATACGCGATCAAACGCCTTACTAAAATCTGTGTAGATTACATCTACCTGAGATCTTGAATCGAGTGCTTCGGATACAAACTCTGTAAATATACACAGATTTGTCGAAGTGCTACGGACCTTTCATGAAACCGTGTTGGTGTTGGGAAATGAGATGGCGAGTGTGAGCATACATCAGGTCGGCCACAATTATCTCGAATAATTTTGAGAGGGCACAAATCAGTGCAATAGGTCTATAGTTTGTAGTTTATATGTTATATGTTTATATGTTATATATTTTTATAGTTGATCGAGTGTTAGAAATAAATCAGGCAAAATGGAGGAATGAGGAACATTTATCACAAAAATATGTTGCTGGACAGAGATAGAGCTACATATTATTGACACAAACGCAGTCAGTTGTTTAACGTGTCTAGTGTCGGCCACTACATATCCACGTTTTCGCCAGGTGACCACAACGTGGTTGGAATGTGGCTATCTGAGATCCAGGAAAGTAGATCGGAACGTAGCAGTCACCAAAAAAGTGTTCCCCATTTTGGTGGCCGCCGCGTGATAGAACCGTGTATAATACGTGGCAGTGGTTGTGGTCAAACAAAGTTTTCCAGAATCGTGGCCGCTACGTTCCGTCCACTTGAAATGCTACTTGGGTACCTACTTGTTTTTTGATTACTTCCAAAATACTTACTTACCCACCTTACTTCAACTATTACCAGTTAAATAATATGATTATCTATTTTTATTATTTGCTGTAATATAAATTATTTTTGTTTTTCTGGTTAGTTTATTCTTTCTTCTTCTTCTTTGTATATCATTCCATCCTCTCGTGAAATATGATGATTGTGACGGATGTAGGAGAACAAAAATAATGACATAAGCGATCTGTTATTGTCAACTACATATGTGTGCCAATGTTCACAAGTGAAAAATCAATAATTCCCTATTTTACTACCCGTGAGGGTGAATAATTCCATTCGAAATCCAAATATGATCAACTACGAGGTATACCCTATTTAATAAAAAAAGTATCATCCAAATCGAAGAACCCAGTACAAAGTTATGCCTGATAGAATTGGTTAACGGACCAGAATTCAGAGGGTGAGTGATCAATATCGTTCATTTTGCTACCCTATCGGAATCGGACGACTCAGTAGGAAGTTATGCGTGATCATACATTAAAAAAAATATATATACGCGTCGACTACAGAACCTCCTCTTTTTTGGTTTCGTCGGTTAAAAAAGCAAATACTGATACCGTTTCCATAAAATAAAAAATTCAAAATACCCATGGTATGAAACATTTCCGGTATTAATTTTCAAATAGTTGATAAGTTGTTTCAATAAAAAAAGACAAATCATGAATGCAAGGTTCCAAACTCATTGTGTAATATCAAGATAGAAATCTGTAAGAAAACAAAAAATGTCTTTTCCCTCAAAACATCTCACTACTATTTCCTATACAAGATGTATTTGGGGTCGAATATCCATCAGAAAACAACTATTTTCCTGATTAATGCCTTGAAGAATATTGGATTACATCTGTCGGGTGATCGTACAAAGTCCTACGAGGTTACTTTGCAAATGTTTGTTGCGAATGGGGTGCATAATGACTTCACTGGGGCTGACCACCTGTAGACCGGTTTCGGGATATTTGCCCCTCATCAGTACAGGGTTGTTCAAGCAGATGCACTATGGAGGTCTCACGACGAAGTTTTCCTTCAGATTTTCAGTTTTCAAGGTAATATCCAGTTGTCACTGGATCGATCAATATTGACAAGCCCAAGAGAAAAACATATGAGGATCTGGTTGATAATCGCAGAAAAATTGCGTAATAATTCTCAAGGTAGGTGTAGTAGTCACAAGCAGCATCATGGTATCAATTAAGGTGACTGAAACATTATGGCCACTAAACATAATCACTTAAAATAAAAAATGGAACTTGAAAGTGGAAAATAACCGTTGCGGTAACCATCCTGTACCACTAAATATCACTTGGAAGTCACAATTACTTCCAATACAGTCTGATAGTTTCGGTGACGTTTTAGTAACTTCCAACAAACCTTCAATATGACAGCACTTGATTGTGATATGTGGTGATGATTGCCATATTCTTGCTATGTCCATAAGTGATTGCCACAGTTCGCATTCAATAAAAGTCACTACAAAGTTACAATTACCTTTGAAATTCACCATCAAGTGACCGTGAATTGGTCCGCGCGATGACGAAAGCTAACCTAACTTTTCTCAAATTATTTTTTTGTGGCTTACAAAAAGTTTGTTTTACCTTTTAGGTGAAACGTGAATGATATTTATTCAAAATGAAATGGGTTAAGCGTTTTCAATGGACAATATTTTTTTATTTTGAAGTGACTGTGGATTGGTCCGCGCGCTGACGAAAACTAACCTAACTTTTCTCACATTATTTTATTGTGGTTTACACAAAGATCGTTTTACGTATGAGTGAATGATATTTATTCAAAATGAAATGGGTTATGCATTTTCAATAGACAATTTTTTTTGATTTTGTAGATCGGATCTCTGACCTCTCTCATACCTTATTTGTTGATTCAATTTGCAAAAATGCCATCATTTTCATTACTTGTTAATGGATAATTGTCACTTGATAATTGTTAATTAGAGCTGCATTAATCCATCATACCTGCTATAGGTATGTCTTTTTTAATAATTAACGGACATATACCCGCAACTTCGATATTATAACTTTCAAGTGGCATGTTATAATAGCCGCGACGTATCCGTCACTTTCAAGGGTATAAGACCTTTTGCCCTTTCAGGTTATAACTTTGAAGTCGTGAGTCATGAGCCTGCGACGTGGGCGCCACTTTCTTGTGGTGGAAAATTTAATGATTTAGTTCCACTGGCCACTTCATGACAAGAGGAACTTCAGAGTGATATATTTTTAATTCCCACCACTTTAAAGTTATATTCTGCAGAAGCCGCCATATTTACAGGTATATGCTGGGTCGCCATTATTAGAGAAATGAACGAAACATTCAATAAAGTTGTATTTGTCGTCGGTACTGCATCAAACGTAGTAATTTATCACGTATGTATTGGTTTCAAGTAACCAAGATTGATAAAAAAATGTTTGAGAGGTTCAAGTACATAATTTTAGAGGGTAGTTATTTCCAAAATTCTAAGGTTTTCCTTAAATAAATAATAGTTTAAAAACTAAAGAAGACGCTTCAATAGAAAACTGAACTAAAAAGTAGAAAATAATTTTAAATGAGTTTGAAATAAGAATACAGTGATTAACAACAAATTTATTTCATCGTAAAAAAGCGTGGGGTGCTTGATGTCAATTGTTGTTAATATTTCATGGACAGATATTGGTAAAAGTAGAATCATTACGAAAATATCTTAAAAAGCACCCAACGCTTTTTTACGATGAAATAAATTTGTTGTTGATCACTGTATTCTTATTTCAAACTCATTTAAAATTATTTTCTACTTTTTAGTTCAGTTTTCTATTAAAGGGTGTTCTTTTAGTTTTCAAACTATTATTTATTTTCAACTTTTTAGTTTTGTTTCCTATTAAAGCGTGTTTTTTAGTTTTTCAAACTATTATTATTATTATTGAATTTTTATGACTATTATTCTCCAATTTTGAATAGAATCAGACCGTAATCACAAAACTCTCCCGCCATTTTGGAGTCGCCATCTAGAATTTTTCAATTTTTACAAAAGAATCATAATATTGGACCCCAAGAACCCCCACATACCAATTTTGAATAGAATCGGACCATAATCACAAAACTCGTCTACCATTTTGGAGCCGCCATCTCGAATTTTTCAGTTTTGACAAAAGATTCATAATCTGTGACCACGAAAACCCTCAGATACCAATTTTGAAGCGAATCGGACCATAATCTCAAATTCGTCCGCCATATTAAAGCCACCATTTTGTTTTTTTTTTCAAACAAAAATTTCTTAATGCATTGTCACCGGAATTATGTACACCTGCCAAATTTAAAATCATTCGTACGTCTGGAAGTGGGTCAAAATCGCGCCCAAAGGAGTCGGTTACAAACAAACAAACAAACATACAAGTGAAGCTAATATAAAGCGTGTAAAAAAAAAGAGTATTCAGATGGCGCGTGCCCACAATCAAGCTATAACACCTATATTTCATAGTAAACTTTCAATCGTTGGAGTTTATTCCGATCAGAAGTATCCAAATTCAATATACTTACTTAAGTGTTTGTATGTTATACAGTATCGGAAAGTATTTATCTTGGGTACGGTGGTTTCATGAGAGCGTAAAGAATAGCTTGCTTTATGTTGAGAGAGCATTACAATTTCTCCTCGACTCGCTCGAGGAAGGGATATCGACGTCACGACACAGAGATAGTAAAGTCAGGGTGGTTAGCTCAGGACGTCAGTATCATACCAGCAGCAGTCGGGAGAATGTGCAATGAAGAAGAATTATCGACGATAATTTCAATTCAGATAATTTGAACAAATTAATTTGAATCATTGATTCAATTTAATCCGTCGGACGACAGGTAGATCAAAATATCTTTGGTGACGTGGTGGCCGCGAAAACAAAAAAAAATTCTCAAACATAAACAAAAGCAAATGATAAGACATTAAAAACAAAAAACTTATTTCTAACAGAAAAACAATTATTTCTTGAATGAAGAGAAAAAAGATATTTACAAGAATAGATAAACCAAATTAAATATTTTGTGTACGGAATTATTTTATTAAATGTTCGAACAAACCACCATTTTGGGCCAAACAATAGCCGAATCTATTGTACTTTCCCTGCGGTTGTGTTTCAAAAGGTAATAATTGTCACGATCTTGTGTTTTCGCAACCACGGCTCGGCAAGCTGTGCGCTGTGTCGCATTGCCACGTGGTCAGTTAATGCATCGGGTGGGGTAACAGGAGGGGCGCACAGCAGTGCGTCTCTCTTGTTTATGTGGTATTATCATATCATTGCGTTCCTTGTTGCCCGTGTAGATTTCTGTCTATAACCCAGATAAAATGTTTCCGATACTGTATACCTATTTTTATACTCATGTCGGTCGAGTGTTAGAAATTAATCAGATAAAATGGAAGAATGAGGAACATTTATTATAAAAATATATTGCAGGACAGAGATCAGTTATTTAACGTGTCTAGTGTCGACCACTACATATACACGTTTTTGCAAGGTGACCACAACGTGATTGGAATGTGGCTATCTGAGATCACAGGAACATAGATCGGCCACCAAAAAAGTGTTCCCCATTTTGGTAGCCGCCGCGTGATAAAACCGTGTATATTATGTGGCAGTGGTTGTGGTCAAACACCTCAAAGTTTAGAAAAAATCGAATTTAACGGTTTTCTTCACATAAAAGATTCAATATAAATTGAACCAGAAAATGGTAGATCTCAGGTGAAAAACAACGACTTTCCTGGCAAATACCACGCAGAACGTTGAATGATATTGACCTGAAAATCCATGCATACCTCCATATAAATGGACATTGAATGCAAATATTTCTTTCTGATAAGCTCGATTATGTTTAATCTATGTCGTGTTCACCTAACAATCCGCATACCGGTTTCAGGCTTTTTTGGCCCTCATCAGTACGGTGTAGTCAACCAGCCAAAGGCCCGAAGAGCTCTGGCTGAAGCGAGACACAACATAACCAAAACCATCATCGAGTCTATAACACCTATAGGTACGCCGGAAAAGAAAACTTTTAACTGGCGGTACCTAGTGACAGAAAGAAACACTCCGAAAATCTCCCACCTCGATAGGTTTCTAAATAAAAAATTCCTTCTCAGTAGGAGTGGCAAGCCCGACTAGCATATAGTGGAAGATAAACGCCATGTGAAGTGGAATAAATAGAAAAAATCAATTAAACGGTTTTCTTCACATAAAAGATTCAATATAAATTGAACCAGAAAATGGTAGATCTCAGGTGAAAAACAACTACTTTCCTGGCAAATACCACGCAGAACGTTGAATGATATTCACCTGAAAATCCATGCATACCTCCATATAAATGGACATTGAATGCAAATGTTTCTTTCTGATAAGCTCGATTATGTTTAATCTATGTCGTGTTCACCTAACAATCCGCATACCGGTTTCAGGCTTTTTTGGCCCTCATATGGAGGTATGCATGGATTTTCAGGTGAATATCATTCAACGTTCTGCGTGGTATTTGCCAGGAAAGTAGTTGTTTTTCACCTGAGATCTACCATTTTCTGGTTCAATTTATATTAAATCTTTTATGTGAAGAAAACCGTTTAATTCGATTTTTTCTATTTATTCCACTTCACATGGCGTTTATCTTTCACCTCAAAGTTTATCAGAATTGTGGCCGCTACGTTCCGTTCACTACAAATGCTACTTGGGGTACTCTTTCCGGGAAGAAGTTTTCAATAGATAAAACATATACTGAAAAAACTTGAATCGAGTTTTTGCCAAAGCCTTTTTTTTCAATCTCATTGATGATTAACAGAGAAGAATGGGTGAAATGAGAGATATATGAATGATAATTGAGTTTTTAAGATTCTGAGACAGAAGAATTGAATTTTCACAGTTACCAACGAAATTTAAAAGTTAAACGTGTTGAAGCCAGAAACATTGCATCAGATACTACTGTTTTTTTCTTCATATTTTGGCTATACACCATGGTAGCCACACAAGTTCAGCCTGGAAAGATGTAGACGTCCCAATTGAAATTTCGAGAAACTTGAACTTACAGATTTTCAAATTGTTGCCGCTTGAATAAATAATGATTGCGCTTGTGAAAAAATGCATTTTATAATTTTTTTGCACAATTAGGAGTTTTAGGAACTCAAGACAAGTGGCAGGCTTATACTAGTTATATAAGTAGTTGAAGACGTCGGGTGACGTGCCTCGTTAAGGTCTGTATTATGATATTTACATAAATTTTAAGTTCAGAGGTTTTCTCGCCGGTGAAAGTGTTTCCCGTAAAGGATATTGGCGTGGGAGCGGGCTATAAGAGTTTTATTTAATATGAGCATGTCAATCTGTTCAAACTTGAGTAATAACCCTATGTGGGAGGTTTTGAAATAAGTCAATGGCAATATCGAATTGTAGTTGTAACATTCTCCATAAGGCATTAGTGTCAATGAGTCGAGAAATCGTGATATTCGAGGAAACGGTTGGAATGCAGAACGAATAAGACTCCTACAACTTCGAGAAATACGTTGCAGATAGGGGAAAAACAGATAGGAATTGGAAGAGTTCCACACACCTTGATTAGTTGATATATGATAAACATTTATATACCAAACAGCAATGAAATGTCAACCTACGTTATTCACCAGATTAATTAACAGCTGCTGAAAAAAATGTACCTAAAGTTTCAAGTTCCGGAATTGATTGTAACTTCCAGAATGAGAACAAGCTTTTGATATATCAAAAGATATACATTATTAGTCCGCAAATTTATTATATTTGATATTATCTAACGGACCTGTCAAGTTATTCATAATAATTATTCAATCACATGGTGAAATTGACATGGAACCCACTGTCAGTAGTTGTAAATGTCGTTGTTTTTTCCCAAAAGTGGAGCTTGGAAAATGAAGTAAGTAAATAGGAAACATTTCTTGATGACGATAATCCTAATAGTGTTCCTCAAAATCGGTGTAAACTTTGTCCAAACAGTTAAGAGTTGGGAATATCCAAATAATGCAAAAAAGCTTCTCAGTTCAAATAAATGAATAGAGCATATAGCCATGGACCAAAAATCGAATTGGAAGATTAGAAAGTTTGAATTTTATATCATTTAGTGATCAATTTTGGCCAATAAATAAAAAAATCTTTGAAGGGTAATTTTTATTCATTTCATTGTGATCTCTTTTTATCAGCAAATCCACAGAGTAAAACTGAATCAAAGAGATGATGGTGATGAATATTTGTTAACGTCCAATTCATCCATGGATTGAATTAAATTCAGTTCATTTAGGTTTAGAGCAAATGATGGATGAGAACGAATATGTTCAACAAGTCTCTGCAATGACCAACGAGCCTAGAAAATAAAACAAAGTAGTTGGGAATATTAGTTAGTTAGCCTTCAATTGATTACTACTCAACTCTAATCAACTCTAATCAACAAAATGAAAAAAGAAGCTCCAACTATTAAAAAAAATAGCAGAGTGTATAGAATATCGCATTTCTTCTCAAAGTTACTACAATATGTTGAAATATAATAATAATATTAAAAAGTTGGAATTTGTTTTTTTGAAATCTGCAAACTGTAACGTCAAACATATTTTTAATACCATGTGATGTCACTGACAGAAAAAAATAATTTTTTGGATCCCTAACTCATATAAACAGAGGTGTGTGAAGAATTCCTCTTCAATAATCCTTTTATGAAAGTGTTTCTTCTTGTGAAGTAAATTTCAGGGGTTGGCAAAATTTGATGGGAATTGATGAAGGTGAAAGATTCCTAGGCCATGAAATCACCGTAGCAGATGTTGCAGTTGCCTATTCACGAAAAATCCGTTGACATCTTTAGGATATATGATTTTGCCAAAAACAAACGAATATTTACTATCACTATCAGTGAAAAATGCATTTGTATTATCATTATTAAAGGAGAAAAGGTAGCGGTTAGACAATCAATACATCATTTCGGAATCTTCCAGTATTGACACTTTCTTGTTGAAAATTGTTCTTCAAGAAAGGATTATATTAATTTTTCTCAAATAACGCCCTTCTTGATATACAACTGATTTTATGAACTATGTTGGATAACCCAGCTATGCAATCCAACATTGTTTATAGAATCAATTTTCACGATTGCTAATCGAACAAACCAAGGTAAAATAATTTGACTCATCGATGTACATCAATTTCCGACAATATTAAAGACCAATATTTGACAGGTTCCTTGTCAATTATTGAATTCCCCTTTTGTTATCTATTCATCCTTGATCAATTGTTATTCTGTATGCATTATATGATGACAATAAAGACGTTAATTATTATTCATATACAGGGTGTAATCTAACCTCTGGCACAACCGTGGTTGGAAATCCGAAAAAAAATATTCGAAAACATGTTTTGTTCATTGTAAAATTCGACAAAATTTTGGGAAGCGCCGCGCGCCGCTCACCTAACCGCAGCTATCTTGATCAGAGCTGTAAGTAAACGCAATTGCCGATGCAATAAACATTTAAATAATGTGGAATGTTGAATTGATTGTGCGGTAGTACGAAAAGAGAACATTGCTTGCGATAGATATTCAATAGATATACATTCAATTTCAAAGTGATGAAAACAAACGAAGCTCGTTATATCCAAAGTGGTAGATGGGGTCAATACAGTTGAGGCACAGGATCGAGTCACAATTAGCACAAAAACACAAACAAAAGTCACAGTATTGAATTGTTTTCAAAATAGTATAGTATCATTGTGACCCAGTGTGATTGAGAATAACATGTGAACACTGTTGCCAACTACTGTTTCCAAGATTCTCTGGTTCTTACAACTAAACACCGAACTGTTCCGTACGTATTTTGGAGTGGAAGACAAGATAAATCACTGGTCGCATTTATGAATGAAGTAGTAAATATCAATTCTGGTTGGTTTCTGGAATCGCTAATCACGAGTCAGGAAAGTACTGTGCATTATGTAAAATGAGTAAACGCTTCGAGCTTTTTTAAATTGCACATTTTTAGAATTATATCACGATATTGAGGCTCCAGATCGACTTGAAGAGATCTACAATTTTTTTTAGAATTGCATGATTCATCAGTGGTAAGCTTTGGCTTTAAAATGCAATCGACCTGCTACAGGTTTATTATCTGAAATAAGAAACATGGAATCAAGGAAATAAGGATCCATTATATCATCGGCGATTAATTAGATGACTTTGTGCCACTAATACAAGGATTAAAACTTTTGATTAGATTATCAGGATTGAAGGAGTTATCTAATTCATCGCCGATGATATAATGGATCCTTTATAATTGTATATGAATATCAAATAATTCCATGTTTCTTCTTTCAAATTCAATAATATAAACAAATCACGAAACACAAACCTATAGCAGGAATGTAAAACTCTTCGACCGCATTTTGAAGTCAAAGCTTACCACTAATGAATCATGCAATTCTAAAAGAAGGAGTTGTAGATCTCTTCTAGTCAATTCGGAGCCTTAATATCGTAATATAATTGAAATAAATGCCATTCTATTTATATTATATTGATATCTCTAATACCAGAGAATCTTGGAAACAGTAGTTGGCAACAGTATTTACATGTTATTCTCAACCACACTAGGTCACAGGATGGCCGATATTATTTTGAAAACAATTCAATACTGTGTAGTTTGTGTGTGTTTTTGTGATAATTGTGATATAATAAGTGCCTCAAAGCTGTATTGACCTCATCTACTAGTTCAGACTTTATATACCAGTTTAGATATAACGAGGTTCATTTGTTTTCATCACTTTGGAATTGAATATCTATCTATTGAATATCTATCGCAAGCAATGTACTCTTTTTGTACATTTACCGCACAATAAATTCAACATTCAACATTATTTAAATGTTTATTGCATCGGCAATTGCGTTTACTTACAGATCAAGACAGCTGAGGTTAGGCGAGCGGTGCTTCCCCGAATTTTGTCGAATTTACAAAGAACAAAACATGTTTTCCAATTCTGTTTTCCGATTTTTAACCACTGTAATTCGTTATAAAATGTAATTATACACTCGTCATATATCATATATATATATATATATATATATATATATATAAATATATAAATATATGAAAAGCACAAAATTATAGAGGTGACACTTATAATTTGTGGGACGAAGCTTAGACCTAATGATGTGGAATTTGATGACACGAAATTTCGTGCTCATCAATAGGTCACCAACAGATGTCAGTATAGACCAATCCACGACACCAAAAGTCGTACTCCTAGTACGTTCAGAGTAACGCAAACAAATAACGCAAATAACGCAAACAAATAACGAAATACTGACATCTGTTGGTGACCTATTGATGTGCACGAAATTTCGTGTCATCAAATTCCACGTCATTAGGTCTGACTCCACAAATTATAGGCGTCACCTCTATAATTTTATGCATTTCACATTTTCACACTTTCCGGTAGGTATTAGCACTATGAGATTTTTGGTACGAATTTGAGACCACAAGCCGTCCTGATGATTGGGAAACCATGAAACAGCTGTAGGAGGATGGTGGCTTTCTTGGATTCGTAACAAATTTATCTTTTTATATATATATATATATATATATATATATATATATATATATATATAAAAATCTACGAAACTCTCTTGAGGATGCAGTCAAAATAACTGGGCTGGGTTGAATAATACTCTTTGTTATATGGTCGAGCTTTCGGAAACGTTTATTTCCTTCTTCAAGACATCTAAAAATGTAAAAAAAAAAATTTGAGTCACATGGTATCCTAAAAGGTTAGAAATACTTACTAACTTGAGGATGACATTACAAAGTTAAAGCGTACATAATCCGGAACGAAAACAATTGAGCAGATTATAAACAATGCATTGCTTCAAAAATAAGTAAAATACAACCACTTTTATTTAAAAAGTAGAAAAATTCACGTCATGGAGATGTCAAAATTAATTCTTCACATGGTCAAGTTATGCCAAAGAGCATGGATCACAGAGGAAAGGAAATGACATATGACAACTGTCAATATGCATAGAGGAGAGGGATCAACCTGTTTGAATGTATTGTCAACTTAATAGTGGCGGGAAATTTGAATTTTACAATATTATGATACATTTGAAATAAGAGATAAATGAAAAGTAAAATGTTAATTAAATTTGGAAAATTTAAGACTCCACAGTCATTTGTGGTCGAGAAAGCTAATGTTGTTCCAATTTAATAATATAATTGTACATAATGCTGAAATTATTTAAATCAGTTTTTTATTCATGGTGTTAGTCATAATTAATATGGAAAATTTCTTTAAACATTCGTTTATGAAAGTTGTTTTCAGTGCAGAGAATTTTAGCATTTTCATAGTCCATAATGTGTTTGTTCTTGATCACATGTTCAGCAAGAGCACAAGAAAACTTATTCCTATTACAATCGCTTTTGTGAGAAGTAATGCGTCTAGATAAATTCCTCGAGGTCTGTCCAATATATGATTTGTTGCAAGACTGACAAGGTATATTGTAGACTATATTTGATTGTTCTAAAGTTTTCAATTTTGTATTGGTGTTTGTGAAAATTCTATCATTACTTAATATGATACGTTGAGCAACTTTAAGGACGTCATTTTTGAAAATATTAATGAGTTTAGGAGTTAAATTCTCGATATATGGTAAAGAGCAGAAGAAAACCCGTAACATATATTGAGAATTTAACTCCTAAACTCATTAATATTTTCAAAAATGACAACCTTAAAGTTGCTCAACGTATCATATTAACTGACTGTGGAGTCTTAAATTTTCCAAATGTTAGTAACATTTTCCTTTTTATTTATCTGTTATTTCAAATGTATCATAATTTTGTAAAATTCAAATTTCCCGCCACTATTAAGTTGGCAATACATTCAAACAGGTTGATCCCTCCCCACTTTGCATATTGACAGTTGTCATATGTCGAATGTATATCATTTCCTTTTCTGTGTGATCCATGTTCTTTGGCATAACTTGACCATCTGCAGAATTAATTTTGACATCTCCATGACGAGAATTTTTCTAGTTTTTAAATAAAAGGTTGGATTTTACTTATTTCAATAATCTGCTCAATTGTTTTCGTTCCTGATTATGTACGCCTCAACTTGTAATGTCATCCTCAAGTTAGTAAGTATTTCTAACCTTTTATGGAGTACCATGTGACTCAAACTTGTTCTTTCTACATTTTTAGATGTCTTGAAAAAGGAAATAAACGTTTCCGAAAGCTCAACCATATAACATAGAGTATTCTTTAACCCAGCCCAGTTACTTTGACTGCATCCTCAAGATAGTTTCGTAAATGTTTTTCTTCAACTAGTCAGTCAAGACTACCCTTCTATATTATATATATATATATATATACATATATATATATATATATATATATATATATAGGGTGATATACCCCTTCTATTCCCATTTTTTGGTAAGGGGGTGAAAATGGACATTACAAAAAAAATTAATATGATACATCAAGAGGACACCAAATCACAGTTTTGAATAGAACATTTTACTTATTTACATTTTATATTTTATATTCATCTTTACCTTCATTAAAGGAATATTATGTTGTAAATGCAAATGATTCAATAAAATATAGCTTGCAGCCCAAAAACTACCAAATTCAAAGTCTCTATATTACATGCTTCAGAAATTGTGGTAGACAAATCGACACACCACCAAAATGAGAATATGTGTGATTTGTTAGCATCTGCTTTAGGGAACACTAGAAAAAAGAGTAGAATGAAATATTAGAGCAGTATCCAACAAAATAATATTCTATGAATACATTGTTATAAATATAATGCATATTATACAATAATCGGATTATAAAATCTCTATCACGTGCAGGACTTTGGCAATTTTTTAAACCAAATTTTTATTCAGAATAATACAATTTCTACGGCAATATATCTCATTTCAATTGGAGTTCCCCTAAAAATATAATATTAATGATTTTTGAAGTGGAACAGTCAGATGTTGCTCATAGCCTTCAAGAAAAAAATCAATGGTCCTTTTTCTACTCAGTGCATTGAAATGGGACAAAAAAAAGTCATCTGAAAATGTATGTATTTTGTTTAAAAAGTCATTTGTTAGTACTTGAAAACTGTGTTCTTTTCCAATATATTTCAGAATAAGGAATTAAATGATCAACCCTGTATTGGTGTGTGGCAACACGAATTCATATATCTGCATTAATGAAGTGAGAAATGTCTGACAGACAGTATTCCTTATCGGATTAACTCGTGGCAAAGGACGCAATAAAATGAATCGAATGCCATTGTTCAAATATGTCCCCATCACTCACAGACATTCGTTTGTGGCTGGGTTGGTTAGCGTAATTGTTAGCGGTGGGTTTCGAGAAAAATGGGTTAGCCGTTTTTCGTCGAATGGAATGCAATTTCCAGAAGGTGTTACTTTCAATGTGATTTTAATCGTTCTAGTTTTTTTAATACGAAATATGTAACGAGAGATTATCTTGAACGATGGAAGATAGTGACTAAAGTTTATCTTTCAGTCGCAGATGATTCCACATCTGATTTTATGAACATCCTGTTCATATTTTCAAACAAATCAATGTGAAGAGTTCCTATAATTTGGAAAGTTTGTAGAGTTCGACATTCCAATAATATTTCCATTAACATTGATATGCAATGGCAGTTGAATTTTCAGAGTGCAGAAACTGCATGAAAATAGTTTAATTAGAACTAACAATTGAATAATTTGGAACATCCGTTCGTAAATTCTTGCGAATTTCAGAACTAAAGAACAGTCATAGATAAGAGTGCATTCTGTACTCATATAAGCAGGCATATCGTTTATAAATAACAGAAAAATCGAAGGACCCAATATGGAACCCTGGGGAACTCCTAAGTCAATATCAAAGAGATCTGAGCCCTCATTGTCGAGTTTCACATAAATTTGTCGTTTTTTTGAATATGACTTTAGCCAAGATGATATGTTATCACAAAATTCTACATATAGTTATTTTCCATAATAGAGTGATTTAGAGTATCAAATGCTTTTGATAAAACGAAAAAGAGCGCACCAACATACCTTTTTTATCTAGGTGGGTATAAAAATACTCAAATAGATCACAGGAAGCACTCTCTGTCGATCTACTTGGGCGAAATTGATTATCATGATTTGTAATAATATTATATTACGAAAGGAATGACATCATTTTATTGTATTCTATTATTTCGATTACTTTGCTCAAGATACTTACGGTAAAGTAATGGGTCGATGATTATCAATAAGCAGACAACTGCAAACTTGAATGAAATGATCGATTGTTCATATTGGGAATTCAAAATAAGAGATACTCCCTCTGGTGCTGATTTTTGAAACTAATACATACGTACATTGTTTACCCATCCAAACATCAATGTGATTTCAGCCATTGTATGCCTAAAACTTGTCGAATCTCTTGTGATTGTTGTCATTTAATTAAATTATTGTTTACCTGTTGACTATTGCTTGTCCTCGAGTGAAAAAACGTGTAATTCAAGTTCAAATGATTATTGTTGTGTACCTCAATGTGACTCTTGGACAAAACGATCCCGTTGTACTGGAATAAGTTTTCATCATTTTCTGTGAGAAAATGAACGTAACGTTGTGGTGCAGACTAATCTAGGATTGAGCGAGTTTATAAGCAGACGATGGGCTCTTGAAGAAGAATACATTCCCTTCCCAAAATCTTCCTGTATCGTCTGTGGCTGAGAAAAAAGTGAAAAAGAGATCCTTCAAAGAGAGTTGTGAGGAAAGAAAAGAGAGTTAAGAAGATAAATTATTCAACATACCGGAAATTATTCATACAGTATGGAAAAAGAGTGACTATATATGTATATCTAGGTGAATAGGACCCGGTGTTTACTTTTCGAAACATTAATGTTTATATTGTTTTAGCCATTGTACACTTGTCGAATCTCTTGTGATTGTTGACATTCAATGAAATTCTGGTTTACCAGGTGAATATTCTGTTGACTATTGTACGTACTCGAGTGAAAAAATGAGTGATTCTAGTTTAAATCATTATTGTTGTGTACCTCAATGTGACTCTTGGACAAAACGATCCCGTTGTACTGGAATGAGTTTTTATCATTTTCCGCGAGAAAATGAATGAAACGTACTGGTGCAGACTAATCTAGGATAGAGAGACGACGGGCTCTTGGGATCTTGAAGAAGAATACAGTTCCTTCCCAAAATGTTTCTGAATCGTGTGAGGCCAAGAAACAAAGTGAATAAGAGTACCTTCGAAGAGAGTTGAGAAGAAAAAAATGAGAGTTAATAAGAGAAAAAGATATATTATTCGACGTACCGAAGTATGGAAGAAGAGTGACTATATATGTATAAAGACACATTAGATATGTATAAGGACACATTGGATGAAATTAAAAAAACTGTTTTTGTTAGTTTTATTTTCAATTCAAAATTCACAAATAATGTGTAACATTTTTCAGAATAATTCATAACAATAATTCCCGATGACTTTACTAAGCTGCCCAGAAAGAAAGATTTTTTTGCAAGCAAATTGGAACAAACTTTGTTTCCTTCAAAGAGAGTTTTCGCAAATGATATTGTTCTAAGATTCGAAATACCACTTCACTAGAGTCTTGAAATGATTGACAGTACACAAAAAAAACTGGAAAATAATACCAAATGGAAATATTTCAAGAAAAACTCCAAACACAAGTGTATAACCTCTGAGAAAACAGACAAACAATGTACGTATGTCTGGTTTGAATTTTCGCCACTCTAGCGCTGGTATCTGATTTTGAATTTACAATATTCCTTGGTATCTACACTCAGTATATCCCATAGACAAATTAAAAATAAAGAGACTGTTTGAAACATTGGCGATCTTGACCACCAAGTTTTTGGTACGGCCAGTTGCGCATGGAGGCGCTGCCCGCAATCAACAGACGACTGACATGACATGATAATTTTCCAATTTCGACATTTGTCAGAAGATGACAAACCACGTAATAATTTCAGAATAATTCTACTGTTAATTGTCATCGAAAAATTAATTATAGAAATTATACTATGGACTTGAATTATGAACCCAACGTCGAAAATGGAATGTTTTGTTATTCGAGTTGACGCTGAAATTCCTCGAAATATTCTTTCACAAGGTAATATATAAGCTGCTTTTCACAAACTGATACTTATTTCCATCCATCAGTTGCAGAAATTTTTTCACAAACTGATATATTTCCGTCCATCAGTTTCCATTTCCTATCACCATTTGAGGAAGTACGAAGATTATCATCAAACTGGAGTATTTGTTAGGTATACCTACTCGTTCTCCTTTGTGCTAATAAATGAACAAAATTATTGAAGGTTTGTTGTAAATGTAATTTGTTTTTATTTTGGTTGATTTGATGATAAGACTGAAGAATATTTTTAATTTTGTTTTGTCTGTAGTTTTATTATTGTTTTGTCTGTAGTTGTACCTTGTCCTAGATACAATAAAATGTGTTTTTATAGTTATTATTCTTGTTTTATAAGATCTTTAATTTTGTTCTTGATATCATTAAATGAAGATTTACTTTGAAACTTTATTTTAACCACGAACGAACCAACAGATTCTACGAATCGATTAATGTATATATTTTATTAGTGATCGATTTGCCATTCCTGTATTTCATATGATACAACCATTCATATGAAATACAAGAATGGCAAATCGATCACTTATAAAATATATATCATATCAATCATATAAAAGTAACACATTTGAAAAACCCGCCTTATTTCAATCGGTCTTACCAACTGTATTTAGTTCGGCCAGTTGCGAGATATGTCGCCACTGTCTAAACGTGGTGCCAACTTTTACTGCAGGTTTGACAACTCTCTTTATTTTTAGTTTCTCTATGGTATATCCCTATGACCATAGGTTGTGAAGTAGTCTTGAGATTACCTTACTGCAACGTATTAAAGACTTCTGTTTTGATTGAATTATTTTTCTCCAGATTTCAGGAAATGACAAAATATCATTAAGTTGTTCTTCATATCTCAACGATATAATTTTCATGTCAATTCATAGCTTGCTCGCTCGCTCACTTTCCACCATACAAAGTTCCAGGTCCCCAATCCATAATTTAAATGTCGCAATTGGGAATAATTAGCGTTAATGCGAGTGAAGCCTCAAATTTTACCATGAAATGTCGGCATTAGCATAATTTCATCGTTAACCGACACGGAATTCGAAACAGGCCTTTTGATATAACAATTAACACAGTCTACTTGACGGCTCGATTTTTATATGGCCCAAGGTGTGGTGGTATGGATATGTCATACGCAGCAGACGTTTTTGCCCATTAATTTCGTGGATCGCCCACTTGAAGATGACATGATTCATGACACAAGAGAACGTATGAAATATTATATGGAGAGTGAATCAAGATTCGATTCATGTGAAAATTATACATTGTATACAATCGTGCAGTGAATATATTTCCCTTAGCTGGGCCACGAATGTCATCTATACAGGGTGTTTTTGGTGGAAAGTACCTTCTGAAATATATAAAACTGATTAAACTGGTAAAGTTAAAGAGTGGAGAACAAAAATCCTGAAATATGTGAAAGTAAATGAAAGCTAATATAAGAAGTGATTCATGTATATGAAAAGTATATGTGTGACAATAATTCAAAAATATCAATTGATAAAATATGAGAATATTGAATTTAATATCTATAGACGACGGAAAAACTTGAAAGACTACTGGGCTACCACCAGGATTATTCTACTAATTTCTAAGCGCTAAGTATAAAGCACTTAGAATAGGTTCCGTACCTATGTTCATTGGATAGTTTTAGCTGCTTTTATTAGATGAAATAATTATTTGACCAAGTTACAAATATGTTTTCATTTGTTTATTTACAGTAATAAGTATATAATAACCCAATTAGAAATATCTGGTATATATTTTAATAACATATTACAATTTATTTCTTGTAGTTTACCTACTGATAACTTATAGGTGTGAAGTGATTTAATGTGGTGAAGGGGTTACTTGTGCAATTTTTTATTGTGTGACACCACAGATCCTGTCTTTATCCATTAATTTCCCCGAGATCGAATTTATTATCATATATCAATCATAACTGAACAACAGTACATCCGCAACAACTATCAATGACAATTGATACATTGACATATCCACCTGACCTTTGAATTCCAACATGTGATACGTTAGATTCTGAGCCATTATTATTATCCTTTGATTAAAGATGTATTCATATATTGTATTACTTCCTGCACCTAACTTGAAGCACTGAAGATGACGAAAGTCGAAAGCGCTTTGCAAACTTATGAAAATATACAAACATTTCTCATTTAATATATATTACTAGCTGTTGATCGTCGCTTTGTTTGCATAACTCGATAATTGCGTATAATTTATTTATGAAATCATGTCTCAGATATTTGTTTAGGCTATAAACTATAGGGTAGTCGGTTTCATTATATTTTTTATTCTATTTGTATAACTTATGTCCTTGGATACACGACGTCGAAAAAAATCAAAGTGGCGGATTTTAAGCGAAACACTTTTTCTTTTCCAAACCTACCAAATGAGGTATCACACATGGTTTGAAAGGCGATTACGAAAATGTATAAAACTTGTTGGATTTAGAAATTGTAATAATAATCGATAATAATAAATAAATAGAGTCGAAAATACAGGCCAAACAATTCGGAAACATATTATTACAGTTTATGTCAGCTTGCATCGTGTTCTCGAACCTTTGAATTGCACTGGAACGAAATCAATATGAATATTATCACTGAGCAAAAATATATATGAATATATATAATTATTGAAACAAAATAAAACCTAAAATTAAAATATATTGTACAGCAGCACTGCACACACTTTCTCGCTAAAATAGAACCCCAAAATAATGTAAATAAAAAAATGAGTTCAAAAACTAATTCCCGACTACGGAAAAAATCGCGCTCTGAAAAGTATGAAACACGAAATTCTTATCTACCAACTTTTCAATTATTTAGCATTTAATGAGTAGACAATTTATATTTTTCAATTTAACACATAAATAATACATATTCATATATATATATATATATATATATATATATATATATATATATATATATATATATATATATATATATAATATAAATATATATATAATATAAATATATATATATATATATATATATACATTTTAGCAGTGTATCACGAAAAAATATATATTTCCACTGTGTCAACGACCCAAAAAATAGTTTTAACGTGTTTAAATCATCCTCTAGACCATCAGAAAATATGAAACGAAGAAAATGCAAACTAAGCCAAGTTGCTTTGTTCCGAAATCATGCTTAAATAATCCAAAATATGCTCTAAAGAAGACGAAACGTTAGCCAGTATTTCACTATAAAAATAAAGGAAAAAAAATCAATTAAAATGTTCTAAATACATAGCGATATTCATTACGAACCAAAACCCCAAGAATCACCAAACAAAACATATATATATGTTTTGTATATATATTTATATATATATATATATATATATATATATATATTATTGCATTCACCTAAATAACCTAAAAACCTTAGGGCAAGGTGTCATGCGACCACGGCCATCCTCTGAACATCTATGTGTTAAATTGAAATCGTTTTCTACGTTGTAAAATATTGAATTGCTTTTGGTCAGGAAACATGAAATAATGCAAATTCTTGACAACGAGTTTTTATCTATTTCTGTCAGACTGAACAACTGTCTAAAAATTCTTGCCTAGCCAACTTAACAATATGAACATAATAAAGTAATAATAGTTCATTCGAATATAGTTTAAAGGCAGTTGATCAGTCCATAACTACTTTCGCTAGTTTTGCACGGGTCTCTTGAAAATGCCATTTTGCCACTCTGATTTTGCCATCGGGTCCAGGAAAAACTTTTTCGATTCTTCCCAATTTCCAACATTCTCAACGCATTATCTTCGATCATTATGACAGTATCACCCTTTTGAATAGATCTTCCATCGTCACACCAAACGTTTCTTCTTGTTAATCCAGGTAAATACTCTTTCGTCCACCTTTCCCAATACTCATTTGTGATCCTCTGCACTTTTCTCCATTCTCGTTTCAATTCATATTGTCCCAATTCTCCAAATCCATCTCCATTTGAATTTCCAAGAAGAAAATGGTTAGGAGTTAAAGCTTCCCAATCATTTGGATCGGTGGAGACTTTAGTAAGTGGTCTTGTGTTTACCATGTTTTCTACTTCGGCAAAGAGCGTAAGTAGGAGTCTTTCAATTTTTGATTCATGAGAATGGTATGAAAAGATTTTTTAACTGAACGTATAAGACGTTCCCACACTCCCCCCCATGTGCGGACTTGCGGGAGGAATCATTTTCCATTCGATATTTTTCAACTGCATCTCTCCTTCAAGTTTGTCCTGGTTGATGTCGTTGATCGCTTTTTTCAGTTCGTCCGTAGCACCACGGAAGTTAGTTCCGTTATCAGAAAAAATTGTTTTTGGGTGGTCTCACCTGGCTATGAATCGTCTCAAAGCCATGATTGTAGAGTCGGTAGAGAGTGAGTATGATACTTCAAGATATATTGCTCGAATTAATAGGCAAGTGAAGAGAACGCCCCATATTTTCTCTTGTCTTCTGCCAACTGTAACAGTGAGAGGTCCAAAGTAGTCAATACCAGTAAAGGTGAACGGTTTCATTACTGGAGTTAGTCTTTCTACGGTAACTGTCACATCACTGGTATTTCTGGTCTTGCTTTTTTGATTCTGCAGAGCTGACATGAAGCAAAAATCGATTTTACTGTTGATCGGCCATCCACGATCCAATATTTCTGCCGAATTTCATTGAGCACTAGTTTAACGCATTGATGTCCATATCTCTCGTGGTAGTGTTGGATAAGTAGCCTCGTGGAACGATGTTCATTCGGTAATATTACTGGATGTTTTGCGGATTCGGTCATGAGAGGTGCCAAATCAGTCCTTCCTTGTATTACAAGGACTCCCCTGCTATCAATCATGGGTAAAAGTTTTCTAATCGACTCTGTTTTTTATTCCTTGATTTCTTTGGACTGCTGTAAGTTCTTCCGGAAAGCTTTCTCTGTGGCATTGCTTTATCCAGAAGAGTTCGGCTGTTCGAAGATCATCCACTGTGAGTAAATTCCAAAATTTTGGCGGGCGACAAAAAATATTGATGATAAAGCGATGTTCGGTAATTTTTGAACTTATTATGTGGCCTTACTGATATGATATCTGTTAAACGGAAAAATGCTGAAGAGAGTTTAACTTTGGTACAGTGTGTTTTCTTTATAATTGGTCATGTGGTGTTTCATTTAATAGTTCAATTTTCCCTTATATCAAAAACTACTGAAGCTAAAATTATGAAAAATCAGAGTTTTCAACAATTCACCCTAAGCTTAGCGGGGAACTGCGATTATTCTTGAGAAATTGCCAGTTTGTGTAAGTAATGACATAGGCCACAGATAGAGAACAGTTCGAAATAGCGTAGTGGTGATCAATATCCGTTTTTTTTTTCAATATGGTGAGTTTGTAATAATGTATGAAGATATTTTAAGCTGTTTGGTTTCTAAGAGAGACCTTATCTCCTTAATTATTTGAACTTATTTGTTTTGTTTATCGTCGGCCTATTTTTGCTACCAGGGCTGAACACCTACGCCGGTAAGCACAATTACCCCAACTTGAGATTTTATCGAATCCTCTGGTGTTTCCAACAAGAGGTAGGGAATTACAACGAGCTCAACATCCATGAACTCGAGACTGCCATCTGTACGTCACCTCCGAAATATGCCATACCTCCCGCTGTAGCTCGTGATCATTGATATAACGCCTGCCAGGATATATTTATGATAAGGATAGCCTATGGTGAATCCAAAACAATTGAACATTGATTTCCAAAAACGGGTAGTCACAAATGAATGTGCATACGCCGAGATAAAAGCATATTTTTGGATGAAGACACGATTTTGTTCGTCCATCTCGTTCTAGTAGTCATTGATCACCTGAAAAAGTTGGGTCTCATGGAGTGTATATGCCTGTAGAATCTGTGGATATGCTATCATGCTGTAGTTGTACGGACTTTCTAACGCAAGTGTTCCATGGCAGGCGGTTGGTCACCCATCTAAGACTTCAGAAAGCGATATACTTTCGTTAACCTGACAAGTCAGGCCGTGCCCTTATATGAATCTTGAATACAATACAATATACTACTTGGCATGGAAATTAAATAGTAGTATAGAACCTTTTGAGCACGAGTGAATCTCGCCCACGACTGATTTTATCTTCATGATCAACTTTATTGACTACAGTTCAATTCATTTGGAAAGCTTCAATGAACATACAAATTATTCCCAGAATGGTATCGTCTGATTATGTTTATCGCAAAAAGAACTGATAACCCGATACTAATGACTATACCTGAACTACTCAACATTTTATATATTTGGAATTTCATGTTCCGTAAAAGTACCTACTGATTACTTCCAGATTATCTATTCAGATATGATAAGGTTTGTGCGTTTCAGGAAAACTCTAAATTACACTATTGTGCCACTAGAAACGAAACCATAAAAGTAGACAAAATAATTTGCCGATATGGAATCATGGGATATTTTTTTTGTAGAATAATTTCCATTCATGTATCGATCTCAAGCAATGATCCTGTTAGTTATTTGGATAACCGTGTAGAAAAATCTTACAGAAATACCAAACAGAATGGCTAAAAATATGCCTTTCCATAGGAATTCACACAGATACAAATATGTTTTGGCCCAGCTCATTATCAAGTCATGCGAATGCCAAAACAGCTGATTCCATTTCCACTAATTTGCATCTTTCATAGGATCATTCAATTTTAATCGAGTCAGTAGAATAACTTTTATATAATCATTCAGCTATATATTTTGATGAATTAACTGAATCATCTATTATTGCAATGTATATATCCGATGAGATAAACATAATATATAAGAGTAAATGATTTTGATTTGTAATTATACATGGTAAAGTTTACAAGGTACTGGTTCGAAGGTAATGTGTATATTAAAATTTAAAAAAAAGTCAGTTTGCAAAATACCAAAAACATTTATTTTCGCTTATAGCTTCTGAATTTTACATATTTAACGATATTATTTTCATGATCGCTTCAAGAAGTTTATCGTGAAAAAAAAAACAATAATTACAAATAATTCTGAGAGGATTTGAACTTCCTCCTCAAAGTTGGTATTGGACATCGTAATGTTGAGAAATCTTTGAGTGTAGCAATAAATGAAAGCCATGATTTATTGGTAATGGTGGTTGGATGTGAAATGGATGAAAGAGTTTGCGGCAGATTGAAAACTATAGTTTATTATTTCAAATCTGAAAACCTAGTTCGTTATCAACAAAATTACAATTTTTTTCAAACAAAGTCAACAATCTAAAAATATTATTCAAATGCGTTGAGACCATAAGTTAATTATTTTCCAATACTAAAGACACTATCGGAAAATTGATGATGAATAAGCTACCATGTGGTGCCATCCCAACAACATATTTTGGATGAGCAATCAGACCTCTGCACCTTCGTACAGCAACATCTAGAGCTAAAAAATCTAATTTCGGTTTTCACATTATATGCAACAATCACAGTTTTCCATCCATAGCCAACAGTAAGATATATAATATCCTGGGCTACAACTTCAAAAGATTGAGCTTAGGTACCTGAAAACTTGAAAATTTAACGCGAAATATAAAAAACAATGGTGCTAATGGTGTTAATTGATCTAACACAGAAACACACTTGAAATATAATTTCAAACCCATCTTCGAACACCGCTGGAAATCCCAAGATTGTTAAAAAAATCAACTATTTGTTGTTTTACCAATTTTCATGTTAACTCTTGATACGTCAAACAACTTGTTGGAATTGATTTTCCTATGACCGAAAATTCTGCCATTTCTTTCAATATCATCAGAGAATGTTGTGGAACTTACTGATCCGATATCTGACATCATTATTACTCACTCATTGTCGATCTCAACAGTTGCAATGTGATCCTAATTTGACTGTATGTTCGAACAATTTCATTTAATTTTATTTCTAACATTATATACATTTTTAGAGTTAGTTCTGGTGATGACAAACAGTCGGAAGCACTCAGCTCAACTCAGCTTTGGAATAAAAAAATGTATTCACACACAAAAATACAATTCATCGAATCTTTCCTAGAGGTAAAATGATGTCGAACAGCCAAGCAACACTAAAAGCTTTGGTAACAAATTGGATAGAATCCAGGGTGGTACAGAACTGAAAAAGGTACTTCAGCGACTATAGGTAGGTACAACAAAATAACTTTGATATGGTACCCTCGACAAAAATGTTTTGAAAGAAGAAGAGAGTCGACATCTCAGCTAATGAAGGATTTAAACGGAAAGAAGACTTGTTGACCCTACTCACTTGTTAGTATGGAAATGACTTGAAGCAAATATATATTATAATCGAAGTAGGGAGGGGAGAGGAGTGGAGGATGTTTGGGGTCATTTTTATTGACCATGCTTCTATTTGATTAGCTATCGAGAACATAAAGTTTTCGATCAAAACCTTCTTAAAAAAAGTTCATTTCATTTTTCGAATCTAGCGGCAATGTCTCATGGTCTAACACTCAGTGAGTACTGTCAAACTTTAGGAAATTGTGTAAGTAGAGCAATATATATATATATATATATATATATATATATATATATATATATATATATATATATATATATATATATATATATAAATATTTACATTTACTTATATAAATATATATATATATATATATATATATATATATATTTATATATACACAATCGTATTGAGGTTGCAGTCAGATATGATTCTTCTATCAGGCCAAACAGATTGAAAGAATAGTACTTGTTCATTGGTCAAGCTTTCAGAAATCAGTATTATTTCCCAAAGATATGCTTGGGTTTGTTGAAAAGAACAAAAAGGAAGTTTTCTTGAATTCAATCCATGGCCTTTGCTTCATCCTTATAATCAAAGCACCCAATTCATTGTGTTTTTCCCATGAAGTATACGTTTCCTAGGTTTTATTTTTTCAACCAGAAATTTTCAGACTTACACCCTTATATTGTTAAGCTCAAACTTGTCGATCATCGTTTCACATGAGTATTTTTATCGCACACCAAAATTTTGGAATTCACTACCTGACGGTGAATAAATAAAAGGCTGGATTGCTGGACAAGGTAACTAGGGCAGGACAAAGAGTATTAAACATGACGCTCCGCATGAGTCCGAGAATCACCAAGGTGGTAAAGAACTGGAAGTTCTCAGATGAGACTTATCTTACCATCTATCGAATTATATTGTTCGATGTGGCCTGTGGTAAAAACAGAATGGAAGAAACACACCACCAACCTAAAGTGTAACCTACAACAGATCAATATTAGAGTCAAGAATCAATTTGAAATTTAGCATAAACGAGAAGCTGTCAGTGGAGCAATTTCAGATGCAAACGAATCTAGTTGCTCAATTAGGGAGAAGATACAAAATAGGACCATTTGGTGTAGTGAACACATATCGATATTTAGATCCAAAGAACACCGGCTTTTCATAAAGGCCAAGCGAGGCTGGTAGCAAGGGGTAGCGTACTTAGGAAATCAGATGGCAGCTACCCAGAAGACGAGAAGGAAAGAGCTCCTACTGGATATTCATTTTCTCAAGTAGCACACCAGACGATTCAGGCAGTGGTCAGATATAATAGAGCAAACCTAAGAGAAAAGACTAGTGACTGACCACTGCAAGACTTTCTTCGAGTATGCCGATGACATAGTCATCATGGCCAGGAGCATAATTCAAGGAATCCCCTGTGATCTCGTTGAATTCATTAAGAGGTGGTGCGTCTCGGTGTGGCTGCGCATCTACTCGAAAACCACAATAAAATATTTAACAAAACGAACAGAGCTCCGGGATTTGGGATCTAGACTGCAAACAAGAGGTCAAGTATATAGGAATACTATTAGACTCACAACTACTCTGGAAGCTCCACATATGAAAGACAATATAATAACTTATACAAAAACATTGCGGGAGAAACATGGCGCTGCAACTCATCAGTACTCCAACAGCGACATGAGGTCATACTAGACCGCTTGGGGAGCTCATCTCCGGCTGACTAAGGACAAACGTAATATGGACAATCTGAAGGACAAAAAATTTGCGTTTTTTCCTATGGTATTTTCTTCTACCTTATATAAATATTTTTTGTCGATGCCTTTCTTTTATTGAATTAAAGAAATAATAAAAACGTTACTGTTGTACAGAAGGAATATCGACAGTTTCTGGGCATTTTTCTAAATATTCTCACACTGATGCTCCATACAAAAGCAACATTTGAAAAAATATCGTGTTTTCATTTTCTTGCAGAATTGCCACGCGCTCTTTCATCTGCAGGTATACAGGTTTAATTTTGGGTAGGTATGTAAATGTAAATTTGACGTTGTAGCCCCAGAATGCATATGATGTCTGATGAAAATGTTTGTACTATTTTCATACTGATTTGTTTTGTGTTTATTCATGTACCTATTTCTGTTGGATTTTTTTTATGTTTATGTACTTATTAAGTGTATATTAGTGAATTCTCGAATTTTCCTATATATGCATATCATGGTTTCTGGAAATGAATCTATTCTATTGTATTAAGTCTTGTCCTGATTTTTTGACGAGTATTCTTTAGTGTATTGAGTATGATGTCTGGTAATTTTCTGCGGTTTATTCACCAGAGGAAACCATATATTCCCATGTATGGAAAAAAAAATTAAAGAACGACGCACGGCACAGAGTGAACATACACAGAGGAGAAGGCCTCACAAGACGAACGGAATTAGAGAGAGATGGAATTCCATCTTAATTTTCTTCTAGATCAAGGTTATTTTATATACACATTTGACAGGACTACTGGGATACCTCCATTTTGAGAACCATTTTGGATAACGTTTGTTTTTGACCAGAATTGCTAACTACATAAAATCACAAAAATAATCAGGAAATTCTAAGAAATGGATTGATTATATTATTATGAATAAACAAACTTAAAACTCAAGAACTGAACAACCTATTAATCAATTATTTATTTATAATCCCAATCCCAAATAAAACATAATTTGGCAAGCATGTATTTAGCACAATGATACTGATTCAAGTTATTGTTTACATCTGTTTATTTAGCTTACTTAGCTTCACCGGCACTTCTTCCCTAAGAAAAAGGCTTCATCCAGATGTGTATTGGCAGACCATGTTTATACTGAAATCTACTTAACTCATGAAAAAGCAACCATGTGTTTGGGAAAAAAATCAGAGCTGGCAACTGTGTACAGGTCCAAAGACAATGAAGCGGCAATCCAAACATCAAAGGAAATGGGCCGAGCTTCTAATCTGCGTATATAATCTGTGACGGTGGTCTGTTAGGACGAATTTTTCGAAAAACTAAAATTATATTTTGTAAAATATAATGTACCTGTTTAGTTTTCCGAAGGCTGTTTATAAAAACTCAACGTTGGACGTCGTTACAATGGCCTGACACAACACTGTCGAAGTGCATCGAAGTGTTGATATGGTTTACTTACAAACGGGTCTGTCCATGCTTTGAATCATCATGAAACGGACTTTTTAACAATGAAAAAAAAATTGTTATTGAAAATATTCCGTTACATAAGAATAAGCAAACTCACGGTATATCTTTATTATATTAGTACTAACCTTAGATCTAAGTTACTAGGAATAGTTTTTGTGAACGAATACCAATGGATGAATAATATTATATTGGATAAATGTTACTGCATACTTTTTGATTCACACTGTATATGGGTCGTACAAAGTTCCATCTGCATGCATTCTCCCTTTATTCTATTAGCTCGGCACAACCGCCCAGGACCTGAAAATGCGACTAGTCTCACAACAAAATGATTCAGTTCGTCCCTGGACAATTCTGAATTCATAAAAAATGCAATCTTCTCCTAATCAGGGCCCCAGTGATCGTCAGGCGTCAAGCTCGGCGGTCACTTTCATTCAAGGCTAGTTGTGTTTGGTTTATTTTTACCCTTTCCCAAAACAAACGAAGCGAGGCGGCCAGACTTGACTCCTATGACCTAAGACAACAAAATTCGCGATCCGCAAAATGTTAATTGCTTGAATTTTGCACGAATGTGGTCATCACGTGGCCCGCCGACGGTTTAGGCATGATAATACGCGGCTTGGTCTGGAAACGTTATGGTTGGCAAGGTCAGGGTCACCGTCGAACGTGCAATATTTTGGCGAATGGTTGCAGTTGCGGTATTTTTAGCGAATGAGTGACACAGTCAGGAGTGTATTCGTTTACTTGGTGCCAACTAGATTATGGTACCAGGAGTTGCAATCAGATAGAAAAGCGGAGGATCTTAATACTAGAATAGTTATTTTTTGTGTGAGTGTCTTATTAGCCATATAAACCACGAAATAGAAGCAAGAAGTGTATTTATGCTAATAAGACATGAAATGCAATACCTACATTTTATTAAAACACGAAGACTTTTATTAATCTAAGGGCTTACTTGATCTTTATGACAGTTGCTGAAAATTTATTAAATATGTTGTTCGAGAAGATAATCATATGCTTTCTATGACAAATGGTTTTTTATTATGTGGGTTGAATAGATGGCAAAAGGGAATATTCACATTCTTTTGAAATCATATGTGAAATGTATTATATTCTGGCCAAAGATCTTTATATTCCTCACTCAAGATTCTCCTAACGTTTTTTAGATTTGGACATTGATTGGTATTTGTTTTTTATATATGCCGAAACTTATTCTATGGGGTGAAAAACACCATAATAAGGAAACCACCATAATAAGGAGGTGACCTCAGCAGTGTATGACCAGAGTTTTTACAAAGTTCATCAATATTCTTTAAAAAAAATGTATCTCTAATAATTCGTAGTAATTAATACCTTCTCCATTGCCTTTTGGGTAATATTCAAATGTGTAGAAGCCATAAATTTCGAAATGTTCCGTTTTTTTGTTGCTTTTGACTAGGGTAACATAGAATTCAGTGGTATATTTGGTAAACATTATTGGCTGAACCATTTTTCGAATAAAGGTGCAGTCATGTCTTGAAAATCTGATAAACATTTTTTTTTATTTGTTTAGCTGGCTACAGCAACGCGTTTGTTACAAAACCATTTTCACTTCCCGCGTATACGATAACTATCGGTTTTTCTAATCTAGATTTAAATGTTCTCTGACGTGTTTGTTTGTTTTTTGGTTTTCTTTCCCCAAGTCGTGTGCGATGTATATTTCTTTATGTCCTTTTTCTTTTGAGTTAATAAGCGTTTCTATTTTTTTCAGCGGCTTCGATCCCTGTTCACCACCGAGTTCATGAATGTTGTTCAGATCCTTTTTTCTACGTTAATTTCAAGTGTGTTTTATAAATTCAAGTTTTCATCAATAGAAGAGTCAAGGAGGGAGGCCAAAAATGATTATGTTGCTTTTTTATTTATAGGTTCCAATCTGTTGACGATATCTTTTAGAATTTTGTTCTCACTTTCTAATTGTAAAATCGTGTCTTTTGCTCTTTTTAACTCCGCATTTATTTGATTCAATGTATTTTGTTGTTTGTCCAGCTTTTCATTGATGACACCTATCGCTTTCAACAAAAGCGATAGACCTGGTTCGTATTTTGATTGTATACTAACGAAAATAATTCCGATCGTTTAAAGATAGTACTTACAGGTTTGTGTAGCATGTGAATAGGATGTTTTCGTTGTTCTGATTCACCTCCACTTTTTTATATATTAGTCCACTGACTAGTGTTCACTTCACTGGCAACATTTCAATAGTTTTTTCTCGAGTTTTTCACTCTTATTTACTGATTTTTTCCGGAGCGAAACAGAGATATTCGTGCTGATTGATATCGTACGAAAATACTAGGGCATATTGAACGTTAATTTTTCTTCCATTATAACACCCAGGTCTATAATTTCCTGGACTTTATTTATTTCACTTTGATTCATTCTGTAATTGAAGTTAATTTTGATCTTTTTGTTTGTGAATAAGATGAAGAGACATTTTGTTGGGTTCAGGAGAAGACTATTTAGTTGACATTATTCAGCAAATCTGTCCAAATCTTCCTGTACCAGAGAGCAGTCGTCAAGGTAGTGTTTTATTTGATAATATAATTTCAAACCGTCTGCGTACAGTATGATTTTGGAGTATTTGAAACATATATCGCTGATATAAATAATGAAAAGTAGCAGACCTAGGTGACTACCTTGTGGTACTCCAGAGGTACTTGGATAAAATCTATATTTGAATCCATTGATAGTGATGTACTGAGACTTTTTTGTTATGTAAGAGCAAATCCACCAAAATACTATCATTGATGCCGACCTCAGAAAGTTTTTCAATGAGAATTGAATGGTCAATTTTATCATATATCTTGCTGAAGTCGTGTCCATACATTTTGTTTAAGTATTCTGTGTACAGAATCAGGTTACTCTCTATGGACCATTTTTTGAAAAACCATGCTGTTGTTCAATAACAATATTCAAAACTATATTTGAGATAACATCAAAAAAATTTTTTTTCAAGTAGTTTTTCAAATATTGATATGGCCTATAGTTTGTGATATCGGGCTTATCGCCATTTTTAACCGACGAAAAAAAAAAGGAGGTTCTCTAGTCGACGCGATATTTTATGTATACATGAATGATTTGAATTGAAAGTTTTCATTGGTTTCTAGAAATGTCAAAAAGTAATCTGTGATATATATATATCTCTACTAGACACTTTTCTGTTGTCGGGAATTTCCGACTCTATGCTTGTTATATAATCGTTAAATGAGATCTTTGGACTGATAAGGTATAGTCCTCCTAATTGTTATATGTTTTGAATTTTTTAAGATAAAGAAGTTTTTGTTTTATCACCCTAATAGTCTCTTTCTTGGAATAATGTGGGAATTTTTTGTAAATTCGTTTCACAGGGACAAGTTTTTCTAAGACATGTTCAATTCTCTGTAGAAGATAGCAACTGCTTCATCAACATAATTTATATCATCACTGAAATTCAAATAAGTATTCGTTGGTTTCCTTATAGGTGAAATTTTGTTGTATAATCCTGCTTGTAGAACGAGCCAAGGTGATTCCATTCACTGATTTATTTTTTGTGTTTGAAACTACAGTCTGAAAGGATTTCGTGTATTTTTTATGAATATATGAATACTCAGGATAGTCGGATAATTTCTTTTTAATTGATTATGAAATGAAATGAATCGAATGAAATCTCTAGTGGTATCAACAACTTTTTGAATTTCTTTTAGTTTTGTTTTCAGGGCATCATCTACGACATCTCCTTGTTTAACGATATTGTAAATAGTGGAATGACTTTAGCTCGTGGGAAAAAAAATCCTGGTCGGATTTGTCATTCATTTTCCACCCAATTTGTTCTACCATATACTTTGAACGGGGAATAGTATTTATTCACCTTTTTGTTATCCTTCTTTAGATATATAGATAGATCTATATTTTCCAATAAACAACAGGACATTGTATAGGAATAGTCAAAATACAATTAAATCTAGGTAAATACATAATTTTAAATCCAGAACAATATTTTTAAAATACAAAATAGAATTTAAAAGCGAAAGAACTCAAATTTAAAATTCAGAGTCTGGACCAATGTTTCTAAAATTCTTTTAAAATATACATGTCAACATCTCAAGATAAAAATTTGCAAAGAAGGCAGTACAGTTTCAGGACATAAACTCTTCAACTCTATACAAACATTTTTTCAGTGAATATTCTCGTATTTCTTTCAGAATATGTTTGTACTTATACTTTCTTTAATATAGTTTGGTAGTTTATTGAATACCCTGGGCGCCATAGAGAGAGAGAGGAGAGTTAAAAGATACTCTATACTTATTAAAAGGTATATCAAGGTCCTTTTTAGTTCTGGTATTGAGTTGATGTCTATCTTCATTGGTACTGAATAGAGTACCTTCATTTTCGAATGAGTATACGGAAAGTTCAAAAATGACTAACGAAGCAACTGTTAAAAAATTATATAGTTTTGAAAAACAGTTCTACAACTTGTTCGGGCCGATATATTGACGAGCGCAAAACTCGCTTTTGAGCAATGAATACATCATGTGAGAATACAGTTAAACCCCATAGACATATACCATATCGTAATCTACTATCAACTTGTGCATAATACAATGCAACAAGTTGATTCATTTCTAATACCTTCCTAGTGAATCTGAATTGTTATGATAATGTATTCAGTTTGGATATCAGTGACTGACAATGATTGAGACATATGGTGTTTGTAATTTCTTCACATTATTTTTGATGGTTATGAAACCTCATCGATTTTGTTTTCCCACATTGGGAAACAAGTGATTTGCAGAGTACCATTCATGTAATCTATGAAAAACGATATTGCATTTATCTTTCAGGTCTACATCGGATTTATCTTATCTTATTCGGCATCATCATATACGAATTTGAACGAACCCTATATTTTTAGTTGAAAATGCATTATTCAACTGATGCAAATTATATAGCACATTTCACAGTTCGAATATTTTCTCCTCAAAAGTTCGGTAATGATTAATTATGGTTTCTGCAACTGACATACATTTTTACAGCCAGATTTAAGAAAAAAAAACTTAATAGCATTTCAAAATATACATCCGTTTTCCTGCCCTACACCAACACTGTACCAGACTCATATATCAAATTTATACGAGTAAAAATACGCATTGTTCATGATGTTTACCGTTCTGATCTTTTTATTGCCGGTTCGTTTATTACCTTTGAAAATAATAGGAGATTGTTTGCTCACTTTTCAGGTGCAATATGATTTTTTCCTAGTAAACAGCGCGGTTCGAGTCGAACATACTTTTGTTGATTTGACTGAAAATAATGCGAATCATATTCCAATTTTCAAGTTAATAAACGGGTGTCAAACTATCCATGAATATACACTACCAAAAATGATAATTGAAAAAGCTTCATCTCTGTGAAAACGGTCCAATGACTATTGCAAATAATAGCACCAATGAAAAAACTACTTCTAACGCCTTCTGAATAACTATAACAGGTAGGTGGAAGATGGTCTCATCGCCCGGTGAAATACCACCATATCGACTTTGTGTGCTGTGAAATGGATCATTCCATGTTTCAGTGTTCGGTCGATACTTTCCGGTCTCCCTCTTTCCTTTTCCCCAATTCCTCCTTTATTTTCAGGTGCATCCTAATAGTAATAATGATGAAGTCTCCTAGAGTAAAACACTCCGGAAGCAAAATACCTCTCCATTCGGATTTCCGGGCGAGAGGTACTCGAGGGGACTCAACATTAAAGATTAATTTTTGCAACATCCGCGGACTCAACAAGAACATCAATGACGTCCACCATCACCTACAGACGAAAAAACCGGATATTCTGGCTCTAACAGAAACACAAGTAAACTCGTCCACCAACAAGGTCCATATGCTTTGTCCTGGTTACGAACTCCATTCTCGATTCAGGTTCAAAGGTGGAGTCTGCCTTTACGCTAAGGCTAACCTTTCATGCCAGCGTGAAGAGAGTTTGGAACCGAAAGACTTTGATGTGATGTGGTTCAAGCTATCTGATACCAAACTGACTAAGTTCCTCTGCTGCCTTAACCTATCACCTAATGAACCTTCATATAACGACCTCTTTGAGTTTTTATCACTCAAACTGGACTACATTCAGGAGAACCATCCAACAGCTGAAACCATAATCATGGGAGACTTTAATGTACATAACGCTGCCTGGCTCAAATTCTCTAACAAAACAGATGATGCGGGTCGTCAAGCCGAGGCCTTCGCCATCACTCATGGTCTAGAACAACTGGTCGAGCTACCAACCCGCATCCCTGATGTCAACAACCAGTCTGCCAATACACTAGATCTTTTCCTCACCACCAATCCTGACCCGTATAGAATAGAAGTTTGTGCCCCACTTGGAAACTCTGATCACACCCTCATCTCCACAACATGCTCTTTCCATTTACCATCGAGCTGCACAATACCACCCCGTCTCATGTGGCATTACAATTCGGCCGACTGGGAAGGTCTTCGTATGTTTTTCTCAGCGTTTCCATGGAAGAGAGTTTGTTTCTCTTCAGTAGATCCAACACGATGTGCTGAGACAATTTCTGAAATCATCATGTTGGGGATGCAAACTTACATACCGAATACCGAAAGAAGAACATCATCCGATAAGACCTGGTTTAACAGAAACTGCTCTAGAGCTGTGGCTTCCAAACAGGCAGCATACCATCGATGGCTAAAAATCCGGGCCCTGAGACCAGAGCAGCATATGTCGAGGCTAGAGGCATATGCAAAGAGACAATAGAATGCTCAAAAGATGCCCACAATGCCAAAATAAGATCAAAACTTGCTGAATGTCCTAACGGATCCCGTTCATTTTGGTCTTTCGCCAAAGCTGTGGGAAGAAACTTCACTTCCAGCTCATTTCCTCCTCTAACCAAAGAAGATGGAACACTAGCAACGACTGCCCAGAAAAAAGCCAATATTTTGCGCACCTATTTGCTGGAAATTCCACTCTGGATTCATCGGGAAAACAACCCCCGAACATTACACCTAGTGACAGTCACATGCCCGAGATCACCTTTCGCCAACGTACTATCAGAAAGATTTTGCTGGGTCTCAACACCAACAAAGCCTGTGGATCTGACGGAATCCCGCCCATTGTTCTCAAGAAATGTGCCCCCGAACTAACACCTGTTCTTTGCGAGTTGTTCAACCACTCTTACAATTTTGGGGTATTTCCGTCCAATTGGAAAATTGCAAGAGTACAGCCAGTCCCTAAAAAAGGCAAAAAGGCCCTACCTAGCAACTACAGACCTATCGCACTGCTATCTATTATTTCAAAGGTCATGGAAAAAGCCATCAACATCAAGCTCATGAAATATCTGGAAGACTCAGGAATTGTCAACGATAGGCAATATGGCTTCCGCCATCAGAGATCAACTGGTGACCTGCTCGCTTAAGTCTCACATATATGGCAGCTATCTATTGAAAAGTATGGAGAAACTTTAGCTGTGGCATTAGATATCTCCAAGGCGTTCGATCGAGTTTGGCACCAGGGACTCCTCGCCAAGCTTCCGTCTTATGGCTTGCCCCCTCAGCTGTGTTCTCTGCTTGCTAGTTTTCCATCAAACAGGTCTCTCCATGTAGTGGTCGATGGAGTTTCATCTGACACTCTACTCATAAATGCTGGTGTTCCGCAAGGATCTATTCTCGCACCAACACTATTTCTACTTCACATCAACGACCTGTTGAAAGCAACTTCATGTCCAGTACACAGCTTTGCCGATGATAGTACCCTCCATACCGCTTTCTCTTCTAGGGCCCCTATATCAGCCCGTGAAACCAGAAATGAACGAGGAAGAAATGTTAATAATATAAATATGGACTTAGCAACAATTCTCGACTGGGGATCTAATAACTTGGTAGAATTCAATGCAAACAAAACACAAGCATGTCTTTTCTCTAGAAAAGCCGATCTCACTGTGCCTAACATAACTTTGTCAGGAGTAACCATACCACTGAAGTCATCCATATCGATGCTTGGTATTACTATCAGCAATAACCTTTCCTGGGAAAATCACGTGAGGTCCATTGCCAAAAGTGCATCCCAAAAATTTGGTTTTTTGTTTCGTGCCAAGAGCTATTTCACCCCCACTCAGCTGCTTATGATCTATAAGGCACAGATCCGACCTGTCCTGGAATACTGTTCCCATATTTGGAGCGCGGCACCTAAACATATCCTGGGGCTATTGGATTCTGTCCAAAAAAGGGCAATTCGTCTCGTCGGTGATGCCTCGCTCACAAACTCGCTCACTTGTCTGGAACACCGTAGAAAAGTTGGCGATTTGTCTCTATTTTATAGATATTTTCATGGGCGATGCTCTTCTGAAATATCAACAATCGTTCCTGCTTTGGCAGTCTCTTCGAGACTGACCCGTCAAGTTCAGTCATCACACCCCTTCGTGGTCACTTTGGAGACCTGCAGAACATCACTTTCCAAAGACTCGTTCATCCAACGAACAGCGAGGCTTTGGAACTCATTGCCTAGGGAGGTGTTCCCCGAGGCATACACCCTCCAGAAATTTAAGAAGAACACCAACTCCTACCTTCTTTCCCTTGGTTCCCACGATGTTCACTGAACATTACAGGATATCCCTTTTCGTGGGAACCAGAACATAAAAAAAAAACAGGACTTTACAGACTATCAGAAAAGCTGTAATTAAAAAAAAATCTCTCAATAGGAGCTGCTAGGTTTTTTTCGATAGCACCAATCGGAAGAACCCATGTGAATATCCCTTAGATACCAATCTACTTATTTTATTTTCTCAGGCCGTCGAAGAGATTGCTGTATAGGCTTAAATTTCACGATCAAATGCTCCACGCCGTTAATTAGAGCTGTTTTCAATAACAATAATTCCAGGCCTCTGGGGGTAGGGGCAAATTTTCAAATATTAAAACATTCGTCAAATGGAGCTAACGATTTTTTTAGATCTCCCGAAAATATATTGCAAATTTACGATATTATCATATTTATCATAAATATCATATTTGCCAAACCTGTTTCTATCAGCTAATTTATATGGCGGTGTCTGTTAAATCGTTGGTAATGAACTCGTTCAGATTAACGGATATATACATTGAATTAAAACTTTGGAGTATTTTTCATTACCCTTCTACAGAACATCCTGATTTTTGCATTAGCAAATTTTTTTTATGTCATCCATTTTCATATTATGGATACTTAGCAAATTATTACTAATTCAAACATTTAGAGCTTACGAAAATTCCATCAAGAAAAACATGGAATTATTCTAGCCGCCATAAATTATCCAAGAAGTGGATTTTCATCAATGAGTTGGAACAGCTTCATTACAGGAACATGAGTTGTGTTTTCATGAACCTAATTTCATAAAAATTATGAAGTAAAGTGCCTTTTCACCAATTTGTATTTCCATCGGTCGCGACTATTTGCATTTCGTAATTGTTTAGGAATATAATCATTAATCATGGCCCTTTTGTTAATAAAAACTGGAAAACTCACGAAAATTCTCGCTGTGGTGGATTTTCAATTGATTGTGATTTGTGGGAAGAACTCACCTGAAACAAACAGAAAATATGCAATTAAACTAGTCAATTCAGTTAACCAGTTGATCAATAGATAGCATTTCGATGTAAAAATTTCGAATTCTATCCTCGATTTTTGGTCGGTTTGTTCCTTTACTTCAATTATTCAAGGACAGAAAAAACGGAAACAAGTTGATTTTCCGATGAATTTTGGATTGTCGTGAAGTTGCGTTGTTTGGAGATATGTGGATAAAGTTATAAAATCGATCATGGAAGAGCAAAATAGTCAACTGTGGATTTTCAAAATATTTTCCATTTTGGCACTGTGAAAGTATTATGTAGTGCTGCAATGTATAACATGATATTACAAATATTCACTCAATTTTATTTTATTATATTATCATCATGATCGTGAATCTCCTCATTCAGAAATGTAATTCATGACTGACAACTAAGTAGAATCACTAGAAATCCTTATCAAGCATCATTGCAATGTTATTGGTTAGAATTGTGCTGGCGAAATCGACACTAAAATAATAAGAATAAAGCCACTGACCAAATCAACTTACTAATGTAATACAGGAGCAATTCTTATTTGCATGTTCACATCTGATTGTTACTTTGTGATTATGGAGGCTGTCGATAAAAATATTATTTAATTTAATTTTGATTCAATGATCTATTCGATTTTTTCCAAGGTCTACATATATATATATATATATATATATATATATATATATATATATATTATATATATATATTTATAGGTGTGAATATTTATTGACTGTGAAATATCAAGGGAAATGAGTTTTATTTGGGAAGCAGTCAGGTATGTTCGATTCAATGAATGTTCTTCGTATTTTCAATCAAGCTTTCGATAATGTTTATTATCTTTATCAAGACTTCTTTACAATATGTTCCATTCCTAGACATGAAAATAATTAGAACAGAAGATAACAAATTGATCACAGGGTGGTACAGAAAACCCATCAATAGTAATAGACTAATAAATTACCATTCATATCACCCAAACAATATTAAAATTAATGTTATCACTAATATGAAAACAAGAGTAGAGAAATTAACCCATTTCTCTTTGAGAATAGAGTGTTTGAATGAACTAAAAATCATACTTCTCGAAAATTCATACCCAAATTCTTTAGTTAATAAAATTCTTTTTAGTATTGATTTGTTGAAAATATAAACAGGATGTTCATAAAATCAGACATTCACAAAAAATAACTTCATTTCAATCGTGGATTTTTCAATTCACAGAAAAATCTTTCTATCAATATTCAATTGAGAATGTTTCCCTTGTCAATATTTTTAGTACTTCTTCACATAACATTCCTCCAATTATAAATTCATTAAATAATAACAACATAAATAGAATAACTTATAAAAGTTTACCTCATATTCAAAATCTGACTCCAAAATTAATTAAAGTCCTCAATAACAATAATATAAAAATAGCAAAAACTAATATAAAAACAATTTCCAATCTCTATACTAAATTGAAAACACCAATTCCAAAGGAATTCCAATCAAATATTATTTATAAGATACCATGTATTGATTGTCATAAAGTTTCCATTGGTCAAACAAAAAAAATTTTAAAAGATAGAATCACAGGCCACAAAAGTGATTGTAGAAGGTTATAAGATCTTGTGCACTATCCAGTCATTCTATTGACGAAGATCATCGTAACGATTATAATAATTCAGAAATTTTAGATTTTGAAAGTGTCTTATCTAAAAGACTTTTTTTAGAAATTGTTCATATCAACAAAAATAAAGATAATATCATTAATAAACGAACAGATATTGATGATCTAAGCTCTATTTATACCTATATTTTTCACAAACAAAATGAACTGAATTCAAATAATAATCTTCTTTAATATTTTTTTTCCATCTGTATATATATTTTGACAATTTGTAAAAAGTCAATTGACACTGTCTAAAAATTTTTCCTTCATGAAAGAAACTTCTAATGTCACTCTTTATGACTAATTTTTGATATTTTCATGTTAGTAAGTATAGTTGTTAATAATATTATTCTATTATTAATCACACATATTGTAGAGAATTCTTGATAAAGATAATAAACATTATCGAAAGCTTGACTGAAAAAACGAAGAACATTCATTGAATCGAACATACCTGACTGCTTCCCAAATAAAATTAATTTCCCTATATATATATATATATATATATATATATATATATATATATATATATATATATATATATATATATATTTGGGGAGAATGGTTCTTGAATCTTGTTGATATTTTTTTTTGAGGTTCTTGGATGTAGATTCAATAGAGAATAGAGTTTTTAGATAGACGTTTCGCCTCTGGCCAGAGGCTTCATCAGTATTGGCTTTTTTTTTAATTATTAGGTAATATTTGTTCAACGAATTGCTGAAAGAAACAATCATTATTAAAAGGGGACAATAGATATGCCGTTGAGGTGGTAATGTGAGTTTGTTTTGATTATAATTTTTTTTTGCTACGGTACGTACCTTGGCATAACATCAGGGTTATTAAACCATTTTCTGGTTGTTTACACATTTTAGCTTATTGCTTATCTAAACATAAAGCAATAAGCTATTCTAAACATAAAGCAATAAGCTAAAATGTGTAAACAACCAGAAAATGGTTTAATAACCCTGATGTTATGCCAAGGTACGTACCGTAGCAAAAAAAAATTATAATCAAAACAAACTCACATTACCACCTCAACGGTATCTCTATTGTCCCCCTTTTAATAATGATTGTTTCTTTCAGCAATGTCGTTAAACAAAATATTACCTACTTATAATGAATAAAAAAAAAAAGCAATACTGATGAAGCCTCTGGCCAGAGGCGAAACGTCTATCTAAAAACTCTCATTTCTCTTATTGAATATACATCCCAAGAACCTTCAAAGAATAAAAATATATATATATATATATTTATTTATTCTCAGTTCAATATCTAAACAAATGATAGTTAAATTGTAAAAAAAATTATGCAGTAATCCTAGATATGGACTTGGAGCCTGGGGGAGGACAAACTGATCCAGACTGTATCACTTATCCTCCATTTACCGCTGTAAATAAAAAGGTTGTCTACAAAGTGCGATAGTTGAAATTTGGTCGCAAACGTCAAAACGGCATTTATATTGTGATTCAACGGGTGAAAGCTTCCTATCAAAGAGAGGCGCAGTGTCGAAATTGCGCCTACCTCGAATCAAATGTAAATAACGTGAAGTAGAAAAAGAAGTGGTCGGATTAAATGCACCCGCGAAAACGAAATTTAAGGTTTTTCTACCGTGAGCTAGAAACGTAAACAGGGAAAAATGGATACTGGCAGTACGAAGAGTAAAGTGGGTGGAATGTCTGTTATTATTGTACACTAATGAACAACTAGTATTACTTTTTTGTTGAAAATTATTGACAAATTACAATAAATACAGTATTGATATGCACTTTGTATGGTATATACCTACTTGGAAATATTTAAAATCAATTCATAATTTCTCTGCACATATTTGGATAGAAAAACATAAATATTTTTTTATGTTCTTCTGGCAACCGAGTAGGCGAAAGAAAAAAAGTCAATTGACAAATTTTGCAAGTTAAATTTTCACATCGATTGAACAATTAAATTTGTTTATACTAATAATTACAGTAATCTAAAAAACATGCATGAAACATATTTTTATTCATGTAATACACATTCAAAATTCTATTTTTAGTCAAATTCTGACAGTAAACGAACAATATAAAAAATATGTCGTAATGTAGGTATGTAGGAAAGAAAAGAATATTTTCAATACCTATATTTTTTATATTTCTTCCATATTCATTAATATCTCTTTATTATTTTTGTTTTGTGTAATTTACTCCCACATCAGACATGTAGGTTTCAATTGAATTTCATCAATTATTTGTGAAAATATTCATTCACCTCTAATTCTTTTCACTTCCCGCACCTGACACATCCGAACGCATCAATTCTCCTTCTTTTTCACAGACTGATTCTCGAAAACGATGTGACTTGAAATGGGTAAAAACCCAATTGCACCACCACTTGATCCATCACGAATATAAAACTCTTTTCAAGTTGACAATAAATTTACATGTAAACACTACGATGACCGATGACCGGCGAATTACGTATCCGCAGTGCACGTGTTCAGACGGTTAAATGCGGTTCATAAGGTATTGATGCGTTTACACTTCAGAGTTCGTCCATACAGTGCGTGTCAAAATTATGGAACAAATTCGATATTTCGCAAGCCATGTACTTTTGACAAAAATTCTGAAATAGGTCGATTTTTATTTTAAAATGCCGATTTTTTTATGTATAATATAAAGAGGTTATGTCACTGGATTTGACATGGTGACGTAATCGGTAATTTTTTTAAATTGGAATAGATGTCTTGTGATACCTCATCTGAAAGGCCTTTCAATACTGCATTGAATGATAATAATTATTTAGATTTTTTTCTGTACAAGGTGGACAAAAATTAATATTTTATTTCAATAAGAGAATAACTTTATATCCAACAAAATAGAACAGTTAAATGAGATGTTCGAAATGCCATCCACAAGTCTCTTGACAATAAGAAAATTTACGGACACATTCCTCTTGCACATTGCGAATAACTTCCGGAGTAATTCTGTTAATTTCGATCCTAATTCGATTTTTCAACTCTTGTAGATTTTGCGGCCTATCTACATAGACCTTCGATTCCAAATAACCCCACAAGAAAAAATCCAGGGGAGTAAGATCTGGAGATCTTGGGGGCCACTCTATCGGTCCGCGTCTACCAATCCACCTCCTAGGAAAACAGTTAATCAAAAACTCGCGAACATCACGTGCATAGTGCGGGGGTGCACCATCTTGTTGCAACCAAGTACTTTCATTTGGTGAGTTAGGATTGTTGGCGTTTGGAAAAATATCGGCAAGGCTAGGTATGAGTTTATTTCTTGAAAATTCCAAGTAACGCTCCCCTGTGAGATTTCCTTCGAAAAAATACGGGCCAATAATCCTGTCGTTTATTATCCCTGACCGAACATTGACTTTCTGAGGGTATTGAGTTTGCCCGTCCATCATCCAGTGAGGATTATCCCTACTCCAATATCTGCAAGTCTGACGATTTACCGAACCATTTAGGCAAAACGTAGCCGTATCGGAAAACAGAATTTGTTTTATAAAACGTGGATTGCGGTTACACAAATCCTGCATTATTCCACAGAACTCCACACGGCGATCGGGATCATCATCATTGAGTTGTTGATGTAGCTGTACTTTGTATGGATGGTACTTTTTTGCTTTCAGAATACGTAATACAGAACTTTGGGATATGTCAAGGTCTGCTGCAATTTGTCGTGAAGTATTGTGAGGATTATTCTCTACACCCAATAGAACATCAAGTTTCACGTTTTCTTCTATTTTAGGACGTCCAGCATTCGGAATATGTTTGACATGACCAGTTTCTCTAAATTTTTTTCTCAATCTTACTGACTGTTGAACGACTGATAGGTTTATTTGGATACTTCGCATTGAACAAGTCGCATACCTCTTGCTGAGTTCTGGTTCATCTCCGCAACCAATAAAAATTAAAATTTCTATGCGTTGGGTTCACTTAAAGTAGCCATAGTTTACTTTTAGAACCTTTTCACTTAGAATTTGTGAAGAATGTTTGTTGATATTTCAACTGACATTTATTTGACATTAACTTGCCTATTATGGCATCAATTTGTGATTGTCTTTTGTTTCCATTTTAGACTAGGAAATAGCTAACTATTAATATTTGGAAAGGATCCATTGGTGTAGTAGAGCACTGACTCACTAGTCTGCCAGGGCAGTCTAAGGGATTAGAGCCTTGGCTCAAAAAAGTAAAATTTTGCATTTTTTAACACGCTTTTATTATCTCTACTTGTAACTAAATAACTCACAATGTAATAAAATCTTGGAAGTAAATATTCACCCACTTCCAATCTTCCGAATAATCTGAAATTTGTCACACATATCAAGGACCGATGACAATACAATAATTTCCTAATCATAATGTAATAATAATAAAAATATATTTTTCCAAACGCCAACAATCCTAACTCACCACATGAAAGTATTTGGTTGCAACATGATGGTGCACCTCCGCACTATGCACGTGATGTTCGCGAGTTTTTGAATAACTGTTTTCCTAGGAGGTGGATTGGTAGACGCGGACCGACAGAGTGGCCCCTAAGATCTCCAGATCTTATGCCCCTGGATTTTTTCTTGTGGGGTTATTTGAAATCGAAGGTCTATGTAGATAGGCCGCAAAATCTACTAGAGTTGAAAAATCGAATTAGGATCGAAATTAACAGAATTACTCCGGAAGTTATTCGCAATGTGCAAGAGGAATGTGTCCGTAGATTTGCTTATTGTCAAGAGACTGGTGGATGGCATTTCGAACATCTTATTTAACTGTTCTATTTTGTTGGATATAAAGTTATTCTCTTATTGAAATAAAACATTAATTTTTGTTCACCCTGTACAAAAAAAATCTAATTAAATATTATCAGTGAATGCAGTATTGAAAGGCCTTTCAGATGAGGTATCCAAGACATCTATTCCAATTTAAAAAAATTACCGATTACGTCACCATGTCAAAACCAGTGACATAACCTCTTTAGAATATACATAAAAAATAGGCATTTTAAAATAAAAATCGACCTATTTTAGGATTTTTGTCAAAAGTAGGTACATGGCTTGCGAAATATCGAATTTGTTCCATAATTTTGACGCGCACTGTATATCCGCAGTGTTTATCAGGAACAGGAACGGGTCGAGAGTAGAACCAGATTTTTGTATACGAACTATAGATTGTAGATTGTAGGGTGGTCGATATAGCTCTTCAGCCTCTCCGTATGTCCACCTATAAGGTCTTCTATACATTTCCCTTCATCTATTCAAGACCCGGGATTCCGAGACACCTTGCGAAGCGAAGTTCTTGCAGTAACGGCACAGTTCAATGTCTGATCTATGCATTTCGTGTTTGCTCAACAATCAACTCATTTCGAAGAATTTCATAATTATTCAGGGTGGGAAATCAAACATGTAATTGACAACAATTGAAACTGCACAATTTGTCAAATTGTATTTTTTTTGCTGCTATATAGAGTATTATTCAGTTTTACTCCAAAGATCAGAGATATTACAAAACTTTTCAACTTCAACAAATAAAACCTGATAAAGATTAAAAAATGCTTTTGCAGAGATTTATGGTAAACTCTGCTAAAACCATTTGTATGCAGTATTTTATCAGAAATGAAATATCTGAAAATAGTAGAATCATAGTCCCTTTTTCGAAATCCACCAAATTTTCGCGATTATTTGTAGACAATAATATGGGTTGGAACACTTATATTAATCACATTTGCAAGAAATTAAATAGTAGTTACTTTGCTATATTACAACAGAAAAAACATTTTTGTGTCGAGTCAGTTGATCAGCGTCTGTTACGCTATCGTTTATTCCCACATTTCCTATAATATTATTCTCTGGGGTGGTGTAGCGAGCGCATCCAGAGTTTTCGTTTCTCAAAAGAGGATAATACCACTAATGTTCAACATAGATTATAGAGAAACATGTCGTAATCATTTCAAAGAACATGGAATTTTTTACATTATATTCTATATACATTTACAAATGCATTCTAAATGCGGAAAGTAATTATCATGAGTTTTCTCTCAACTCTGATTACCACGACTACCCAACTCGCTCTTCGAAACTTATTAGACCTCCCAAACATGGAAAAAACCCAATTTATAAAGGAATTCAATTTCTGAATTATTTGAACGCCTGTATAAGATTGGAATACAACTTCAATGTGTTCAAATGTAAACTTAAGAACTTTATATGTGATTAATGTTATTATGACATAACTGAATTTAAAAAAAAAGTTAACGTGGTTTATCACTAGTATTTACTAGTAGATTAGGGACCTGCTGTAACTTCACAATGCAGCTAGGCACTTTTCCCAACGACTCATCCTATATCATGTACCTGTGATCATAAAGGATGAATAAAGTATTTATTTATTTATTTTATTTATTTATTTATTATCTATATAGAGATACTCCCCGAAAATCTTATAATAATTTGTTATTGGGGCTAACTTACTTTCCTCCTATTTTGTAGAACTCATTATGAGAACCTATTAATCAAACTGAATGATATTAAGAATTGTTTTGAAGCATGACAACCAATTCAAAGGGCGAGTAGTTTGCGTCAACACATGTTCACCTCCTACGAGAGATGAAGATGGGTTGCGGAAACTTAGATGGCTACCTCCAAGTGGTATCGCTGGATAACGGGGTTGACAAGGAAAATCCAGTGGGAATGACCAGAAATGGTCAAAACCTGCGGATCTCTAAGTCAATCTCAAACCAAATGCCACCACAACATGGCTTAATCCAAGGCGTCAAGCGACCCGTGCCGAGGGATGGATGATACCTGAGCCAGTCAGGTATAAAAAAACGGAGCCTCTCGGATACATGGCGACCTCCCAGAGTAATCTGCCTTACACCTGCGCAGGGGGCACCGCAGGTGTGGACGACCCTTTCCCCTACACAAACAACCCTGGGGAACTTCCAGTTGAAGAAGACCCAACACCGATAGCGGGTATGGAAGTCGAGGAGATTCCAGTTGAATCACACTCGGCAACAGAAACCGTAAACCCAACCGAGGAGGGATCAGCAGATGGTCGAACACCTACTGAGAAACTCCCGGAAACAGAGTGGATTCCAAAGCCATTTGGTAAAATGGAAACCAAAAAGATTCTTCAGCTCATCAAAACCCAGGACATGGGGATAGATACTGAAGAATGGCTTGTCATCAAGAGACAAGAGGAGGCCTCGGGTCTAACTCTTGTCTTTCAATCTTCGACTGTGACGTCCTAAGTAGTAGGCGACACAGAATCTTTGGAGAGATCAGCCCGGAAACAGGCATGAATCCGAAGAACCTTATCAACAGGCTTCTAAACCTAATTAAAGGCACAAACCTGTTTGAAAGAGGAACCACTGACGACAGAGTGATACAATAGACCCCAGCTGGTCGCAGTGTCAAGGGAAGCTAAGTGCCAACCCTGTCTCTGGCTCGTCAGCCTTAAACCAACCAACCAACCAACCAATTCAAAGTGCATCGATCACTTTGTGTCGTCTATAAGATCAAACATCAATGGAAAATTTATGTCCCACAAAACAGCTCTTAGACACTATACATAAAATACATTGCGTCTTACAATGAGAAAACAGTTGTTAAAAAACAACTGGCATCATTCCACTAACAATTGAGGAACATTCTACAAAGTGCAGAGTCTGATTGTTATCACAAAATGTAAAACAATACTTTGTTGATATTCCTAAAATTGCGCATGCAGTGTGATATCACTCTGTTATTATACAAACGCGTCGCTACGAGAGGGTAACAAGGAGATCCCAAATAGGTTTTTTTAAATCGGAAAATCCCAAAAAATAAGGCAATCAATTCACATTCCAAACACTGTTTTTCTACCAAGCAATAAATTAAAAATAAAAATAAATTCACCAAAATCTTCGGCATTACCACATCAAGCAACCTAGCGATGCGCTCAAGTGAAATGCATCACTTTAAAAGCATAGGCGAGGGAAATATTCCAATGTTAAAAATATACAGGTAGGTATTTTGGGAAGTATACTGAAAAATTTCAACAAGAGAAAACATCAGAAGGACAAAAGAAATATATTCATAAGTATCGAAAATTATACTCATACATCCATTTCATTGCCAAAGCAAAAAAAGCCGATGGTGTAGCGAGTCGGAAAGGTAGATTTCAGTTTTTTTTATTCTGAATTTTCCATCAATCAAACTAACGAATCCTGTCAGGAAAAATAATTAATAAAAAACCTTTCTAAAGACAAGCTTTTATCCAAATGCATTAAAAAGTAAAAAATAATTGCTTTGGATGTGTGACGTAGGGTTATTCAGTGAGTTATATATTCAAAAGCTTGTCGCTTTTGTATTCGAACTGAAAACTTTGCGCGACAAGCTTTTGAATGTATAACTCACGGAATAACCTACGTCACATATCCAAAGCAATTATTTTTTACTTTTCAGTGCCTCTGAATAAATGCTTGTCTTTAAAAAGGTTTTTTAATAATTATTTTGTGCTTTTTAGAACTTTAGTACGCCTTGATCTATGCATTTTTCTTAAAGCATCGTTGTTATGAGGCCTTTTACTGTATGTTCTGAGCTATCTAGTCCTTCAATGAGAAGACCATCTAAAGATTAACTCATCCGCCATCTTGGAGTTGCCATCTTCAATTTATGAATTTTAACTAAATTCATAATCTCCGACCCCAAAAACCCCGACATACCAATTTTGAATCGAATCGGGCCTTAATCACAAAACTCGTCCGCCATCTTGATGAATTTTGATAACAAATTCATAATTTTCGACCCCGAAAACCCTCACATACCAATTTTGAATAGAATCGGACCATAAACAAAGAGGTCATCGGACATCTTGGAGCCGCCATTTTGATTTTATGAATTTTGAAGAAAAATTCATAGTCTTCGACCTTGAAAACCCCCACATACCAAGTTTGAATCGAATCGGACCATAAACCTAAATCTCGTCCGCCATTTTGGAGCGCCTTTTTGTTTTTTTCTATAACAAAAATTCCATGCGCCGCCATTTCAATTTCGTAAATTTTGACAAAAAAAATCATTAGCTCCGATTCCGAAAACTCCCCATACAAATTTTGAATAGAATCGGATCATAATCACAAAACTCCTTCGCCATTTTCGAGCCGCCATATTAAATTAAGAATTTTTGACAAAAAATCAATCTCCAACCCCGAAAACCTCCACATACCAATTTTGAATCGAATCGGACCATAATCACAAAATTTGTCCGCCATCCTGAATTTTTGAATTTTGACAAAAAATTCACAATCTGTCTCCGAAAACCCTCACATACCAATTTTGAATCGAATCGTACCATAATCACAAAACTCGTCCGCCGTCTTAAAGACGCCATTTTGTTTTTTCTCTACAAAAATTGTATAATGTATGGTCACCGGAATTATGAACACCTGCCAAATTTCAGCTCAATCGGATGTCGGCAAATGCTCCAAAAATGGATTAAAAATTTTGAACCGGAAAGAATGACATACGAACGAAGCGAGTTAAATATAAAAGCTTGTGATAAAAAGCTCGTACAAAATGGTACATATTTGCATTGAAAAAATATATATTCCTTTATCCATTTTCAAGGCTAAGATCCACCCTGAAACATGCTCCATATTTGTTGGCCTGACCCCTATTTCGCCACAGAAAAATAAAATAGTATATTATGCAATGAGCACAAAATGATGCCCAGTTTGCACGAGTATGAAATTTGCAGCACGAGCCGAAGGCAAAATTTGTTGCGAGTTGCATATATACTTTTTCTATGACAACATATCGTTCACGTTTAATACATGCATACATTGCAAAAACTTTGAAAGAAATAAACTGATGATATTTCATTACTCCGAATTCGCCGCTAATGGGCTTTCTATCAGAATTAAAATATAAATTGAAGAAATATGTAAATATTTTCTTTATTGCTATTTCTAATAGGTACACAGAAATAGAAGCCTATAAATGAATGTATGTATCTAATTGAAGTTGAATGTGCAATTATTGAATATCATATTTGGAGAACTTGATTGCTGAATACTTAATTCTTTTCGAAATTGATAATTTGTCGACGTTGAAGTAGACGGCTTCTCGCGATTTTCCATTTCTAAATTCGTTGGTATGCCTGATGGTATGTTCTGTATTGCATTTGCAATTTTATTTGCTATGTCAAGTTTACTTTTCTTCGATTCATCAATATATCCCTCAGCGACTGTAGTAGATTTCCAGCCACCGTGGCGTTTTAACGTGGTTATGTCACCTCCAGCATCAACAAGAATTGTTGCGGAGGATCGGCGGAAGCAGTGCCCAGTATATAATTCGTAATTTGGCAATTTTAAATACTTGGCAATGTCTTTTCCCATAGCTCCAAACTTATTCAGACCTATTCTCTGAATGGTACACTTTCCTTTTTGATCATTAATGAAAAACCATAGACCATTACCATTTTGAGGGCGAAGATTTGCGTATTTTTTATAAATTTCGTAGAATTTGCCAGTTACAGTAAAATTTCGTACTATTTTGGTTTTACTGTCTAGTATTGTTACTAAAACAGCTGAACCAAGATCATTGAAATGAGTAATTTCCATTTGATATAATTCATGTCTTCTACATGCCCCCATTACTCCCATAACAAATGCAACCTACAATGTAAATTAGTTTACTTAAACATATTTTTCATCAAATGGAAATATAAAACTTACTTTTGTTGCCAAATATATTTCATCTGGAGCCTGTTCAGTGAAATTATCGATGTCATTTGCTGTAAAGATCTTTGACTTTTTGGGTTTGTAGCCGTTAGACTGCCGCTTGAGGAATGCTTTCAGTTTCAAATATTTGGCAATATCTATATCATTATAGATACTAAGAGTCGTTCTCAGCATTGAGAAGTGTGACCACAAAGTGGAACTTTTAAATTTTTTGGCTAAGTCGCCAAAATAAGCCATTAAAACGTTCTCGGAAAACGATTTTGTCTTTTGATCTACCTTCCATTCCAAAAAAAGGTTATAAGCGCGTTGATACATACTCTTCGACGTTTCCGGTAATAAATTCAGTGTTGTTACCTTTGCTGCTTCTATTATGTTCGGAGGTGTCAAATCTAAGTCAATATCACTATCAGTTTCCATTTTAATTATTAGTTTTTAAAGAAAACAACTATGGAATTACTCGTTACCTACCAAAACTTTGACAGAAACGATCTGCTGACATTTCATCAATTTGTCGCTGGACGTCATAATTTGACAAGCCGTAGTCGTCGTGATTTTAGAGTGAACCTAGACCTAACACGAAATATTCCATTTCGCATTTGTTGCTTAGCAACTTGCCTAGCAACCGATGCAAAAATGAAATTCTGTACAAAATGTGCTTGTTTATGATTGAAGTTACGGTTATAAAATGAACATTTATCGAGGTTGTCGTAGAAAAAATACATTTCAATGGGTACTCATCATAAAGTACACAAATGAGACATAACTATTTTTTACACAAGTAGAAATCAAAATTATCACAGAAAAGTGATTATTAGACGTCAAATAAACCTTTGCCAAATTGGGCGACGACCTATCCTAAGCTCGAATTTTTATAGTGTCAATAATTCTTATCTGTACGTTGATGAATGAGAGTAACTCACGACATCGTAAGTATATATTTCTTTTCGAAACTAGTTGATTCCAGTATAAACTTTTCATAACCAAAAGTGGTCGAAACTTTTGAAGCGGACATTGAATCGTGAAGTGTTCAAAAATAAAAAAAACAGCTACGAAGGTTGGTAAAGGTTATTGTCGAAAATAAATCTCCGCGATGGGTGTTGCGCCAACACAAATATTTGAATTCGTCAAGGTCACTTTTATTGCTAACGAATCAGTCACAGAGACGGTATTAGATTTTCAATTCGAGACAGGATAGTAATAGGAATATCCCAAGAAACACCTGAATGTAATCAACAAAAATAGTTTTCAATTATACTGTAATTTCAACAATTATTTATCATGATGAATTCTATTTCTTGAATTACAATGAAATAATCAAGATTGATTCTCTAATTGGAATTGTGATATAACTATTTTATTTATAACGGAATATGTTGGATTCCATTCCGAATAGATCTCGCCGTTTGGTTGGCGATTTCAACTCCTACCTTCTTTCCCTTGGTTCCCACGATGTTCTCTGAACATTACAGGATATCCCTTTTCGTGGGAACCGGAACATATAAAAAAAAAAATAAAAAAAATTAATTTTCTAACATCTCTAGAAGTTATGAAAAAGTGGGTGATACTTCTGTTTCTAATTTCTAAAATACCTTGAGCAGTTCCTATCAGACAAACTCAACTTACGCTTACTCTGCTAAACTCGCAATTTGCAAATATATTTTTATCACGAACCTTCTGTCGTGGGAAAAAACTAAGGAATACATTTTTTCCAACATCTAGATTCTCCAAATACTCAAGTAGAATATTAATAAATCCATATTTTCCATATCTCCCTCCCAATCGTTGAGTACCTCAATAAAAAAATTATTTGTGAAGTGGTTTCGGTAATTAGATTTTTTTTATGGTTTTATGAAAAATCCTGATCAATGCTATTAACATGAACAATAGGTAAATGGTGAATAATATATAATATTCATGATAAACAATTTGGGAGAATAATTCCAAACATGCTTTCAGTTTCATTCCATCACGTATTCTCTTTTTGAGTTGAGATACATAGCGGTGTCGTAACATTTAACTTTCAATGTAAATATATATTACGTGTCCACCTTCGAAACAGGATTCTAGTCGATAGATAATCAATTTTTTCCATAAATTGTCACAAAAATACATTACGATAAAGTGGCATTCGCGAAAAAATAATGCCCCAATGAAGTCACAGAATTGAAGTCGTTATTGAGGTAGAATGATTTTAATTACTACCCAGTTTCAGATGGCGAATATATTTCCCATCGGTTTCATAAAAACCGTTTCTGTCACTATGATATTCATAGATTTGGAGGGTGCTTTCGATAAAACCTCGCATGCCTCCATCATCACATAACAAAAAGAAAGGAATATAAACACATCACTGATCAGATGGATACATGCAATGCTGAAAAGCAGAATCATTGTAATGCGGTAATAAAAAAGGAAGTTTGTGAAATGTTTAATGATAAATACCCTGGTCAACACGTCTCACAGTCTACAGTTGGCAAAATAGAAACAAAATTTTGTGAAACTGGACATGTAAAAACTATTCAAAACTATTTGATGAAGAAAAAAAAGTTAGATGTACTGTTAGCGATTGAGGAAAATCCGCATATGACAAGTAGACAACTTGCCGCCGACAATGATGTGAGTAAATCATCGATGCTGAGAGCTTTACATGAAGAAAAATACCATCCTCATGAAGTTCAGTTGGTTCAGGAGTTAAATGAGGATGATCCTGATAGAAGGCAACAATTCTGTGAACTGTTGACTTACAGAATGGAACAAATTTGCAGTTCATAAACAAAATGCTACTCTTCATTTAAATGGAACGGTTAATAGACAAAACTGTAGATATTGGAGCAGAGAAAATCCTCATTGGATGTGTGGGGCTCACACACAATATCCTAAAAAAGTTAACGTTTGGGCTGGTATCATTAAGAACAAAATTATTGCCCTTATTTTTTTGAGGGCACAGTTAATGGTGAGGTTTATCTAGATTTTTTGATGCACTTTTTACATGCTACATTGAAAATACGTTTTCCTGATGTTAATGATCCAAAAGCAATAGATAGATCAATTTGGTACCAACAAGACGGAGCTTCACCGCATTACAAACGTATTGTTAGAGATTTTTTTAAGGAAGTTTTTCCCAATAGGTGGATTGGAAGACGTGGAACGATTGAATGGCCGCCTAGATCCCCCGATTTGACCCTCTCGATTACTTCTTATGGGGTTATTTAAAATCAAAAGTGTATTTTGATATACCAGACAACATTGCAGATATAAAAGTTAGGGTAACGGAAGAAATTAACAACATAACCCTGAGAAAAACTGTTCGATTGTTTCATCCACATGAGATGAAATCTATAACTGAATTTTGGCAAATTTGCATTCGCCATATCTTTGAAATGTAAATTATGCTGTGAATAAAAAGGGTTTTAAAAAAGACTACGGGGGAAAAACTCTTCGATTAACATAACTAAATTTTGACGAATATGCTGAGAACCAGTGCATTCGCCTTATCAGCATAATTGTAAATTTTACTAGTAACCACTGAAGAGTTCCACTATTCACCTGGCTACAACATCAGATCAGCTCCAAGATACCAAATTATAGTATTGTCATCCAAACTACATATACATACCAAGTTTCATTCCGATAACACAATTAGAAGTAGGTTATAATTGAATTCCAAGATTTGATTACATTGTTTGTTAGTTACAAGTGAAGCTAATAAAAACGTGTTGAAAAACAAAAAAAACCCGACTGCGTAAAAAATAATTACTTGATAACTGAAAAGAGAAAAACAAGCTCGATAATTTTGTTTCAGCAAATGTAGAATGCACTAAGCAGAGTTTTTTTTGTACAATACCTACTCAAGCAAATGATAAAGTATACTATAATGTAAATATAACTTGAATATATCAGAATATAATTCAAAATCAAAATTACATTTCATATAATGAGTCGTATTAACAACTTCCGAAAGCAAAGAATGAAAATGAACAACCTGTATTTCTGGATGCATCCCCAACATCATGAGAATGCAATTCATTGAAGATGCAGAAGTATCACTCCCCTGTAAAAATATAAAATAAATAAAAAAAAACGAAATACGATAGTGACCAGATGGAAAAGATATTCGAAAAAATATAACGACGGCATTGCTAATCGGAAGGGTAGATTCCACTTGAAGGTTACATTTGGCCGAGTTGGGTTAGATTCTTTGATGTATCATTTTTTTCCACGTTTTAGAGAAGAATCCAAGTAGTTCAGTTTGAAAGTTGACCTTTCCTGACAGGATACGAACCACATCAAAACAAGAAAAAACATCAATAGAAACATTCAACTAGTATGGTTTGTGGAAATTCATCTCCTTGCTAGAGTTACAACATCGTTCCGAGAAATAAAAAGATCCCTATAGTACCGAGAAGTAGAATGTATAAGTCCTTTAACATTAGCCCGGGTGTAATTATAAGTACAATATACAGTGCTTCCCAAAAGTCCTCTCCCCCCCTCTTATTTTTGGAACGATTATACATAAACAAGTGAAATTTGGAAACTGAATATTAAAGGTTGTAAACTTCCCTACTAGTGATGATAGATGACGAAATCGTCAAAGATGACGTCACAAGGCCATTGTGACCAATAATTTTAAATGGAACCCTACGGCAAGCGACACCTCTTTTAAAAGGTATCGAAAAAACCTATTCAATGATACTAATTTTGTTTGTGTTTATGGCAGTTTTGATGGCTCATTAGTAAACATTAAAATTTAAATTCCATTCAGTACGATATTAATTACAAATTTAAGAATCATTATCTACTTAAAGAAATTGCTCGAAGTGACCTCCATTTACTTCCTGACAGTGAAATATCCTATTTTAAAACTCTTCTCGTACTTTTGCAAATGTGTCTGCGGAAACAGCCTCACATTCTGCAACAATACGTTGTTTTAAAACGTCAATATTATCAGGTTCAGTGGCGTAAACCTTCGATTCAAGGTACCCCCCACAGAAAAAAATCCAAAGGTGTGAGGTCCGGTGATCGAGCTGGCCATTCCGTTGAACCTCGTCGTCCAATCCATCTACCACGATACTCCTCATCCAAATACCGTCTTACTGCACCGTAATAGTGTGGAGGAGCACCATCCTGTTGGAATGTTATTTCCAAATTGCCGAATTCATCTGGATTATCTTCCAAAATTTCAAGGATTAACGGTTCTATTGCGTTTTGCAACAGCTCCAGATAAACCTCACCAGTTAAATTAGTATTTAAAAAAAGAGGCCCAACGATGTGGTTTCCCAGGATAGCTGCCCAAACATTCACCTTCTGGGGAAATTGGGTATGTGTTTCACAAAACAGGTGAGGATTTGCGTCACTCCAATACCTCACATTCTGTGTATTTACATTTCCATTTAGATAGAAAGTACTTTCGTCACTAAAACAAATTGTTTTGACATAGTCTGGCTGTTGGTTAATTTTAGTTTCCATATTTTCACAAAGTTCTAGTCTTCGGTCTGGGTCGTCGTCTGGGAGTTGATGAACCATTTTTAATTTGTATGGATGAAATTTGTTTTTTTTCAACACCCTGTGTACTGTACTTCGACTGACTTCACAGGTAGATGCAACGTGAGTTGTTGAAGAAGTAGGATTAACTATTACTTCTGCCAGTATATCAATTTTTTTCTCATCAGAAATTTGTGGTCTGCCAGATCGTTTCGCATCATTAATACTACCCGTTGTTTCAAACTTACGAAGAAGCTCCCTTAAATAAGTCCTCGAAACGGGGCGATCGAGACATCTCTCATTAAAAATGCGTTCTGCTGCATGAATATTTTGTCCAGTTTCACCAAGAATTAGGATCGCTGCTACTTTATCACCTAAAGCACGTACTATTTCGCTTCTTGAAGCACTTAAACGTTCGGCTCACAACAGTTTAACAAATTATTAAAATGTACAAAAGTATTAAAAGTACCAAGAGCTGCTAAAACAGTTAAACGTTCGATCAACAATACACAAATTATTAAATGTACAAAAACTTGGACAATTACAAATACGTCGAATTAGGGAGACTAACAAAAACGTCAGCTTATTTGACAACTATCCAGAGGCGGAGCTTGAATTTGGAATTTTAGTATTAACTGATTTAATTCATCACAGCTTTGCGTTTTTAAAAGCGAGTTGCCAAAACTGACATAAACACAAACAAAATTAGTATCATTGAATAGGTTTTTTCGATACCTTCTAAAAGAGGTGCCGCTTGCCGTAGAGTTCCATTTAAAATTATTAGTCACAATGGCCTTGTGACGTCATCTTTGACGATTTCGTCATCTATCATCACTAGTAGGGAAGTTTACAACCTTCAATATTCAGTTTCCACATTTCACTTGTTTATGTATAATCGTTCCAAAAATAAGAGGAGTGGAGGGGACTTTTGAGAAGCACTGTATAAATCCTTAGACAAGATTCAGAGTATTTTAAATAAAAAGTATAGATTTTCCGATAATATATAGAAATTATCATGAGTACAAAATACAAATCTCTTGTAATATATAAATGTGTAATATAAGTACTGTAGTCAGGATAAGAACCACATCAGAACGAGAAGTGTGAATCCAAAAAAAAGAGGCTTTATATTCGAGTTGTATACATGATTTTCTCCAATACTTTGGTTTTTCAATATTATTGACGTTTTGAAAGCAAACGTCCAATTTTTATTGTTTTGGCAGTGACAGTGACATTAAGCAAAATTATTTCAGTCAATCGCAATACATACAGAATAACATCAATTGTACTACTGATATAAATCTTGTAAAACAATAGGATGAATGGAATATGACTGTAATATGTTTGATAAAAAACGATTGGAATGAGAATGATGGGTGTTATTCATTACCTGTAAACAACGTACTTTTTTGCACGGCGAGCAGATTTTTTTTTGCACTCTGTTAAAAAATACCTACTTTTTACATTTAAAAGTTATCAAAATAGACGCATTTTTGGCATAAGTATTGGAAAAAATAAATTAATAGAATCATTCCATTAGTATGGTTTGTGAAAATTCATCTCCCTGAAAATCCATTTCCAATGAAAAAAAAATCCCCTAAGTACCGAAATTATGAGTACAAACTATAAATTATTTTATAATAGTCAGACATAATTACATGAGTAAAATTATAAATCCTTTGACATATTCAGGCGTAATTATAATTAAATGTTCAATGGTAGGTACCACTTGAAATGGAGAGATGTGCTGTGAATTTTTCAAGTTATTTTGCCAAAGTACCCTACCACCTTTCCAGCTGTGATTGAAACTCGCTAACACGCAATGTGCAGAAAAAGGTTGACTATTTTCATTCGATTATGCGGATAAACAAATTAACTTTTCACCCTATCGCACTACACTGACTACTCCATTTATACCTTGTTTTCGGCTACATTCGGAGGCCAACACTAAGTTTAGTAACTAAGGTAAGTAACAAACAAGATAGGTCAACGTGAAATTGTTGTCTATGAATACCGATGCGAAATACTGCCAAGGTTATGCGATAAAAATGTATTTTTTTATTGCGCGAACGAAAACGACGTATAAATAAAATAATGGGGCCTACGTAGGTACTCTACTGATTATTATGTCTAGTTCAACTATCACAAAAATTACTGCTTTTAGTAACTACCACTATAATCATAGGTAATTTAGCTTCAATGACTAAAATGCGTGGAAATATTTTAATGTGAGACCTCATTGACATTGACAATAATAGCAGTTGCTGTTCAACAAAAAAATAACCTTCAGAGAAGTCCAGAGACCAAAAAAGTACACTTTTTGAAGACATTCACTTTTTTTAAATTAAGCCCTTGTAGCTTGTAGGTACGCTACATGAATTCAGGAGTGTGACAAAACAATGAAACAAAGTTGTCGTAATGTTTTTCTGGGTAGTATTAACACATTCATTTCCATTTTTCGGGTCCAGATACGTTACTGCCTTTCAGAATATTCAAGTGGATATACTAGACGTTTCGTTAAAAGTGATTTATTTGGTACATAGCCCCACTTCTTTTTCAGTGAGGTCATCTAATGTTCAGAAGATCCTTTTTCAACTGAAGACTAGCTTCCTTCTATTCTCTCCTTGTATTGGGGTTCGTACCAGAGGATTTTCATATTGTCCCATCTTGTGTTAGTTAGTAAATCTTTTCCAGTTTCAAGAATATTTGTATTATGTTTGTGTTCTTATTTCCTCATTCTGAATGATTTTGAAGTATATACCATACGAGTTTTTTTTTTTCATAAAGACATTGAATATTATACATTATATTGTTCTCCATTTGTAAGTAGAATTTGCTGTCGATTCTTTTCCATGTTTGGTACTATTTTATAAACAAAACTTTTATGGTGTGCATTATATTCAAGTATATTTTATGATAAGTAGAGGGCGATTGTTCTTTGATTTCCGAAAACATCGGTAAAAGCATTTCGGTCAATACAAAAAGGTCTCGTTCGTATATTTGGAGATGATTTACTATGTTTTGCGCCTGTCGAAACTAACAATTTAATACGGACACTTCAGATGTGTATTTAATAATTATTCTAAAAGACTGGGGATACAACATGCGGAAAATGGATGGCGGGCATTATAAAGAGTGCACAATAAAGACCATATGGAATACTACTGCCAAAATTCTAATGAAGAAGTACTTCAATGGAAGAAAATTGAACCCTTTTGACGACCTAGTATACCGAGTGTTTCTCCCCTATAACTTTTTTATTATTGAAGATTGAAAACGAAATTTGAGGTTGTGTATTATAGTTAAATTAATTTTTTTTGGCATATTTACTTGCTTTGCTGTATTTCCGGTTTGCACTGAAATGACCCCAACTTTCGATTTCTAAATGGAACATCCTATATATTTTTACTTATTTCGATCGAGAATTACATTCTTAATCCAACAAAACCTCACATGTCAATATTTGACAAATAAAGTCATTTTTATTCCAATTTTTATTTTTCGATCTAGAATGCCATGGATGGGAAAAATACGACTATGAGGCTTATGACTTCACAGTCGTTTTAAGAATTATTCGAAAGTCGCAAATTAGTCCATTAAGGTTCTACATTTTCAAAACGACCTCCTCCTTGATCACGGCAAAGTTCAACTTTTTCAATTGTTGCGCGCACCACATTGAATAGCTGTTCCGCAGTGATGATCTGGAATGTCACCCTTACTTTATAATCCAGTTCTTAACGAGTAGCTGATGCTGTGTTATACATCTGATTTTTAATTGTTCCCCAGAGAAAAAAATCTAGCGGAGTAAGATCTGGTGATCTATAATATGAAAAAGAAATAATACATTATGAAAAAATATTAAAATTTAAGAATGTACCTCGCAGGTCACTGAATAGGTCCATAAGTGCCAATCCACTTTTCTGGGAAGATGTCATTCAGATATTCTCTTACGACTTGAGAATTGTCAGGTGGCGCTCCATCTTGTTGGAAATAGATATCAACTTGGTTAGCCAGTGGCAAATCTTCAATGGACTCATTTATTTGATATTTATGTGTATATCCGCGATTTTTCTTACAAAATATATATTCTCACATAGTTTCCACATGCATTTTATAAATATAAACAGATAGTTTTTAGAATCATAGTAAACTACGATCAGACGATAACTTCTCAGCTAACTGAAACATGGATCAATATATTAGAGATTTTGATTTGAATACAATAGAGACATTCACCTTGAAAAACACACAAGAGTGCAAAGAAATCCTAGGAATAAACTCTAAATCCACTTTCAAAATAATTCAAAATAATATTCGAAGTCTTAATAAAAATTTGGATGAATTTAAAATCGTTTTGGAAAAACTGCACACAGACATAGATTGTGTAGTTCTAACTGAAACATGGATTTTGCAGGACCCCAGTCTATACAATATAAACGGCTATGAAATGATCTATAATGAAAGTAAATCCAATCAAAATGATGGAGCTGTGGTATACGTCAAATCAAATCTGGAATACACTTATACATTGAACAGAATTAACAACACAATATTTCTCAGATTGATAATCAAGTTAGACGAAAAAAGTAGTATCGCTGTCACAGCCGTATACCGGTCACCATCATCAAATATTGACGAATTCCTGAAAAACCTTAGTAGTTATTGCAAAATATATGAAAATCACAGAGAAAACTATAGTATTTTTGTTGGCGATACAAATATAGATCTCTTAGATGACAAAGATCAGACCATTGAATACTTAAACGTAATGAATGAAAATGGTTACTTATCAACAATAAATTCAGTCACCCGAACCAACCACATCAAAACCGTCATGTATCGATCACATATTTATAAAACTTTAAAAAAATGAGCATATCGAAAATATATTACCTTTAGTAATCGAAACAGACATTACAGATCACTACACAACCATATTACAGTTAATGATAGACCATCCTAAAGAAACAACAAACGATAAACAATATATAAAGCATACTAATTATGAAAACTAAAGGCTTCTTTCAGCAACATATCTTGGGAATCGGTATATTCGGCATCTCATCCAGACACTGCAACTGAATTTTTTGTCAGCATCCTTTCTAACGCAATTGACAGATGCACTGAAACAAAACAAAAACGATATAAAAATTGTAAAATAGCACCGTGGATAACTAATGCTTTAATCAAGTCAATAGACACAAGGAATAAAATGTTCAATAATGTTCGTAAACATCCGAACAATCCGGATATTAAATTACAATATAAAATTACAGGAATAAACTGTCATCATTATTAGCTAAAACCAAGCATGACTACTACAAAACACAAATAGAATCGAACTCAAGTAATACAAAAAGCTATGGGATATAGTTAATGAAATCAGCAGATCCACCACTAAAAAACACAACAGAATAAGTACAATAAAAGTAATATGGGAAATGTTTTAACAAATGAAAAGAAATCGCAAATGAGTTCAATGATGAATTCGCTACAATAGGTAGAAAACTAGCTAACCAAATCAAAAGATCCGAATTTCATTATTAAAAAATCAACACAAGTCAACTCTTTGTTTTACTACCAACGGATCCACAGGAATTGAAAACCATAATACATGAATTAAAAAAAGAAATCTGTTGGGCTTGATGGTATCAAAGCAGAAATACTTCAATTATTGGCTAACGACATTGTTGAACCACTAGCATATATTCTCAACAAATGCATGAACATTGGCAAATGGCCCTCTGCATTCAAAGGCTCTGTTGTTATACCACTGTATAAAAAAGGAGATAAAACTATGACGACTAACTATCGACCAATCTCATTAATAAGCCACATTTCAAAGATATTTGAGATGATAATCAAAAAAAGGTTGAATTCATACATGAACAAATATAACATCTTGTCTGACAAACAATTTGGATTCAGAGATAAAATGTCCACCCAAGATGCCATCCTAAGCTTAACCAATTACATAAACACTGCCCTGAATGAAAGCAAACCGTGTTTGTGCATTTTTATAGATTTATCAAAAGCTTTTGATACCATCAGTCACCAGCTCCTATTACAATCTTTGGAGGATATTGGCCTTCGCAACAATTGTCTCGAGCTTTTCAGAAGCTACCTTACCGATAGACACCAAGTTGTAAGGGTGAACGATATAATCAGTGAATCCAAGGTAATAGAGTACGGGGTCCCACAGGGAACTGTTTTGGGGCCCACACTATTCAACATATATATAGATGGACTATTTTCACAAAGGGCAGTGGCGAAATCATCGGGTTTGCTGATGACACCGCTATCTTATACAAAGCAGAAAACTGGGATGATCTGAAAATAAAAGCGCAAGCGGATTTCACTGTAATTAAAAATTGGCTAGATCACAGATTACTAACACTTAATCTTGATAAAACAAGTTACTTACCCTTCAGTTGTAACAAGTCCAACACTCCTTCATTTGACTGCTTGACATTCAATATACATGGTGAACACGTTGTCATAAAACCTGAAACCAAAATTAAATATTTAGGAGTATATATTGATGTTCATCTGAGATGGGACCATCACATTACTTACGTACAAAAAAATTACAGACCTTACTATATAAGTTCAGGCACCTCAAAAAAATCCTGCCAATGTCTCAACTTAAAACCCTATACTTTGCCTTAGTTGAGAGTCACCTGCGATACGGGTTATTAGGATGGGGTGGCACAACTGATACTCACCTGAACTCTCTGGAAGTAGTACAGAGAAGGATCCTTAGAATCATTACCTCAAGAGAACCAACATATCCAACTGATGAACTTTATAAAGATGCCAAAATATTCGATGTCCGACAGTTGTATTACTTTGCGGCTAACTTGAAATATCATCAAACCAAACATATAGCACAGATTCCATCACATAATTACAACACACGACAACGACATCACTTCCTTGTTCCACAAATGACAAAATCACTTTGCCAACGAGCATATCCCTACATTGCTCCCAAAATATATAATTCATTACCTGAGAATTTGAAAAATATTAGTTCTGTAGCAAATTTCAAACAACAACTCAAATCTCACATATTCAGCAAACCTAGAAAGATTATACATATCACCATCGTTTCTTAAATATATCCAAAGTATACGCAAACTAAGACTTATTCACTGATTTCAACGTTGTCGATATAGAATAATTAGAGCGTATAAGTCATTCCAAATTTGTTTTCCTAAATCCACGGGTTGTAATTTTATTACTCCAACGATACTCTCTAGTAATGTACTTGTACTCTTATAATTTTATGTACTTCTATTATTCTTATGTACTTTTAGTATTTTAACGATTTCTGTATCGAATCTCTTAAACCACATGTTTGTAAAAAAAATAAAAAATAAAAAAAAAAAAAAAAAAGATAGAGACAGGAAAAAAAATAAATAATTTCCAATGACACTCTCCAGTCATATACTTGTATTTTATAATTTTATGTAATTTTATTATCTTATGTACCTCTACTATTTTAACGATTTCTGCATATTATGTACTACGTATAATTTATTTGATATTTATTGTTTTCATCTCAAAACAAGTGTTAAATCACTTACTGAGTACTCACATTTATTCACAGTTAATTGTCATTTTATCTCTTGTAATCCACATTTTTAATTTACCTTTGAATAAATGTATTATTATATTATATTATTATTATATCTAAGGAACTGTAGAAATCTTTCCGCAGTAAGTTGTCCGTCGAAAATTATTGGCCCGATAATACCCATCCAGCAATTGAAACCAAATCGCTCCTGGAAATTTCCTTCTTGCATCAGATGTAAATTTGTTTGAGACCAGTACCTTTTATTATTCCGATTGAACATACCCAAGTTGGTGAATCGAGTTTCATCTGAATAAATAATATTAAATGGAAAACGTACATCTTCTCTGTATTTAGTCGAAAACCAGTTGCAATAAGTTAATCTTCGGTTGTGGTCGTTACCGTAAAGATGTTGGTGTATGAATGATCGATAATTATATTTGTGAAGAATTCTCCAAACAGACGAATAACTTTTATCACACTCAGAAACAATTTGGCGAATTGACGCCGTACAATTCACTTCAACATAGGCCAACACGTTTACTTATTTTTCTTCACTGACGATGAAGTTATTGGCATTTTCTTCTGGTTCATCTCGCATTTTCCTTTCCAGTTTTGGAAAATAATGCCGAGTGGAATGGCGACGATTAGGGAATCTATGTGCAAAAACTCGAGCTGCATCAGTAGTATAATTTTCCATATCAAATTATAAACTACGCAACAAAAAAAATTTTAAAAGTGACAGCAAATTCGTTATCCTATTTTTCAGGTAGTCCTAGCAACAGCTTCAATTGTTTGTCACGGATAACTAGAATAACAGGACTTAGTGCATCAGTTTACCGAATACGCATTATTTGTTATTAGGTATGATCGTTCTTGCAATTATTCAGAAAAATAGTGAAAATAAAGTGAAAGTGTGTGGTATCAAATTATTCGTAAGAAAATGATCTTTCACAAAAAGACGACGAGCCACCCCCTTTCCATTTGAAAAAATCAAGTTAACTGGAAAAATTCATATTTGCGACTTATAAATAATTCTCAATACGACTGTGAAGTCATAAGCCTCAAAGTCGTATTTTTCCCATGTTACTTGATGAAGAATGAAGCGATTTACACGATCCATGGCATTCTAGATCGAAAAATAAAAATGACTTTGATTTGTCAAATATTGACAAGTGAGGTGTTGTTGGATTAAGAATGTCATTCTCGATCGAAATAAGTAAAAATATATAGGATGTCCCATTCAAAAATCGAAAGTTGAGGTCATTTCCGGTCAAACCGGAAGTACGGCAAAGCAAGTAAATATGTCAAAAGATGTAAATTTAACTATAATACACAACCCCCAAATTTCGTTTATCTATATTCAATAATAAAAAAGTTATAGGGGTGAGACACCTTAGAAAATCACCCGGTATAAAGAAGCCAGAGAAGCGAGAAACACGGAATAAAAAGAAGTTCAAAAGATTCCGTAGAAGAGAAAGACGAGTTCTACAGCATTGTGCTATAACTAAATTCGTAAAGCGGGGGGTTGACACATGAAATTGATTTTTTAACAGCTAATGGGATTAGCTTTGGCATAAAAAAGTGGAACAAAAATGTTCTGGTTGGTCGAAATACGATGCCCACGTGGACCCAAAAAGCAGCAAGGCAGGATCACAATGACAACGAAACAAAACATCATTCTTTAGAGCTTCTGCCGTGGCAACTTTGGCCAACAGTATAGTAGGAGAAGAGCAGTTGATCAAAATAACGGGGCATGCATCTACCAGCTCAATTAAACCTTACTTGTAACTTGATGACGAAAACATTGCTAAAAAGATGAGGAAAAGAAATTCAAACGTTTTCGCCTGTATTCGAGCATACCCATGGAATAATTTAGATTGATTACGCAGTTTTTCGTTTAGGTGATGAAATTCACCATGCAATCCTCTTTCTAGGAAAATGGGATGTGTCGCTTGTCTTTGAATCGTTCTGCTTGCAACAAGAAATTTCAAGTAGGTATGCATTTTCTAATAACAACAATTTCTACGGAAGAGACATATAGAGACAATCTATGCACTGAAAAACGCGTTTTCCGCAACTCTCCATTCGCGTAACCCGCGTCGCCCTCTCCCTGGTCGCTCAGGTAGGACAAGGCCTTAAACTACATAAAAGCGTGTCCCATAGACAAATTAAAAATAAACAGACTGTTTGAAACATTGGCGAACTTGACCACCAAGTTTTTGGTACGCCCAGTCGCGCATGGAGGCGCTGCCCGCAATCGACAGACGAATGATAACATGATAATTTTCCAATATCGACATTCGTCAGAAAATGACAAACCATGTAGTTATTTCAGAATAATTCTACTGTTATTGTCATCGAAAAATTGATGATAGAAATTATACTATCGGAACCCAACGTCGAAAATAGAATGTTTTGTTGACGCTGAAATTCCTGGAAATATTCTTTTACAAGGTAAAATATTAGCTGCTTTTCACAAACTGATACTTATTTCCATCCATCAGTTGCAGATTTTTTTTTACAAATTGGTACTTATTTCCATCCAAAAGTTTCCATTTCCTATCACCATTTGAGGAAGTACGAAGTAGATGGTCTACTTGATATGATTATCATCAAACTGGAGTGTTTGTGATACCTACTCGTTCTCCTTTGTGCTAATAAATTAATAAAATTATTGAAGGTAGGTTGTTTTTATTTTGGTTGATTTCATGATGAGACTGAAGAATATTTTTAATTTTGTTGTTTTTCAGAGTTTTATTATTGTTTTGTCTGTAGTTGTACCTTGTCCTAGATGAAATAAAATGTATTTTTGATGGTGTTTAACTTATTATTCTTATTTTAAAAAAACTTCAATTTTGTTCTTGATATCATGAAACAAAGATTTATTTTGAAACTTTCGAACTAACATTCTACGAATCGATTACTGTATATATTTCATTAGTGATCGATTTGCCATTCCTGTATTTCATATGATACAGCCATTCATATGGAATACAGGAATGGCAAATCGATCACTTATAAAATATACACCATATAAAAGTAATACATTCAAAAAATCCGCCTTATCTCAATCGGTAACTGAAGATAAATTTGTTTTACCAACTGTACTAACTTAGTTCGGCCAGTTGCGAGATATGTCGCCACTGTCTGAACGTGGTGCCAACTTTTTCTGCAGGTTACATCTTTTTAGTTTCTCTATGGCGTGTCCTCTCGGCCGGGTAAGAATGATAAAGATTTAAAAGACAAGCGGACACCTGTGTCCGCCCTAGCTCTCAACCTGTTAAACAAAATCTGTTTCTAATATTTTTGTGATCTTTTATTCAGGAAATAGCCAATATATTTCCTGCATGCAGAATGGCTTGAAGATCTTATATTCAGGATTGATGCCTTAAATAAACAGCTTTCATATATTTTTATTGTTATTGGCATTAAAAAGTGTCCTCCGCTGCGGGTCGGACACTTTTTGTCAAATAACAATAAAACTTAATATAATAATAATAATAAACGCTTTTATTGGTAGAAGTTCACAGGCATAAATCAAAAAGGAATTATAAAAATGAAATATTGGCTGTAAAAACAACATTTCTACCAAAAGACAGAGTTAGCTTTTGTCAGACCCAGAGGGATCAGACAAGTGGTTTCTTCCACTCAACCTATGAAAAAATAAGAGTAAAAATAAAGAAAAATAGAAAAAAAATCAACAAACAAAGAGGAACACTACGTTGTTAGTCAATTACAAATTGCTTTTAGTATATCCATCTCGGTAAAAGAAATTAGTGTTATGACAAATAACGAATAAGGATATACATATAGTGTTTAAGATTGCTCATATCAGGAGTTGGACCTATCAGAAGTTCAATTCACATGTACGGAGCTAAATTTTAATGCGTTTTTTGAAACTTGATATGTTCAATCTCTTCAAGTCTTCAGCAATCCATTTATAGAGTTTAGCGATCATGTACGAAAAGGAGGACAAGGTGGTGTGAGCTGAGAATTGATATTACTCCAGGAAATCATATCATCCGTAAACATCTATGGAGTTGATGAGATTGATTTCCCTCTGTCGTAGATAGTTTTGAAAATACTTTGGTGAGGATAGATATTGAAATGGAAGTATCTATTAGCATGTGTTTCTTTCCTGAGATGATCTGCAATTTTGCCAAAGTTTTTGAAATGTCTCTCCTTAATTCGTTATATCTGCGATTGAATTACCAATGACATTGTTTCAAGATGATTTTATGAAAGATCGATTTCTTGAGATGATCTGCAATTTTGCCAAAGTTTTTTAAATGTCTCTCCTTAATTGGTTATATCTGCAATTGAATAACCAATGACATTGTTCCTAGATGATTTTATGAAAGATCGATCAACAATATTACTCAATATATTGCAGAGAGCATCAATGAGGAGTTCAACAGACCTGATCATAGACTATTATCAAAATTATATAGGTACGAATTTTCTCTGGACCTTATTCAACTGTTTTTGCCGTATTTCACATATAGGCAATTTTTCAATGGATTCATAAATTATATAGTTGATGTGATTATGTTTGTTGTACAGATAGTTTGATAATTTTCTTATTTGAATCAATGGACTTAGGCCTCACCTATAAATATCCTCAAGACCCACATCAGGGATGGACAGTAGTCTGTAGCACATTCAATGTATTTCCACAAATATCAATCGAAAAGTGGCCATGAATCACCAAAAACTCGGAAACAAACACCTTTCTCCTTATAACTTTTGATTAATGACTAGGCTACTTATTCAATAACATTTGAATTTAGTCCATTTGATCACGTAAATAAAAAATAAAATGAATACTCTATAAACAAAAAATAAAAAGCTCTTGTCTACATAACGGTAATCGTTTATATCGTTAGGGTTTGCCGTGGAACACGGCATAGCTATTAGGATTAAATATTCAATTCCATATTCCAAGTGACAAATCATAGTTAATGATCACGGATATTGGTCCCTCTGATGTTTGAATGGGTAAATGAATTTTGCTTATTTATCGAAATTAGTATTATTAGCATATCAGTTATATTAAAATACGAATTAAAAGTATTGATTGAAATTTATTTTTTGTGTGTTTCTCGACAAGTGTTTTTGGATTGGTAATTTTCCAATATCTAAAAAAAAAAAATTTTATAGGAAAATTATATAAGTGTAGAATGGCAAACAAGTCAGTCTGCTCTGATAAGCTACTGCGATTACCAAAAGACTAATGTGAAAACCAATAGCGCGGCCAGTCGGAAAGGTAGATTTTAGAATGTATTTATTAATTCTGAAATTGCCAGTCAGCTACTGAACAAAAGCACACAAGGATATTGACATTACTTACTTGGGTTTCAATCTCAATTTCACTTAAAAAAATTATAACTAACTAATGATAATTTATACTTTTGTTTTTTCATTTGGGGTTTGGATTCCTATATTATAATGAATTTGTATAATACGTATCGTCTTGACAGACTTGCAAGTTTTGTTTATTATTATTTTAATTTATTTTTAGTTTTTGCCAATTTGTGCTCCATGTTGTTTTCTTTCACAGTTTTCCTCGTAGTAAATTTCCTTTATTGAATTATCAAATTGAATTATTTATATAGTTCATCTTTGAATTCGAGAAAAATTCGACGCCAACAAGAGAACCTCAAATGAAAGGAGCGTACAGGGCAAACCCAAAATATGAATTCATTGAAAATTAATTTATTAATAACGATTTTCTGTTTTGTAATTTCAATTAACACCCGTCAAGTAATTTGTTCGAAATTGTGAGTACTCCTTTTTGGTGAACATTCTTCTATGCCTCATTCATCTATAGAAGTTCTTAATTAAGCATGGAATAGAAAATCAAATACTATCTGAACAAAAATGCAAATTTTCGCTTTCAGATTTTTTTTTGAGTTAGGGCCCTTTTTAATATCTATCAGATGTAGTTCAAGGTCCAGCGTGGCTTTAGCCGGGAAAGAAGTTGTTTTCTGTTAGATATAACAAAAATAACTTCATTATTGTCGTAGTTTTTTTCAATTTTCAGAAACAATCCTTCTATTCAATTTTCAATTGGGAATGTTTTCCTTTTCAATACGTCAAGTAAATATGATTTTGTGTCGTCATGTTCAACTTGAAATAGTTTTATATGTTAAAGGCAAAAAGTAATATATTCTAGTCAAGGGTGGCACTACCATGTTTAATATTCACATCGTTATTTTATCTAAAATAATATACGGGATTGACCGAAGGGTAGTAAAAGTAAAATCTCTTTTCATAATTTCCACCAAATAAATTATTGAATTATTTTATCTTACTGATGAGATTATATATATATATATATATATATATATATATACAGGGTGTAATCTAACCTCTTGTACACCAGTGAATGACGAGTGTGTAATGCCATTTCATAACAAATTACAGTAATTGAAAATCTGAAAATAAAATTAAAACATGTTTTATTCTTTGTAAAATTTTGGGTAGGGCCACCCGCCTACTTTCAGATGACCTGCTCAGAGGAAAACTTCGGCAATTGCCGAATGCAATAAGCAATTAATTCGACATTTGAATAAGGTAGAATGTTGAACTGTGTGGTAAATGTATACAATGCAGGCTGCTTGAGATATATATTCAATTTCAAAGTGAAGAAAACATCTAACCTTGTTATATCCAAACTGGTGCTGAAGTCAGAACTAGTTGACTTCATACTCTGCTTTGAGGCACTTATCATAATTATCACTGGTAAGAAACAAACGACACAAACACTATTGAAAAGGAAAGCATTAATTTGCAATTGCATATTGTTTTGAAAAATCACGACCATTGTTATGATTCAGATATCTGTATCCACAGTTTGCGAACAAAAGTTTGTCAGATTCTACTGGTGTTTTCTGATTGGCTAGTGAATAAATTAGCAACCAATCAGAAAACAGTACGCGATGTGCAGGAGAATTAATTTTTACATTATGGTCTTCGTCTTTTGCTGGCTCTTCAAACTAAACACCGAGCTGTTCCGTGTGTATTTTGACGAGTAGAAGACAATATGAATCACTCGTCACATTTAAGAATAAAGCAGTAAATTTCAATTCTGGTAGTATTCCGGAGTCGCCAAGTACTGTGCGGGCGTTCACTAGATATCTAGTACGAAAACGCCCGCACAGTGATTGGCGACTCCAATCTGAATATAATTAACGAGGAAATCAGATATATTTTTTATTCTAAGCGGGTTGGATGTTTCAGTGGAATAGCTTTGCATGAGTATATGGATTTTAGAAGCACAGAGCAAAACATTTCTCTTGATGGGCTAGATCCCGACATTCCGCGAGATGAAATATGATGGACACGACTGATTACTTTGTTACACCATATTGAAATTGTTAGAAAATCAGTTCTTCGCTGACCAATCCTTTCATTTCTTGTTATTTTCAATTATTAACATGGGACACGATTTTCACAAGTTTGTAATGTCAAGCAGTCTGTCAAATGAATAGTTTCTCCTCAACAAGTTATTTCATAATCGAATTACTCAATCATAACAAAAACACACCCCCAAGTTACAGTTAATGACGACTTGGAATATCCCTATATATAATTTCCACATGAGGTATGAAACGAGTTACGAAACGGCAAGGTGTTTCTAATTTAGACCGCAAGGAGATCTGGTCATTCATTTTGTTACGTCACAAATATGTGAGTTCCACACCGTTGAAATCCAATACAGACATGAACTTGCGCGCTGAGAAAAATTAATTGAAGGTTACGACGAACATGGATGTTGTAATTAAATATTTATATGTAGGGGAGATTGGGAAGCTTATGTTATTCGCAGTTGATTTGCTTGCGACGAGTATGATTCGATTGATATAACGAAGGTAACGACAAAATGAGTGATATTCATAAAAAAAAATCGAATTTGTATTACTTGTAACTGCACGACAAAATATAGAGACAGTTTGGCGACATGATTCGAATAAAACAGGATTGAATTTATCACCGATGCAATGGGAATATTCCCAATAGAAATTATAAGTTGGGTAATAAATATTCTCTAATCTCTACAGAAAACAACAAAGTTCCTTAGTGATAGATATTGTTGAAATCCTAATTTGAAAGATTCTGAAATCGAAAACATGCATCTTTTATGTTTTGATTGATCATTCATTGCAACGGTTAAGCTTGACAACGTTGAACGTCTTCCTATTTTCTATGTTATCCGTCGAGTTCTTGAACAACTCCATCAATAATTCAACTCGTGAACGATATATGTGAGTGCATTTTCTTCTATCACATCCAACTCGGTGGTGGAGAGAAGTGGGATCATTTTCTAACTATCAATCGATGACAAGATAACAATGATCTCGATAGCATTTATTTTGAAAATAATGTTCAAGAGCAACTGCATTATGTTTCGTTCTCGAAAATAAAAGTGGATTACATTTCAGGCTTTCTTTGTTCCCGTTTTTTTTTGTTATTAACATTGTTTTGCCCTTCGGCGTGGTGCAGACTCCATAAAATAAACTAATTGAATTTTGCTGACTTATCTATTATGCTGAAATAGTCCTTTGATCTATATAAAAGGAGAAGATGAAATTAATACTGAACAACACAAGCAAGTCATGTAACTTTTGTACTAAAACATGAATACAAACTTTTTAATAAAAAACTATACCGACAAAAAAATAAACCGAAAAACAAATGATAAAATAAACCTCCTCAGTCTTAATGATAACTGGGCTCCTAACTAACGTGAGTAACTAATTTCGAGTCGGCGCCAAACAAACTAGCAATTGAATTAGGTAAAGCGTAAAATCATAGCATCGGGATGCACGGCGGCGTTTTAATTATTTCTTCAAAGTAATACAATGATTTTCGTTGATTTTTTGTTTGGCGCCGACTCAAAATTAGTTAATCACATTAGTTAGGAGCTCAGCTATTATAAAGACTAAGGAGGTTTATTTTATTATTTGCTTTTCAGTTCATTTTTTCGTCGGTTTAATTTTTTGTTAAAAAGTTTTTATTTTTTACTTTTTGTGGCTAAAATCCATTGATAATTACCTACACGATTAACTCCAGGTATCCATTATGTAATAGTGTCATCAGAACTACATATATGTGTGCCAAGTTTCAACAGAATCGGTTCACAGAAAAAAAAATATTAATCCCCTATATTTCTACCATTAGGGGTGGATTATTCCTTTTCAAATCTGAAGAAAGGCCCAAAAGTTACGAGTGGAGAATGCGTTAACGGGTAAAAATTCAGTGGATGAACGATAAATATCCCCCATTTTTCTACCCTTAAGGGTGACATTTTTCTGTTAAACTCAAATGGAACCAACTTCGAAGTATACCCTATCCAATGGAAAAAGATTCTTCGAAATCGATGTTTGTGAAGATATCAGGTCCCTTCTTCTCTACGCCGGTCCCCAGGCCGGATGACAACGGATTTGTCGGAAGAAGGGGTCTTTAATTGTGAAATCAGGAGACATTGTAAAAGTTAAGTGCCGTTTAACATGCATTGCATATTCGAAAATTATTGCATACGTGGCATCACTTCGAGTGAGACTTCCAGAGTGTTATACGAAGGGGAACAAGTGAGGTTGATCCCACGAGGCCTTCGGACATGGTCAACTTCTCAAAGGGAAGAGACCAAGATACAGGCAGAGAGAGAAAGAGAAATCGAACTACTCTGTGAAAAGTTATGCGTGATAATACATAAAAAAAATATACGCGTCAGCTAAAGAACCTTTTCTTTTTTTTCGTCGGTTAAAGAGAACCTCCTCCTTTTTTTTTCGTCGGTTAAAATATATATATACGCGTCGACTAGAGAACCTCCTTCTTTTCTTTCATCGGTAAAATAATATAATATGAAGCAATTTTTTTAAACCGCCTTAAGGTGAAGTATATGATATTTTGAGGAAAACTGATTAACTGTGAACGACCATATCCTCTTAATGTTTGTTATTCAATTCTAATTAATATTTCATATGAATTTCATGTAAAAACTGAAGTACCAGCTGATATTTCACCATATTCCCTACAAACAGTTTGATGTTCATCATGATAAGTGGTGAATAGCACCCCTTGAAATTATTTCATATTATTTACTTGATAAAGCAGATTAAATATTTACTTGTGATATTTTTCGATTAATATTGATTGTGAGTTCCCTTCTCACCCCAGAGTAGCATTCCTCGAAATGTTTTGCGTTTTCTCTTTTCTCTAGAGCTTATGAAATTGAATACCAAATAACATATATCAGATGAACATCTACTATACATATATGTCAGTTCTTGACAATCATATATCAGAGAAATATACCAAACTTTTTCTTGTGGGAATTGAGTATATTTTTCGATGAATTCTGATATATCTTTTGTTGTGAATTACCTATGCAAAGCAACTTTTTACTTTCTCCATTCTCATATTCATTGTTTAAAAAACGCAGTAACGTACCAGGAAAAATCAAATAATTTACCCTTCCAGATTAGATAAAAACTAATTATTATTTTCAGGGGAGAGAAAACTCAAAAAATGCAAATGAATGAAACTTCAGCTCATTAAGAGATACATTTCGAAATCAACTAACATACTAATTTAGAGGTGAACTTATAGTTGAAAAACAATCAACTGGGTTCTTTTTTGTTTTGTCTTTCTATTTCTTTCTAGTCTATGGGTGACGCCCAAGTTTACTAAAATAATGTTTGACATCTTCATATGAAAAATATATCAATATTATTTTTGAATCCACGCTACACCTACCTTGCCATTTTTGTATGTCAAAGATAAATGGGACGAAGAAGCGTGTTTTTCTAAAGAAATACTCGACAGAAATAATTTTCAATATCGATTAAAATACCACAATATACAAATTGAAGTGAGCTAAGTAAATAAACATGGGTAAAACACAAGCGTGGACGAATTGACTCTTGTCCGCAATAATCTTTTCTATCTGAATATCTGGGTCAGACTAATGAAAATGATAATATTAGATAGATTTAATTTTTTCAGCCAAATACAACCAAATTGTGCTAAAGAGAAAAGAACTCAAATGGGCCTCGTTTATCAATATTTTCCAGGATATTTTGATAGTTCACCTATCAACCTCGTGAAACACTATATAGCCAAACAAGTAACGAAAAATGGATAATTATGAGTTTACATTTCTGCTAAATTAGTGTGACCTTGCACTCGAAAACAACAAAACAAAATAATTGAAACTTTAGAACAGTCGAAATCGTTTATCATTACTGTTAAAAGTTCGGCTGTCCCAGATCCCCCCTAGTACTTTTGTTGTAACATTGTATGTAATGATGATGGATCACCTTCAGAGGTTCAATGAAGACATCAAGTTGAACACAAGAAGGGGCATTTTTTGGTATCAGTTGAACGATAACAAGGTATTGTACCTAAGCATGTTTTAGAGCTCCGTAACTAAGAACGGCTAAAGAAAGTTTACATAACTTTGGTACGTCCCTGACTATTTGGGGTTAATATTAATTCCGGTCTGGAATAAGTTTATTCTAGTTTAGAAAATAAAGTAAAACCCAAAGCTACTGAAGTAACATGAAAATCCGGCATAAAACAGAGCTGTGTTTTTCCATATAATACAAAGAGGGAGAAAAGCTTCTCGGCTGGTTTTTGTTAAAGGGGTGAAAGAAGTTCAACTCGCGATGGGAAAAACCCTAGTATTTTTTCTGACGAGTAATAGATCATCAATCAGACTTCCGGTCCAGTTCTCAGATTAACGGACAAAAAGTTCGCCGTCCTTACCCCAAAAGGGACACAAATCCCAATTTGCCGTCGATTTGAAACATATAAAAGTCAAGACGAAATTAGCATCGCTCTCTTGTTCCTGCTTTGTGCCCGTAAGGCTTGTGCCTGTCGTGGGCAGTATTCTGCAGAAGCGTTGAAGTGACTTAATTTAATTCTTTATGGAAATAACTTTGATGCCTCGTAGTCTGTGTCCAAGCCCAGTAGTTAAAACAAAGAAAAATAAAACAGTTGGTTGAGTTCAGGGAAATCGCCGAACGAAAGCAACTGTCGAGGAATATAAAATCATTAGGGAAATTGAATTATTACCAGATGGGCCTAGATCAAGGAGCGGCGTGAAGTATCAAAATTGGGGTAAAGCTCAGGGAATAACCTAGTGGAACGTGGAAAGTTTGAGAGTAAGAAGGGTTTAATTCGGAAGGAAAAAGTTAATTGCCACAACCTAGAAAAATCACTTTCTGAATCCTCACCGTAACGTGATTATAGCAAATCTCGTTTTAAAGATTCGAAAGAACTCGATAACCGGTAACCCAAAATTATTGTGCCTAAAACTGGAGTTATAGTATTAATTTTTGTAATTTCATAATATTATTGGGCTAATACCGATTTACCAGCAGTGTAAATATTCGTATTAATTTTCGGTAATACTGATTTACCCGCAGTATAAATATTTATAGAGGTTCTGTAAACAAAAATATATCTATAAAACATTGTAAGACATTGCCATAAACAAGTTTGAATATACCAGTTAATTCAATTTTTTTACACGCCGTATTTACTGTGGAAAGCACCTTCCCGTTTCAGGCATATAAATCATAGAGTCAGAAGAGTCACGAAACAATGTTTCAAAGGTAGTGTAAAGACAGCTCTGTCTGTCTACTAGTGTGAAAACGGCTCAGTCTCTCTGTCTCTCTGTGGACATAAATGCAACCTGTGTCCAGTATCAAATATTGTAATCAAGGCCTAGTCTTTTGAAGAGTACAAAAAGTGTCAAAATACCAGACCCCTGGACATACCGTATCTCCATCCGTTGCTACCCTAGTGCGTGGAGTAAACGACTATAAAATTTGTCGCCCGAGATTTAAAGTTGAGATAGGAACATATTTCCTGCTCGTACTTTGGAGTCATAAGTAACGTTCCCTTCTAGGGACCGTTTGAGCCGTACAATTTCCGTCCCTAGAAAAACGCGTTGCACTACACAGGACAATGCCGTAAAAAAAATAAAACTAATAAAATATATGTTTATTTTTGACGAATCGTTATTTCTTAGTTTGATTGCAATCAACACAGTACCCGTAGGTACCAGAAGTTTCAAGGAAATTAACTTTATTTGTTTTATATTATACAGGGTGTAACATAAGTACGTTAAAATATTCAAGTGGCGTATTCCTGAGACAATTTTAAGAAAAAAAGTCTATATAAACTTGTGTCCAGAAATGCTTCGTTTCGGGGATACAGGCTGTTGAAATTGTTTTTATTTGTTCGCTTTTAAAAAATAACTTTTGCAAAAAATAAGTTATTTGCACGAAACTTGATAGCCGGGTTTTTTTTACGTGGGAAATCATAATTTCGTATTAATTTTCATATAACATCTAGAGGGCGATGCGTACGCTGTCATTATTTATTTCGAATTGCCCTAATATTTTTGACAGTAAACTTTTGGTTCTTTTCATGAAAACACCTCATTCCCACACCTTTTCCAAGTAAAAAAGTTACACTTCCTCAACAACGCTGGAGGTGATCGTTTTCGAGAAATTTACAATTTTCTATATCGATGCATGTTACTTAGCTCCTAGAGCGCTAAGTGAAGTTGCTGAGAACATTACAAAAACTAAGTATGTGGTTGGTCTCTTCAAAATAAACTACTTTTTTCCTATGAAATGTTCATCGAAAAATGATTTGTTTTCGAGATACAGATTGTTGAAATTTTTGGTTGGTTTTTGTCAGGTATTTTCATCAAACTTTAAACACAGACTTCTTTCAAACTGAGCATTATCAAACTGCTTAATCAATCCAAATTGAAAAAAATTGTCAGGTTGAATTATTCAATTAGAAAGTGCTACACTTTGGAGTTTGTAAAAAAACAATTCGGAGAAGTACTATGTTATTTATTAGGCAATTAAACATATAAAAATTGAACGAAACAACTATTACAACAACTGTTCAAAGTGACGACCCCCAACAGTAATACAAGCTTCTGCTCTCCTCATCAAAGAATTCCGCACCCGTTGAAAAACGCCGGGAGTGTTTCTTATCGTTTCGCAGTAAGCCATGATGCGATCCCTTAAGATTTCCTCGTTTTCAATGGGGCTAGCACAAACTAGTGATTTTAGGTATCCCCAAAAGAAAAAATTTACGGGACTGAGGTCCGGTGACCTCGAGGGCCAATGCTGAGTGCCTCCTCTTCCTATCCATCGTTGGGGATATGCTACGTCTAGGAAATTTCTTGCTATCAGACTAAAATGAGGAGGGGCTCCATCGTGCATAAACCAAGAGAGACCAATGGGAACATCTTCCTTAAGCTGGGGAAGCTCGTGTTCCGAAAATTTTGGTAAGCATCTCCATTCAAACGTAAGGGGAGAAAATAGGTCCCAATTAAATAATCCCCAATTATGCCTACCCATACATTAACAGAGAATCTGCCTTGGAAATGAGTTTGCGTTATCCCATGTGGGTTATCTTCCGTGGTTGTGGTGGTGTGGTGGTGGTGTGGTGGTGGTTGTTATGGAAGTTCATGATACCATTTCTTGAAAAATTAGCCTCATCAGTGAAGAGGATTTTCGATAAAATTTGGGGATGTTGTTCGACTTTTCTTTGAAGCCATTGAGCAAATTCGATACGTGGTTGAAAATCACGTAGCGTAAGTGCTTGGACACGCTGAATATGATAAGGATATAATTGCTGTTCCTTTTGAATTCTGTAAACGGTCATGTGACTCGCATTTAAAGTTTGACTAATTTTTCTTGTACTTGTCTATGGATGTTCTCTAATTTCTTCGAGAACCGCCTCCTCCAATTCCACAGTTCTTGTAGTCCGTGGCCGTCCTACTGCAGAATTTCGTTCAAAGCTTTCAGATTCGGTAAGTCGCCGGAAAATATTCGCAAATGTCGCTGCACAAGGAGTGACGCGTTGGGGATACCTTTCCTGATAGATGCGTCTGGCCTCGGTTGAATTTCCGTCAGCCAAGCCGTATGCAAAAACCATATCAGCCATTTCAGCATCCGTAAAGTCGGGCATTGTACCAAAAAATCACTTTATAAACTCCGAACTGTGAATTTGTCAAAGAATAGTTAAGAATGTGACAGCAAACTTCTATTTTTATAAACGAACGTTCATAGCCTACTCGATTTAATTAACTTCATTTGCAAGCGGAGAGTGACAAAAACTATTGAAATCAAATTTGGCTGTACTGATTAGGCAGTTTGATAATGCTCAGTTTAGAAGAAGTCTGTCCGGGTATACTGCGTATAAAGTTTGATGAAAATAACTAAAATTGCAAAAAACTTACGACGAAAACCAACCATATTTTGAAAAATTTCAACAATCTGTATCTCGAAAACAAATCATTTTTCGATAAACATTTCATAGGAAAAAAGTAGTTTATTTTGACGAGACCTATCACATACTTAGTTTTTGTAATGTTCTCAGTAACTTCACTCAGCGCCCTAGGAGCTAAGTAACATGCATCGATATAGAAAATTGTAAATATCTCGAAAACGATCACCTCCAGCGTTGTTGAGGAGTTGTACCTTTTTTACTTGGAAAAGGTGTGGGAATAAGGTTTTTTCATGAAAAGTACCAAAAGTTTACTGTCAAAAATGTTAGGGCAATTTGAAATAAATAATAACAGCGTACGCAGTGCCCTCTAGATGTTACATGAAAATTAATACAAAATTGTGATTTCTCACGTCAAAAAAACCCTGGGTACCAAATTTCGTGCAAATTACTTATTTTTTGTAAAAGTTATTTTTTAAAAGCGAACAAAAGAAATCAATTTCAACACCCTGTATCTCCGAAACAAAGCATTTCCGGACTTTTTTTCTTAAAATTGTCTCAGGAATACGTCACTTGAATATTTTAACGTACTTATGTTACACCCTGTATATGACAGCGACCTCAATTATTTCAGGTCGCTTTTTTGTTTTAATTAGTTTCAGCATTGGAGCTGTCGGCTCCTCCAACATATTTCTTATTTATGAAAAGAATCATTGCAAGAAAAAAGTCCATACACCTTTCTTTTCTTTTTACAATAGCATTGTCTAAAGATATATAATAGTCAATCTTTTCCATAAAAGCATTGGATGCTAACAAAAGAGCCCTCTCTCTATTAAACGATCAGAAAACCTGTTGAAAACCAAACTCCCGTTTCTATTTAGTGAAAGACAGTAAAAAAAATGCGATTTGTGCTAATTGACTGTATCCTTCATCCAATGATAAGCCCGTATAGTTGACTATGTATTTTTAGAAAATGGCAATTCTCAAGAAGTTACGACAGATAGATGGCTCTGTAGTATTTTCGATGGAACCAACAGGATATCAAACGAATGTTCGAGGAAGATCAGTTAAATGGCAGTTGCGGATGTTCTTGAAAGGTTGGATATATGGCTTCGGGAATACTCATGAGTGTTTTCTGTTGCGTATCGTTGATAGCAATTGAGTTTTGAGTTAAACTGTATAGACTTCAAAACAGTTGTGTCACACTTCAAATTGAAACCAATACGCAACATTTGTAGGGCACTTCTTCATTTGTACTAAGAAATATAGACTTATAGCAATTATTTCAGCAATAAAGTATTCCCGGATTGTTATCCATATACGATAATAATAATAATATCCATATTTTTTCTAGAACAAGATGGATTCCTATCAGGACAACTGTATGAGATCTAGAAATATTTAAAAACGTGTTTTTAGCAGCCTCTCGGGAGTTAATGAAAACTTCACGAGTTAAGATCTCCGGGGCCTCACCTAGTATAGTGGGATCGAAAACCACTCTTGGGGCATTGGAAATTATTTTACCTGTAGTGTTCAAGAGTTCATCAAAATGGCTTTCATTGAAATACTTGGTGATTGAAAAAATATCATAAACTTTGGTTAGAAAGCTATGGAAACATGCAGGAATCAATGAAGAAAAATATTAGAATCTAATAATAATTGTTTGATGTCCCTTGTATAACTGATTATGATTAGTACAACGTTATTATAGGTTATTTAATACATAGAAGGACGATGACATATAAAGCATTCCGGTGATTACAGTAGTTGTGATGCATATCGTACAACATTCAGATCATATTCATTCCATACACAATATGCAAATGGATAGGTGAAATTCTTGTTAAAATTTAAATAATAACACATTTTGTTGCGAGCACGTGATCATGGTAGACAACTCAGGTTGATTTAAGTAGATATTGGACGATGAACTTTTTCACATATAAATTATAAGATTAATATGCCATACGCTACAAATGTAATAACCGAACAAGATACTTTTGAACAGACACGCTATTAAAACGAATTTATTCATTCAATTTCTATTCATGTCACAATAACGAAGTTCAACAGAAGTGGTATTCATACTAAACAGGTATACAGGGTGATTGAACGAAATAACGCAGATCCATCAGGCTAGATAGATAGATATTCCTGAATAAACAAGACAATCATTGTTTCAGTATAACTGTATATGTATGGACAATATGTTTTAATGTGTGAAATAAGTTGTCAGCCCAATCTTGTCATCGATTTTCACGGATATCTTGATTCTGGCGAAAAAGGCTGTAAGATGCATAGAGAAGTCGATACAACATAATTTTGATCCATTTGTGAATTGTTATTGACATGCGATACAGAGAGATAGAAAAAAAAATTTTTAGATTAATAAAAAATCACCTGTTATATACAGTATGTGTCACTAAGTTGGAACCATATGGAAAACTTTTTTATTATTAATTTTGGGAGAAAAAGTTATTCCTCACAAAAAATTCTGCATATTCTAAAATCTAAAATACAATCATCAGATCTCAATTTTTTTCAGTCGTATATATGAATTTTACTCAAGAGTAAAGTACCTTTATATTTGAAAATATCGAAAATTGTTAATGAAAAAAGTTGTTCAGAACTGAAGACTACGTTCAAATATGCATTTGAACGTAGTTGCATTAAATCCATTTACATGGAAAACTCATTTTTTCTTATTTTGTCTACAATAACAATGCAAATTTAACTGTAGTTACGTGTAATCTAGGATGCACTGACAAATAAATGATTGTTGATTTGTTAATAGCAAGATATGTTTGACAGTGAATGTCAAAACGCGTTAGAACTATTAAGACACATAAAAATGGTAGCGTTATTAACTTGTGAAGAGGAAATAAAAATTGTTTTGATTGTGGGAGAAAACTATAAAACGCATAGAGAAGCAGCAACTATTTTTAATAACAGACATCCCAATAAAAATATCAATCATTCAACTTACGAAAATAGTAAATAAATTCAAGAATACTGAAAGTATTAACAATCATTTTAATGGAAAACGCCGAAAACTGGTTGCCGATGAGAAAACGCAGTTTGAAGTAATTCTGTCAGTTGTAGAAAATCCAAAAATGTCATTGCGCAAAAGGAAGTCGTCGATGCAACAAAATGTGAGTAAAGATACAGTAGCAGGAATTTTAAAACTGAATAAATTCAGACCATTCAAACCAAAAATCGTTCACACATTGAAAGAAAGGGATTATGATAGGCGCTTTGATTTTTGCCATCTCATCCAAGGAAAATTAGAAGAGGACCTTTATTTTACGAGGCGTATAATTTTTTTCCGATGAGTCAACATTTTCGTCAAATGGAACTGTCTCGTCACAACATTGTCGCTGGTGGTCTGATGAAAATCCCAAGTTTGTAATAAAGTCTCATGACCAATATTCATTTAAGACGAACGTGTGGTGTGGCATTTATAAGAACAGATTAATAGGACCTTTTTTCTTTCGCCAATCTATAAATGCCGAACGTTATCTACAGTTTTTACAAACTCACATCAATGATTTCTTGAACGAACTACCCTTACAAGAACGTCAATGTATTTGGTTCCAACAAGATGGTGCCGCATGCCACAGTACATCAAATGTTAGGGAATATCTTGAACATACATTCCATGGAAAAGTTATTCACAGATATTCTGATCTTTTTTGGCCTGCTAGATCCCCTGACTTAACCCCCCTTGATGACTTCTTATGGGGTTGCTTGAAACAAAAAGTTTATCAGAAAATGCCGTTTCAAGATGTTGACCATTTGGTGAGGATAATTTTTCTCCAGAAATGATAAGGAATGTATTACGTGAATTTGCCAAAAGAACGATTATATGCATTGAACGAGAAGGTGGATATGTCGAGGCATCAGTGGAATGAGGGGAACATTCAATTTCTATTTATTTTCTTATTTGCACAATATATGCATATGCATTCATTATGTGTTTAAATTGCAAAATTGTTAGAAAACATTAAGAAACGAAAAGGTGATCATGTGTTTCATAATCAAAATTCAAAATAGAAAAAACAGTAAAAAGTAACATAACCTAATTTTTTAATGTCTATGAATTGTAATTGCATATTTGAACGTAGTTTTTAGTTCTGAACAATTTTTTTCAATAAGAATTTTCGATATTGTCGAATATAAAGGTACTTTACTCTTTACATTTAATATTTTTTGACAAACCGCGTATAACTGAAAAAAATTTATATCGATGATTGAATTTTATATTTTAGAACATGCAAAACTTTTTATGAAGAATAACTTTTTTCCTAAAATGAATAATAAAAAAGTTTTCCATATGGTTTCAACTTTGTGAGACATACTGTATATTGAAAAATCGATGGCATGATGATTTTTTTATTGAAACATTGAGTCATCGTAGGAACGTATCTTTTTTATTGAAACATTGAGTCATCGTAGGAACGTATCGTTTCTAATGATTACATAGTAAAAAAATAGTGCAATGTACAATATCCATCTATAAGCCATACCAATACATATTTTTTCTACATTGGTGGACGTTGTGTGATGTTTAAATAGAAAATCTGCTAGAAATAACAATTGGAAGACGACTCACTGATAATCTGGGAGAAATAAGTGAGTAATTCAAAAATCAAATCAATTCCTTCCCAATCCCCAGAAATACAGCCATAGACACATATCCTTGGTCATCACAATAACACTCTTGAACATTGAGTCAATGTCATGTTTTGACAAATCACATCAGCTGTGTTTATTTCGTATTAAACCGTTTGGAGGATATTTGAGCTACCACCGTCCTTTTTAACAGTTACCTCATTACTCATCATTCCATTCCGAAGATTTCGTTAATTTAGACAGAATGAAAAGAGGCAGAGGCAAGGAAAATGGGTATCACTGTGTAATTGAATCAGAGGAATGACCCAGTTTTCGTTGGGAACAAACGCAGCAATTAAACACCGAAAAAACAAAAACAAAAGAACATACGCTCAATGGTACTGAAAATATAATTGTGAAGTATACTAACAGTTGGTACTGAACCCAAATCATTTCGAGTTGAGCGTTTTTAGGAAATAGACAAACATCTTCAGATACTTATTTTTCCAATCAAATAATCAGCTCAGCTCAGTATAAAAAAAAAGTGTTGTTAAAACGCTTTTTTACAAAGCCAAACTGATTCAAATGACTCAAAAATCCGAAAATGGGTTTCCCTCATAGAAAACGTAGTTGAAGATAATGCATATCCAAGAAATAACCACATCCCCCAGGGGATTCTTATCGAAATTTAAACACTTAAAAATTTCCTAAACATAAAACATTTAAAAGCACTCTATTTCTCCCTAATAGAGTCTATACTATCATATGGAATATTAGGTTTGGGCGGAGTTAATGATGGTTTTCTAAATGAAGTACATGTTTTACAAAAACGGACCTTAAAAATAATATTCGGTAAAAAGGCATATTTTCCCACAATCTTTATACAGCGAATCCAAATAAAATATCCCGAGTAATTCAACAGTATTACCATGTGTGATATCATTATTTGAGGGACCTTTCTTAGTGGTTATCTATGTCATCATAGAAATACACTGTCCAAATTTCAGCTCTTTAGGTCCAGAGGTTTGTTCTGGGCGTTGATCGTAAATCAGTGAATCAGTCAGTCAGGACATGTAATTATACCTGGTATCAACGAATCTATTAGACAAGTCATAAATTCTAGAATATTAGGTGTATCAAAATGGCTCCGTTTTTGAATTTTTAAATGGAACACCCTGTATATTGTAACATTTTTGGATTTCTAAGACAATTCTGGAGCATTTCAAAGAGTTTTTACGCCTACTTCATTTTTTTAGAGTAACTTTTAATATTGCATCTAGGTGGCCTTGATCGGACGTTAACTAATCTGAGGACCTCAGGTGATGTCAGAAAATTACAATCCCAAAGTTTTAGTGAATAGTATGATAGATAGCAATAAGACAAGTTGGCAAAATTACATTTTCGTGTCTAACTATTATTTTTCAAGTGACGACAATTTTTGACAAGCACTTTCCGAAAAAAGGATTTTTTGCCGAATCTAACGATACTAATTTATTTGCGATTGGATTACAAATAAGAACATAAATCAAATATTACTAAGCAAATACTGGATGATAATTTATTTACTTCTGTCAAATGTGCCATGGATAGCCATAATGCATAATATTTTGCAAGTCTTCTTTGGAAAACAAAACACTCACTTAGGTAATGACAGTGACATAAGATTTATGAGAAGACAGTACAAGTTTCTGAATTTTCGATAAATTTCAGTTTAATTTTTCTTCAAAATGATGTATACTCATAGTAAAAAAGTGGATATGTTAATAATATTGGGAGAATGTCATGGAAATTCAAGGAATGCTGCTGAGTTGTATGCTCAAAGATATCCCAATCGGCAACATCCAGCCCATTAGTATTTTCCGTATGTTGAGAATTGTTTTAGGCAAGAAGGAAATCGAGAGGCGGAACAGAGGTTTATCATAAATGAAGAGACTGAGATCAACGTTCTTGCTATGGTTGAGATTGATAAAACGGTTTCTTTAAGAGAAATTGGTCAAGAAATGCAGATAAGTCACGAATCAGCAAGAAAAATACTGAAAAAGCACGGATATCGAACATTTAAATATCAGTTACATCAACATTTGTATGCCGACGATGGCGATAGATAGGGAAGTGTTCTGTGATTGTCTGCTTCAAAATCATTGAGTTAACCCAAATTTTATTAACTTTATTCTATTTTCCGACGAATCGCGATTTACAAATAATGGTATGTTCAATAAGCAAAATACTCGGTACTGGGCCCAACAAAATCAACTTGCGATGAGAGAGGGCAAGTTTCAAGACAGGTTTGGTGTCAATGTCTGGGATGGTATCGTTGGAAACATAATGATTGGGCCAATATTGTTTCAAGGTCAGTTACCAGGGGTTAGGTACTTAGGTTTTCTTCCAAATGAAATCGAGGATCAGCTTGATAATCTACCTTTAGCACTTTTACGGAGAATTTATTTCCAACAAGATGGAGCAACCCTCATGATACCAGAGAAGTTCTTGATTACTTAATAGAGCATGTTAATAATAAGGTTATTGCAACCAATGATCCAGTACGGTGGCCTGCCCGCTCACTGGATCTCAATGTGTTTGATTTTTCTATTTGGGGATATGTTAAAGAAAAGGTTCATTATGCAACAGCCCCAGCCACTCTTGATATCTTAGAAGAAATAATTCTACGGGCATTTAGAAGTATTACGCCTCAAATGTTATGAAACGTGTTGGGAGAAAAAATTGAACGAGCTGATATGTGTCTTGAGAACAAAGAGAAATTCACTTTGACAATGTACTACAGTGAAACTAAATGAAATTATTATCCATGGCACACTTGACGAAAGTAAATAAATTATTATCCAGTATTTTCCTTAGTAATATTAATTTATGTTCTTATTTTCAATCCAATCGCAAATAAATTAGAATCGTTAGATCCGTCAAAAAATCTTTTTTTCGAAAAGTGCTTGTCAAAAAATGGTCGCCATTTAAAAAAATAATAGTTAGACACGAAAATTTAGTTTGGCCAACTTGTCTTGTTCATACCAGTCACTAAAACTTTGGGGTTGTAATTTTCTGACATCACCCTCAGATCAGTTTACGTCCGATCATGGCATGGCTACCTAGATGCAATATCAAAAGTGACTCTAAAAATGAAGTAGTCGTAAAAACTTTTCAAAAGTCACATTCTGATCCAGAATTGTCTCAGAAATCCAAAAATGTTACAATATACAGGGTGTTCCATTTAAAAATTCAAAACCGGAGCAAGTTCCGGTGAAACCGGAAGTGTCCGGAAGGTGAAAAATATGCGAGAACTTTCCTCTTTAAATACCATATACCTATACCAAATTTTGATACACCTAATATTCTAGAAGTTATGACACGTTGACACCCGATATATGTATAGATTTATGGGCTGCAGTTTTAATGTTTCTACCCTGAAGATTTCGCATAAAAATGTGTTGAAAGTGGGGCTTTTACTCCCATATCGTACTTGGGTGCCTTGATTACTTTGGAGTTTTGTGTGATTGCTGCAATTAATGTAACTTCATGCCAAGTGAATAATGACACCTAACAACACAAACAGTTATTATTGTAATGTGTTTTCAAAAAGATAGATTCAATGAGAATTATCCTACGATTATATTTACACATTTGTTTCTGACGAGTAAAAATGGCAGTCAACACTCATTTCATTCTAATTATTTTCGTACTGAAGATTAAAATAATTCGTTCCAAAAATCAGTATATAATATAAATATGAAATATAGGATCACGTTCAACAGATAATTCAATACATTTCCCTAATAAATACTAAACTATAATTACTATGATTGTTGTTGGACATGCGGTCACGACTGAAAATTATTGGATTTTGGGATAAGCTTCCCATTAGTAGCATAATAACTATATTTATATTTGATTTCAATTGTACCGGAAGTATACCATTGATCAAATACGGGGGCACTTACAAGCCTTCATGTATATTTGAAAAGGGTATTTACAAAATAAGCCAACAAATATGAGCAATATTTATATTAACACGATCAGATAAAATACGGAATTTATCTGAACGCCGTTCATAAATGTAGAAAACCACTTCATTATCCATAAATTGTAAATAAATGGATCCAGCAAATTGAGGCAAATTATAAAGGTATAAGCGGCAACTTTGGTTCTTTACCTGTGGATAGCCAAATGAGAAGATAGTGTCTTTTCGAGTATTTTATTAAAAAACCCTCATTGTGTTTTTTACGAAAACACCAGCATTTGAAAACAATTATTAATGAACTCCCAACGTGTTTTTTTCTGATTCCAGCAACTTTTCGTGTTCCCGTTGCGCGTCGGTAAACATCAAAGGGTTTCTGTTTTGTTGCCATTTCTGGTAACATTTGTCGGCGCGGTGAGTACATCTGACAAACAAAGAGAAAACAATAACACATCTTTGCGGACTTCTGAGTGTTGTGTAGTGTATGGTGTCTGAAAATTAGTAAGAATAGCTATAGTTTTCCCAATATCAATTGCAGAAGCATAAAAAAGTATTGCGGCGAATTTCTGTGAGCAGCAGTGACGGAGATAACTCATTTTATTTAGATATTTTAATATCCTAAAACGTATTTCGATCGGCACACACCAAGACCGCAGACGCTACTGGTTTTTAATCTCTCAGAGCTATTAAAACACAAATATAACGCGTGATTTATGACCTCCCATCGTATAGACACACCTGCAAGCATTTATGTCCGACTTGATTGGCCCAGACGAATCGATTGTAGAACAGACAGCAGTCACTCAAGTCCACGTTGACCAGCGGGCTCTTTGTGTCAACGGAGACTGTATACAAGTAGTACAGATTATTTTTCGTTCCGTTTCTTCGCATATACGCTCGTGTTAGCGAAGTGAGTTTTTATTTGCTCCCTATAGAAACAGCTTCTGAAATTGATATTGGATGGACTATAAACCATTTACAATTTCAGAAGCATAAAAAATAAGTTTCCCAGTCTTGAAGCGGTATCCTACACATTATTTTTTGTTACGTTACTTCGCATATACGCTCGTGTAAGCGAAGTGAGTTTTTGATTTGCTCCTTATAGAAACAGCTTCTGCAATTTAAAGTGGTTAAACTATACCGCCAAACGTTCAACCACTTCAATAGCATTTCTAAAATTGGTATTTCTTTTATAAATCGCAGGAACGACCAGCAGTATTAAATTCTCAAAGTTTTCGCTGGACATTCTTGAAAAATTCTGGAAACTAGAACCCATTTCTCTCCGCAATTCAATATCGTCTTTACGTAAATCGGCTAATAACTTTTCAATGACATATAATTCTTGCACGTAAGGCCGGTTTCACCCAGAAGGGTCGTTTATTTTCCCTTTGAAGAAGCACAAAACCAGCAGACATGATTAGAAAATCGTCTCGTTTTTCTCTTTCAGCATGAAAACGCCACATAGTTTCACCGTTTGTAAATTTCTGATAAATAAAACATATTCTAGGTATGGACGACACGAAACCAAACCAAAAATGAAAACTTTTGTTGTCATTTTGTCTCTTGGCAGTGTGGACACAAGTTTTCATTTTGTTTTGTTATAAGAAAGTTGCTCATTTGTCGTGTTTCTGTTTTGTTGGTTTGATGTGGACCCGGCATAAGACAGCATCGAGCAACGCATCGCAATCATTGCTATTCGCTGTGCGCATTAGGCTGGAGGGGATAGATGAAACTATGACGGCGCCCATGGTGGCAGAGGTAGGTAATGATCCTGATAATCACAAGCACAAGCTGAAAACTTTCAGTTTCTGAGGTCTCCCCGTTTATTCACAAATCACTTAAAAATTTTGTACCATACTTCAGATGAATAAACATTTTTATTATCGTAGAGGCAACGGTCACGGTTGGGTAGTATAATAACAACATACATGTAATAACAATGAGCTCTCGCTATTGCTGTGAAGTCGATTGCAAAAATAGTACGTGTAAATTTTATACATTTCCGACTGCATCACAAAAACTGTATCACAGAAACTGCAGCAAAGAGATAAGTGTTCTGTTGTCCCACGATATTTCAATATCTAATTCCGGGACGTGAGGTTTTCATTCCATAAATATTTGAGATGTTTTCCTTTTTCTATTTGATCGTCTAGAAGTGGATAGAAAAGTATTAATCAAGTTCCGTGGGATGATGTTAGCAAATGGCGACTTGAACTGCGAGTTCGGGAACGCCTGGACGGTGTTGTAAACTGATCAATAAGCATTATGAACAGAGGACAGAGATACTTTTGATGTCTCTCCGAGTTGTCTATCATACACGGCATTCTATCAGGAAAAAGTACCTCGCAGAGGATTATTAATTTGTGTTTTAATTTTCACGAAACTGGTTTCGGTTACATAAGCAGTTGGCCTTACATGTGAACTAATGTTAAATGTAATGCAGTTCAAGTACTAAGAGTAAACATCGTTACTTATACTGTATAAGCAATACCCAATATTTTGTTGACAATTGTACGTGTTAGAGAGTGTTGAACGTGTTTGTGTTATTTAGGGACCGTTCAATGTTCTTACATCCTTGCAAGGGTGAACGTGGGATCCTATATTCAGATACAATTGTGAACCTCATTCCTTTTCTGATTATTATATTATTTGAGAATTTCATTAAATAGTTTTACGTTGAATCTGATGTTATTTGGTGGTTTTCCGACAGGTTAAAGCTAGCCGGGGTTATATGGGTACTTTTTTTAATTTGTTAAACTACCTGGCTCCCTCACTTTTTTATGTTCTCAAGACCTTATGAACCTGCGACCTTAATAAACTAACGAGCAAGCACATTACTTGCCATACCTTAACGTACACAGAAGTAGCACTACTTTACGATATTCATAATATCATTTAGACAATCTCATAACTTTACATGGATAACCTCCAAATGCGGTGAACTAAAGTATCAATACACATATTTTTTTATCATTTACTTACTTTTTTCTTTGACAGAAAAAAACTTCGATTCATCTGGAATTAGTAGTAAGCACAAAATTGTTACATCGTGGTAGATTATTTAGAAATTATTGAAAAATTGAAATTGTTACATAGTGAGTATTGGAAATAAAACAGGAAAACTTCAGCTATCGAGTCACTACAGGGCATTACCAGTCTTGCACACAGCTATGGGGAGTGATTTCGATTCAATTACCCCTTTGCTATTTTGGGGCTTGACTTTTGGAGTTGCCATCTTGAATGTAAAAATGTTGTGTGCATTGTTCCGCATAGCCAATTTTTTAACCGACGAAACAAAAGGAGGAGGTTCTCTAGTCCACGCATATATTTTTTTTATGTATGACCACGCATAACTTTTCACAGAGTAGTTCGTTTTCGATGATTCTTTTTTTATTAACGAAATAGTAACTGAAACTAAAATAAACCAACTAACGAGCAAATTGACCAATTACTGATGTACCAAGCTATACGCTGTTATAACTTTTTCACAATATGGCGTCTGGTTGTCGCCATATTGAATTTTGTCACAATACGGCGTCTGGTTGTCGCCTTATTGAATTTTGATTATTACTGTCGCATGATTAAGACAATTCGATTGACGTAAGAATCATTAAAATCGGCCCACGCATTTGGTCTCTAGAGCGCCCACAAAGGAACAAACATACATAGGCTGTTGCGTCGCGCAGTCCGGTAAAAAGAAACAGTGCTGCACTGAGCATGGAGCTATATGCGCTTAAGTGGTTTATTAGTTGGCATTGGGATCAGTATAGAATCGTAAAAAACTTAAGTTAATTCAATTACAGGAATCTTTATGGCATAGGAAACAGTTGAAAATGTTGAAATTGTATGTCTTATTTTATTTTTCATAACAAACATAAACGTCAAATCGACGCAATTTTTAGTACGCTTTTTATTTTCCTACACTGAATAAAACATTTTTTGGTTTCTGCATGAACGTAGATAAAACATTGTATGCAACTCGTGCAAAAAGTGTTTATTGCACTCGACGTGTTGTCCAACTTGCCCTGGCGTCCTCATCGGACAACTTCACGTCGAGTGCAATAAACACTTACTTTTTGCACTTGTTTGATAAATAACTATTATACACCAGGTATATCCTAGAAGTATAAATCAACTTAATTTTTGTGGATGAAACAATTCAATCGAATTCAAAAAATTTCAACGAGTCTTTCACGACAAAATATCTTTTCAGTTTCATCACTCAAGAGAACACTTAATTCATTGAAATTTTTTTGTGGGGGATGGATGCACTTGTAGCATTTTATAAAGAAATAATGTATTTTGGATTATTTCTGTATGAGGCAGCATCCCTTTAAACTTATTCATATCATATTGATTATATAGAATACGAAAATTAATATCCGCCTGATGATATCCAAGGTTGCATTTAATGCAGTGTGGGATTGAATGCTTGGAGAAGCTGAAAATGTTGAATCAATAACTGCAATCTCGAACCTATTCGCTAAGAACTAAATGTGCGTCATATCGTTTTCTGGAAAATCATTGGTTCCATATTGGACCTGACTGATATCATAAAATTCAATGTAGTTGCTGGATGGAATCCAAAGTGGCTCTACTTGAAAACCTTCAACATTCGATGACCGGGGTTAGTGAAAAAAAATATCGACAGGGAGACCGTGATATTTCAACTGACTACAAACGTAAAATGATCCATGAGTCGTAGTTATGATATTATCGTGTATGAAAGTCATGAAAATGCTATTTTTGTTCGCCCATTCAACAGACACCCTGGCGAATAAACTTAACTCGTTTGTGAGTGTAATGTAATTGCGTTGTAGTTTTGAAGGTTACGAGAAGTTCACGAAACTTCTAAATGATGTACAGAACCGTATTTTAAAAGTTGTGTTTGCGAACAGTGTATCATACCCATGCGTGTTTATCGATTGATTGAGAAAGTTGACTTTTTCTACTCTAGGTCAGTGTCAAAAATATATTGAGATAGGAAAAAGTGCATTGAGAATCAATTCTACAATACACGACAAAATAAATTTACCTAGATAAATGATACAGCGGTATATTCTAAATATAAGAAATTGTTCACATCAATTCAAATATTGACATTACACCTAGAATTGGTATATAGATGGTTGGAATAAAACAGATCTTAGATAAAACGAACCATCATACAATCATACAATCAGCTTCTCTGAATGATTTCCACTCTTTCATTTTCAAATTATGCAGTCGAAAAGCGGGCGTCTAGGTTAAAAGAAACAAGATAACAAAAAGAATAGAGAATAGAAATGAAGAAGTTGCATACAAAAATTGGGAAATTAGAAGATAAGAAAAAGACAAACAATTGTAATAGCGCTAAACATGGAAATGTGAAACGAATTACAAGAGTTTATGAAGCAAGAATGAATGGTAGCAGCTTGAATATTCAAGGCAAGAGAAAAAGGAAGAGAAAAACATGTAATTAAAATAGAAACATTGGAAGTTAATATAGAAATAACGCGGTATGAAAGAAATGAATACACAAAATTGAGTCTAAAAAATATGATCCCTAACAAAATCCGAAAGAGAAGTACAATCCAAAATCAGACAAAGAGCACAGGAAGAGAAAGCTATAGGGAATACAACTGGATTAGGGTATATGAAATAGATAATAAATTGAAAGGATTCGAAATGGGGCAGAGAAAATCAATTAAATTAATTTCTCAACACCAACGAATGCAGCATGGGATGATTCCTGACAAGAATATTGGTTTCTTTTTTCAAAGACAGAGTTAATTTTAATAATTTTATCATTTTTTCTTACTTTAGTATTGAAACAGCGTTCATACTCAAGGGCACCAAAGGGCGTAGAAGAGAATACTATACAAGTAATTGAAACGAAATAAATAATAAATTGAAAGGAGTCGAAATGGGGCAGAAAAAATCAATTAAATTAATTTCTCAACACCAACGAATGCAGTATGGGATGATTCCTGACAAGAATATTGGTTTATTTTTTCAAAGACAAAGTTAATTTTAATAATTGTAGTTTTTTATTGTATTATTTTTTCTTACTTTAGTATTGAAACAGCGTCCACACCAAAGGGCGTAGAAGAGAATACTATACAAGTAATTGAAGCTATGTATAAAAAAGACACAAACACAGTGACTATGGAATAACTGTAACATAAGGATGTCTCCTTAATTGGGTGCTTTTCTCACTTGCCTTAGATGACGCTATGACGAAAGCAGATACAAACTTTCCAATAAAAAATTAAACCGACGAAAAAATCAACTGAAAAGCAAAAAATAAAATAAACCTTCTCAGTCTAAATGATAATTGAGCTCCTAAACTAATGTAAGTAACTGATTTTGAGTCGGCGCCAAACAAACAATTATCGAAGATCATTATCTATGAAAGAAGTCATCAAAACGCAGCCGTGCATCTCGCTGCCATCATTTTACGCTTCACCTAATTCAATTGCTAGTTTGTTTGGCGCCAACTCAAAATCAGTTACTTACATTAGTTTAGGAGCTCAATTATCATTTAGACTAAGAAGGTTTATTTTATTTTTTGCTTTTCAGTTGATTTTTTCGTCGGTTTAATTTTTTGTTAAAAAGTTTTTATTTTTTTATTTTCAGTTCCGTATTTCGTCGGTTTAATTTTTTGTTAAAAAGTTTTTTTTTTCAATTTTTTGTGGCTAAAATCTACCAATTACTACCTACTTGTTTTTTTATTACTTCCAAAATACTTACTTACCCACCTTACTTCAACTATTACCAGTTAAATAATATGATTATCTACTTTTACTATTTGTTGTTATATTAATTTTCGTTGTTCTGGTTAGTTTATTTCATTACTTTGTATATCATTCCATCCTCTCATAAAATATACTGATTTTGACGGAACAAGAATAATGTCAGTAGCGATCTGTCATTGTCAACTACGTATGTGTGTGCCAATGTTCACTAGTGAAAAATCAATTATCTCCTACTTTTCTACCAGTGAGGGTGGCTAATTCCTTTCGAAATCCAAATATAAGGTATACCCTATCTATTAAAAAAAAAATCATCCAAATCGAAGAACCCAGTACAAAGTTATGCCTGATAGAATCGGTTAACGGACCAGAATTCAGAGGGTGAGTGATCAATATCCTTCATTTCGCTACCCTTAGGGGTAGATTTCATCTTTTAAATTCAAATGGGACCAAATTCGAAGTACACCCTATCCACTGAAAAAAGAATTATCGGAATCGGACGCCTCAGTAAAAAGTTATGCGTGATCATACATAAAAAAATATGATGGAAAAAAAAATATACGGGTCGAATAGAGAACCTCCTCCTTTTTGGTTGCGTCGGTTAAAAAGGAGCTCTTAGCAATAGGATATTGGCCAATGGAGGGCAAATTCAAATAATAGAGATGGTGTTCACAGATGATTTTGCCTTAGTCGAGGACTTGGAGAATAATTTGCAACATAAAAGTACTACATCGAACATTGGAAAAATAAACACCAAATGAAAAGTATAATGATATCAGAATCAGAGTAGTATAAGAATAAGAGGAAAACAACTAGGACAATTCCAAAATTATACATATTTATGATCAGTAATTGAGAGTAACAGAAGATATGATACTTAAATGAACAATAGGAAAAGCAGGAAAAAACTATTCAACTAGATGTCGAAATAAACCACATTAGAGAGGACCTACACCGAAATTGATACCCCAAGGAACTCCTGGGAGAAGTACTGAAACAATTAGAAAAAACGAAGACATCCAAGATCAACAATGAAGCACAGTACTTTACGAAGTTTCCTCTTTAAAACCAAACCTGATAAAAGAACCAAGATCAGCAAGAACTGTATGTGAATGCGGAGATTCCTACAGTGGAAAGACAAAGAGGCCGTTATCCGTAAGATTGGCTAAACACAAAAAATGGACACATCGTGGAAAGACGTCGGAATCGGGAACTGCTGGTCACGCCTGAGCTGAGCACCATCGAATTCTAAAGGGCAATGTAAGCGTTCTACATAGAGAGGAGCATTGGTTCAAACAGAAGTCCAAGCGTTGAGATCAGGAGCGTATGGAATCGGCTCATTGCTCTTTCTAGTGCACTGCAAAGGCGCTAAAATTCACGCACCACTACACTGCGCGAAATCACATACATCACTGCAGATGGAGAAATTACATACACCATTGCACCAAGAGACATATAAAATACTAAGTAGCACCTAAGCTTGATAGAATTCACCTGAAGACTATTGCAGTGCGATCGAAACGTCGTGAAAAACCTTCAAATCCGTTAAGACGATGGACGTCCGAAATGAGACTATTCAAGTTATTACATCGTCTACTACAATCTTCAATTAAACCCGACAATTCAAAAGTTAAACTACATGATTTTTCAAGATTGTAGCCATCTTCATTGAATTTTATTGGTAGAAACAAAAATAACGCCGGTGGAAAAAAACGGAGTTGCTGGAGAAGAGTTCGGACTTTCCTGATTTGCATTTGGTCGCGGTATAAGCTAAGTGAAACTTTCATTAATTTATACAGCCAGAATTCTAAATCACTTGAATTGAATATTCTTTATATTCACAGTCTTATAATTATAATCAAATTCAGGAAGCCACGGTGATAACACAATCATTTGATAACAAGAAACTAAGTTGAATTTTGATCGATCTGTCCATGCACTATTAATTTGGAGTTAAGCTCAATGTTGGAAACGATAAGTCTGAAGGATATTATTTGACTTGACTACAGAACAATTTCTATAATGTTTTGGCTAGTCTTCTAGAACTATCCTTCAAGATTTACCCAAATTTACCTATTGGAGATTCATTACCAACACTCTAACTACAGTTGAAGCACACAATTTTGGATCATAAATCTATCGGTAATTGAAGTTTTAACTTAATATAAGCATATTTATCAATGTGTAGACTGTATTCTTTGTAAAAGTTATAAAAAAAGTTGAAAAACCATTGAAAAAGATACTGAGTAGAAAAGTTTCTAATAAAGGTTAGTAAATTCTTCAAAGGTATAAAAACTCTATTAAAAGTCGTAACTGAAATTTTGTTTTCTTGATTGTAACTTCCAAAATACTATAATCGGTAAAAATACACATCTTAATATTTTTTTATTTATTACCAACTAATTGTTAAGGATTAACATTATATAGTAATGTTTGACGTAAACCTAAATATTTTCATAAAATATTTACCATTATATTTTTAAACAGAAATTATACCCCAAGATACACCACTGGAAGGTGCCTGGTCAGAATTTTAAATCCCTTAACAATGGCCTACCGGGTGGCACTACCTAGCGAATGAAGAAAACAATTGTTTTGCTATTTTAATGAAGGTTCTAAAACAAAATTTGCACCAGCCTTTCTGTATGGATTTTGCATACTAAATGAAGGTTTATTACGGACTATAGAAAAACTCTGCATACATAATATTTTATCACCATATTTCAACTTCAAGCGCATATGAAGCGAGTTTGTGATCTCGCCCATTAGAGTTCCCTGTTTTGGAAGAGAGAGATACTGCGAGTGAATAAAAAAAAACTTTATTTAGAAGGTCGTTATTAAGAACCCCCGGCCATTTACAAATACGAAGGTAATATATGAGTGGAATGACACTTTTATCACTTATAGGTTGATAATTCATAATATATGTTACACTCCTTCGATCAAGAGAACTCTCCGAAAAAAAGTTGCCAGTCAGCACTCTCACCACTAACTCGCAAGTCGAACTTCTTAAGCAACCGTTGACGTTGTAGATCGTAAATCTATTTCCCGATAAATATCGATAATTGTAACATTTGCAATTATCTACACATAACATATTCAATGGGCTTTTTCAGTCGGGACAATAAAACTTGGCGGGCGCCGTATATAGGCTTGTAGGTAATTAGTTTTATTGACACGTTTCTCAATTGTCAATGAAGAAGAAATAGATGTTTCGAGTTTGTAATGCCGTTCGTTTTTATGAAATTGGTAGATGATCCGTATACTGAGGTATATTTTATAAGTCGTTTATAAAACACATTATTTACAATTTTCACGAAATCAAGAAAAATATCGGACCTTGTCAAACCCCAAAAAAAATATTTTTACATTTCTCGGTATTTCTATGATTTTTCTTCGATATGAAAAAAATATGTAATAATAATAATAATAATAATAATAATAATAATAATAATAATAATAATAATAATAATAATAATAATAATAATAATAATAATAATAATAATAATAATAATAATAATAATAATAATAATAATAATAATAATAATAATAATAATAATAATAATAAATAATAAGCAGGGTAGGTCAAACAACACCAGCAATGACCTTGGTGAGTGGCGCCACCACTTAACCCAGCCTAGGATGCAAAATCGGACCGGCAGCTTAAGCGCATCCGGGAGGAAAAAAGCAAACACTTCCTCTGGTGTCGGCCGTGTTCCTGCTAGGCTAACCCCCTCGCAGGATCATACTCTGGTTCCCAGAAGGAGGAGACAGGGCCCCCACAACCGACCTCATCCGGATGGAGGTCAACGGCAAGGTGGTGGGGCCCAAATCGATGGACAGCCTAATGACGACCTACGCAATGGACAACGTTCTGAGTGGACAGACGGAATGAGAGACGGCCTTCTGCGTTGCTATGAGAGTAGCGAGCCCGGCCGAAGGGGATACATGGCGCGAATGCATGCTCTGTGGTGCGTGGCACACCCAGAGTATGCCGCATTTTCCGCACAAAATCTGCGGGATTATGTATCTCACCTTCGTAGCCGTGGCTACGTGAGACCGCCTCCTAGGCAGGTTAACGAAGTGGCCGAAGTGGCAGAAGTGCCACGAGTCGAACCAGCCGAAGAGGTGGCAGGTATCAATATTCCACCAACAGAGATTATCAGAACACGCAGGGTGCTCCGCACTTCGAAGCCCCTGAAGCCTCAAGACTGGCTCGAGGGGGCAGAAGTGCCACGAGTCGAACCAGTGCTTTCTCGTGCGGATACGCAGAATAATGCGTCTTCGACTAGAAGGCATGAGAGACGCATACAAAGATGGAAGCCATAATCAAGTCGGCGAGACAACACGCATCTCGTATCCAATGTGTGATGGACTACGTAGTGGCCAATAGGCCATTTACGCTAACGGTGCGGCGAATCGCAGCTAAGTTGCGACGAGTCCATCACACATTGAATCAAGGAGTGCTGTTAACCATCAAACAACACTGCCTTGATAGGATACGAATGCTAGTGGCTGCCAAAAAGTCACTAGTACGGCGAGCGAGAGGAATCGCGGAAAACAAACAGTTCCGCGAGAAACCCTCTCGCTTATTCCAGCAACCGACGCGTGTTGTGGAAAACCCGCCGACCGCTGATCAGGTGGAAAACTTCTGGAAGGAGATTTACGAATATCCGCAGCCACTCAACATAGACACTCCAGCCCTGACGCAGTTTGGAGCCTTCTGTAGAAGGTTTCAGCAGCCTCATCCTAATGAACTGCGCCAACCGATAACCCCGGAAGAAGTTCGGAAAGCTCTACAGGGCTCGAAGAACTTCGCTGCTCCAGGCCCAGACGGGTTGAGCAACCTGTGGTGGAAAAAGTTTCCTAGTACCCACCACCACTTAGCCAGAGTTTTCAACTCGTGGCTCAGTGGAGAGCAGCAGATTCCGGCTTGGTTTGTCGAAGGGCGAACCGTAGTAATCCCCAAAAACGGAGATTTGTCTGATCCCAAAATTGACAGATCGATAACATGCTTGAACACGTGTTACAAATTGTTTACGCGCATTTTGTACACGCGAATACCCTCGCAGTTGACACGGTGTACGAACGGATATATGAGCAGAAAGTGTCAAAGAGAGGTGTTGCTGGCTGCAAGAGAACCTGCTTATCGATAGATGTATCACGCAGGACTCCGTGCAGTATAAGCCAACCTTTCGATGGCCTGGATCGATTACCGCAAGGCGTTTGATTCAACATCGCATGAGTTGATCTTGCATTTGCTCAGATGCCTTGCGGTACCCGATCAAATAGTGAGATGCATTGAACAGTTGATACCACTCTGGAGGACTCGCTTCACCATAACATCAGGTGGAGCCAAAGTCCAAACGGAGCAGGTTATCTTCAGGAGAGGTGTGTTCCAAGGGATTCCCTCAGCCCCTCCTTTTGCATCTCACTTATGCCATTATCCGTTGCGCTCAGAAAAACCCGTGGTTACAACTGTGGCACCCCCGGAGACCGAAGGCATAAGGTCACCCATTTATTTTATATGGATGACCTGAAGCTTTATGCTTCGGGTGAGGCAGATCTGCAGCAATCTCTGAGGGTGGTGCAAGAGTACACGCATGCTATCGGTATGGAATTCGGGATGGATAAATGTGCACTGGTTCATCTCAGAAGAGGACGATGCGAGGATTACGGAGAGGACGCGCAACTGGTAGATGGAAGCATCCTCCGCCATCTGGATGCCGGAGAGGCGTATACCTACCTAGGAGTGCAACAACGTTGCACCCAAGAGGTAGTGGCGGTTAAAAACGCTCTCCGCGGCAAGTATCAGCAGAAACTCCGGCAGATCTGGTCATCAGAACTGTCGGGCATAAACAAAGTTTCTGCCACCAACATGCTTGCCGTTCCAATACTAATCTACTCCTTTGGGGTAGTGAAGTGGACCCTGGAAGAGCTGCGCGTAATCGACGTGAAGACTCGCAAAATGATGGACCTACATCGTAGTTTGCATCCGAAATCGTCCGTTCCACGGTTGTACCTCCCCCGAAAACAGGGAGGCCGTGGACTTCTGAGTTTGGAGTGTCTACACAACAGGATGGTGCTGGATGGAGCCTGTAAAGTCATCAGGAGCTTGATCCCTTTCTGCATGGTCAAAGACCATGAGATCACAGGAAAGGAGCGTTTCTTTTAAGGCAGCAGTCCGTGCAGCCGATGAACTTGGTCTTGTATTCGACACCGAGCGGGATATCCAAGACTCTATCACCGAGTTGGAGCCCGCTCGACGGAGAGTCACCATAAAAGCTGCAGAGAATACTGTACATCTGCAGTTCCACAAGGATAAGCCGATGCATGGAATTTTCTTCAAACATATTGAAGACCACGGCTTATCCGAAAGTCTGACCTTTGCTTTCCTTAGGTCAGGTGGACTCAAGTCGGAGACTGAGGGATTCATCATGGCTTGCCAGGATGGTGTCTTCAACACTCTCGTGTATCGAAGCCGCGTGATGGGTATAGAGGTCCCTGACACGAGATGCAGGGCCTGCCGTGGAGCGCCTGAGACCATCATGCACTTGCTGTCAGCATGTACAGCATATGCGGTCTCAGCCTATATCCATCGTCATAACGCGGCGTTACGAGTGCTGTATTACCATCTACGACACTCGTACGGTATTGATGAGACACCAGTGCTGCCATACGCTCCGGGGGATATTGAGTCTGTTGTGGAGAATGAGAAGTGCCGAATTTATTGGAACTACTCATTCCCCACCCTCAGGCAAATACAAGCCAACAAGCCTGACGTAGTCCTCTTCGACCGCGAGCAGAAAACGATATACGTTATAGAGTTTTCGGCTCCGGGCGAGACGAATATCATACGAAAAGAGGATGAGAAACGGACGAAGTATCGAGATTTACTCTTCGAGCTCCGCAGACTCTATCCAGACCATTCTGTGAAGATAGTGGTTCTGATAATAGGGGCCCTTGGTGGAATGATGCCAACGCTACTCCCAAACCTGGAAATTATACCGGCATGCCGTAAATCGGCAAAATCTCTAGCCGGCCGCATGCAGAAGGCAGTCATTCTCGGATCGTTACGTCTGCTCAGGGCACATGATTTCGGACCCAATGATCTCTCACCTCACGGATGTGGGGAGAGGTCATTGGTTTATGTAACCAGCACGCCCTTCCGAATGGGTCGGAGCTTCGGAAGTTAGGGCCTGACTGGAAGTGTTTAGAACGAAAAATAATAATAATAATAATAATAATAATAATAATAATAATAATAATAATAATAATAATAATAATAATAATAATAATAATAATAATAATAATAATAATAATAATAATAATAATAATAATAATAATAATAATAATAATAATAATAATAATAATAATAATAATAATAATAATAATGTAGTCCTCTTCGACCGCGAGCAGAAAACGATATACGTCATAGAGTTTTCGGCTCCGGGCGAGACGAATATCGTGCGAAAAGAGGACGAGAAACGGACGAAGTATCGAGATTTACTCTTCGAGCTCCGCAGACTCTATCCAGACCATTCTGTAAAGATAGTGGTTCTGATTATAGGGGCCCTTGGTGGAATGATGCCAACGCTACTCTCAAACCTGGAAATTATACCGGCATGCGGCGGACCCAATGATCTCTCACCTCACGGGTGTGGGGAGAGGTCATTGGTTTATGTAACCAGCGCGCCCTTCCGAATGGGTCGGAGCTTCGGAAGTAAGGGCCTGACTGGTAGTGTTTAAAAACGAAAATAATAATAATAATAATAATAATAATAATAATAATAATAATAATAATAATAATAATAATAATAATAATAATAATAATAATAATAATAATAATAATAATAATAATAATAATAATAATAATAATAATAATAATAATAATAATAAGGCATAAGGTCACCCATTTATTTTATATGGATGACCTGAAGCTTTATGCCTCGGGTGAGGGAGATCTGCAGCAATCTCTGAGGGTGGTGCAAGAGTACACGCATGCTATCGGTATGGAATTCGGGATGGATAAATGTGCAATGGTTCATCTCAGAAGAGGACGATGCGAGGATTACGGAGAGGACGCGCAGCTGGTAGATGGAAGCATCCTCCGCCATCTGGATGCCGGAGAGGCGTATACCTACCTAGGAGTGCAACAACGTTGCACCCAAGAGGTAGTGGCGGTTAAAAACGCTCTCCGCGGCACGTATCAGCAGAAACTCCGGCAGATCTGGTCATCAGAACTGTCGGGCATGAACAAAGTTTCTGCCACCAACATGCTTGCCGTTCCAATACTAATCTACTCCTTTGGGGTCGTGAAGTGGACCCTGGAAGAGCTGCGTGCAATCGACGTAAAGACTCGCAAAATGATGCACCTACATCGTAGTTTGCATCCAAAATCGTCCGTTCCACGGTTGTGCCTCCCCCGAAAACAAGGAGGCCGTGGACTTTGAGTTTGGAGTGTCTACACAACAGGATGGTGCTGGATGGAGCCTGTAAAGTCATCAGGAGCTTGGATCCCCTTCTCTGCATGGTCAAAGACCATGAGATCGCAGGGAAAGGAGCGTTTATTTTTAAGGCAGCAATCCGTGCAGCCGATGAACTTGGTCTTGTATTCGACACCGAGCGGAATATCCAAGACTCTATCACCGAGTTGGAGCCCGCTCGACGGAGAGTCCACATAAAAGCTGCAGAGAATACTGTACATCTGCAGCTCCACAAGGATAAGCCGATGCATGGAATCTTCTACAAACACATTGAAGACCACGGCTTATCCGAAAGGCTGACCTTTGCATTCCTTAGGTCAGGTGGACTCAAGTCGGAGACTGAGGGATTCATCATGGCTTGCCAGGACGGTGTTTTCAACACTCTCATCTACCGAAGCCGCGTGATGGGTATAGAGGTCCCTGACACGAGATGCAGGGCCTGCCGTGGAGCGCCTGAGACCATCATGCACTTGCTGTCAGCATGTACAGCATATGCGGTCTCAGCCTATATCCATCGTCATAATCGGGCGTTACGAGTGCTGTATTATCATTTACGACACTCGTACGGTATTGATGAGACACCGGTGCTGCCCTACGCTCCGGGGATATTGAGTCCGTTGTGAGAATGAGAAGTGCCGAATTTATTGGAACTTACTCTTTCCCTACCCTTAGGTAATTGCAAGCCGACGAGCCTGATGTAGTTCTCTTCGACCGCGAGCAGAAAAGGGTATACGTCATAGGGTTTTCGGGTCCGGGCGAGGTGAATATCGTGCGAAAAGAGGACGAGAAACGGACGAAGTATCGAGATTTACTCTTCGAGCTCCGCAGACTCTATCCAGACCATTCTGTAAAGATAGTGGTTCTGATTATAGGGCCCTTGGTGGAATGATGCCAACGCTACTCTCAAACCTGAAATTATACCGGCATGCCGTAAATCAGCAGAATCTCTAGCCGGCCGCATGCAGAAGGCAGTCATTCTCGGATCGTTACGTCTGCTCAGGACACATGATTCTCGGACCCAATGATCTCTCACCCCACGGGTGTGGGGAGAGGTCATTGGTTTATGTAACCAGCGCGCCCTTCCGAATGGGTCGGAGCTTCGGAAGTTAGGGCTTGACTGGTAGTGTTAAAAACAAATAATAATAATAATAATAATAATAATAATAATAATAATAATAATAATAATAATAATAATAATAATAATAATAATAATAATAATAATAAAATAATAATAATAATAATAATAATAATAATAATAATAATAATAATAAACATAATAATAATAAAAAATAATTTTATTACAATAAGATGGACAATAGTTGTACAGTATCTCTTACAACATGGTTGTGAATAAGGAATATACCACGAGGCAGTTTTCACCGCTTGTTTGTGGACGTATTCAAACATGGATATACTTACATTCATTCAATATGTATAATATATATATATATATAATTACAAATATAACAATAAATAAAAAAATTATAAAAAACAAAAAGGAATTAGCACAAGCACTCAAAAATTTCAGTACGACATTGATAATAATAATAATATTCATCAGATTTTTAAGAAATTATTAATAAATTATATTCACTATGCTATGTTCACTTACTTATTTAAGGTCTAATAATATAGAATATGAAAAATAGATGTAGGTGAAGGTGTTAAAATGTAGAGAAGTTAACATGTTCAAATATTGATATATCAAAATATTAAAATATATATGTAAAAAGTCTTTATGTAGATGTAGGTAATCATTATTGTGTTGTTCATAACGTATGAGTTATAATTGTAAATTACAGAATATGCTCCTAAAATGTATAGTATAAAGATATACAAATGTATAAATAAAAATTTTTTGTATGAGATATGGGAATATTTTTTTTTATGTATCGATTACTTCATGAATTTTTTGCCTAGGATTTTCGATGATATATTTTTTTAATTGTGTTTTGGATTTTTTCATTTGTTTCTCTTCTTTCAGATTCTCTGGTAATACATTAAAGACCTTTGGTCCTAGATAACTGTAAGTCCTCTGGCATATTGATTTGTGAACAAACGGAATTTGATACAGGTTTTGACCTCTGGTATTTTTCTGGTGGTTTTTCCTAATTAATTCATGCTTATTTACAAACTGATGTATTGCTAGGCTCCTAAAATTTAATTGTTTTATGTCCATTATTTTTGTTTCTTGATGTAGAAGTTCAGTAGGATAACGTGGCGATTTTTTATATATTATTTTTATTATTCGTATCTGTACTTTTTCAATTTTGCTTAGGTGTACGTTCATTCCAGCTCCCCATCCTATGATTCCATATTTCAAATGGAGTTCGAATAGTGTATAGTATAAAGTTCTCAATTGGTTTTCTTCTAGTATTTTTGTGAGTTGTTTTATCTTATACACCACGCATCTTAGTTTCTTGAGGAGAAAGTTGGTTTGGTGGTCCCATTTCAGGTGGCTGTCTATTTTTATCCCTAAATATTCCATAGAGTTCGAACAGTTTATTTGTGATTCATCTTGGATGCTAATTGTATTGAAGTTAGGAAGTTGTGACCTATAGCTGCAGAAAGGCACGTAGAACGTTTTCTGTAGATTAATTGATAATAATTTATTATCAAGCCATCTTTTGATGAGAGGATCTAATTCTACCTTGTTTTTTAATTGCTCCCATGATTCTTCTTCGTATAAGATGACCGTGTCGTCTGAAAAACTGATGATTTTTCCTTCAGATTGCACCATGAATAGGTTGTTCAGGTATATCGTGAACAGCACTGGTCCCAACACTGTTCCTTGTGGGACCCCACATTCTACAATTTTTTTGCTGCTGTGTGAGTCTTGTATTTTCACTTATTGGGTTCTGTTTGTTAGGTACGATTTGAAGAGTGATTGTGCAGTATCTCTCACTCCTATGCTTTCGAGAGTTTCTATTAGTATCTGGTGGTTGAGGGATGTGTTCCTACGAAGTTCGAAATGAAACTCCAATACATTTCAGAAAACATCCTAGAATCAGTTGATCAGTACCCATTGTGTAGGCAGTCGTGAGATGAATAATTAAGTATGAGGCTCCTGATTTTACCTTCATAAGTTATTATTAAGTACCATTCGGCTATGCCGAACTTGAGTACACTTCCCACCCAATCAAAAAGATCCAATCCAAAAATGTATTGATCGATATCCAACAGATAGCTGTAGAAAATGTATCAAAATTTTTGGTGATACCGTTACATGTCTACAATCAACTGAATATCATCCAGTATTCAATAACTTTTTAATAACTATTTCCTACCAAAAGAAAAAAAATTCTAACTCAGATAATTGGTTAACGAAAAAATGGTGTTGTGCTAGCTGGTACAGCCGTTCCATAATTTTTTATTACGCAAAGTTAGGAAGATGATTCAAATTTTTCACTTTTTAATTCCTAACTCTCAAGGGGGGTCCACATTTGATGACATGTTACATAACGTTGCTATTTAACATGTTATATGTTGAAAAACCGGGACACGTCCACATTATAAATTTAGTAATCATGAATCCGTATGGCAAGAAAGAGGCTCTGCTCGCAGCAGCGGCGGGCATAATAATTTTTGAAGACAGTGAAAGAAAGACGTAGCCTACAAGCAAGATCCAGATATAGTGGAGCGCGGCCATTAGAAGATCTAAAAAATGATTATTATCGTGCCTCGCCAAATTGGGGATTAGAATACAGGGGGCTTTGAAAAAATCTCAACTTCTTCTTTCTCCAAATTCATACTTTTGGAAATTTCTATCCATGCATCATGCTTTTTTTGTTTCACTTCCATAATGCTATATTGTCCCTATATAACTCAATTAGTATGCAGGTCTGTTCTTCGCTCCACTCCATTATAATAATAATTGATGACCACAAAGTAATGAAGTAAATAATACGAGCAGTTAAACAAATATTGCAAGTTTGGAAGCGTTGTACTATGTTACGATAGCAATGTTACCTAACATCTTCTGATAATTACCGACTAGAAATGGATACATCTAGCAAGTTATATAGCAGCCAAATTAGCTAAATATGATTTAAAAAGATGAAACATATGTCGTATAACCTTGCTTTATAACAGTGTTATATAGCAAGTGTGGACCCTCCTTCAGATAGTATATGACAAGTTCGGATTCAACCGATATTGTTGAAGTTTGAGACAAAATCCCTTGCTATACCAGAAGTTTTAAAACTTTCTTACAATACAATCAGCATTATATTTCTATGACAAAATGTGCAAATTCTCGATAATTTTCAGGTAAAATACGGAATAACTATAATCTATTTATCGATTGCAGCAAAAACCACTACAAAATTTTAATTAATTCTCGAAATTAAATAAATGATATATCCGGTGTCGAATCCCTATAACGTTGGTATGCTATTTGATCATACAAACAGAAACGAATTGAAATATGAAAAACTAATTGGAAGAAATCGGGAGATTCGTTCTAATGAATATATTTTTTCAGTTTACTTCGCTGGAAAAATCAAACTAATAATTATTACAGAACCTCAAATACATATTAATACATAGAAATGTTTTCGAAACTTTCTATATATTTGTCTAATAACTTCAACACAATCGAAGTGAAATGAACAAGAAATATTTTTTTAAATCATTTGATCATTTTTTAGAAATTGTACGGTTGTACTGGAGAAGATTTCTAATAGAAATTACAACAGAACCAGAAAATGCTAATTAATATATCGAAACTGAACTATTTAATAACTTCAGCACAATCATATAAAATTAACGGAAAATGCTTTTTTGTTTATAATTTTTTTTAAATAGTATGGTTGTCCTGGGAGAAATTAAGCACAGAAATTATAACAGACCTCGAAAATATTTGTCTACTATTTGATAGCTCCAGCACAATCACTCAAAATGGAGGGAGACTGATTTGTTCTTTATTATTTTTCAGAAATAGTCAAATTGTGCTGGAAAAAATTTCGCATAGAAATTATAACAAGGCCAGAAAATGCAGATGATTACATGAAAATTACTTTTCGTGACTATAATGTATAATAACAACACAGTCACATGAAATAAATACGAACTTTTTGAATCATTTTCCAAAAATAGTACGGTTGTGGTGGAACAGCACTATCGAATAGAAGTTAAAGAACCGGAAAATGCAAATTGATACATGAAAATTCGTTTTTCTACTCCCGTAATATAATATGAGAATTAAATATCTGCTACCGATTCATTAATATTGTCCATTTTAACACGGATTTTCATTTCGAAACAGATTTTGGCCAATAAAAACACGTACTTTTCATTATGAAACGAATTTTCGGCCTATAGAAAAACGTACTTGGGGATAATCAAGTGGTATGTTTCTAAAAACTTGTTTGACATTTCATTTTAATTGACTTCAATCACAATGCGTCAAAAGTACCTATAAGTATGTCGAGCAGTGAATAATTATCTTGTACACCACCAGAAATTCTTATATTTATCTTATTATTTATTGGTCGTAGAAAAAATAGTGTATGCAACGATCCTGTAATGGCTACACAGTTTACGACACGAGCCGAAGGCGAGTGTCGTAACTTACCTCGTGCTCATGTATTAATAGCTATCATTACATGATCGTTGCATAATATACTATTTCGCGACTCTACTATTTAATAACTCGAGCACAATCTATATACTTGAATGCAAATGGTACAATCCACAGGAGTATATTAAAATCTTCTTGCATTGGGAGAATTCCTAGGAATAGTGAATAACCTGCATAAATAAAAATAGCAACCGTTCAACACCCAAAAATCGTTCTAAAACTGAGATAAATATAAATGGTTCTTTGAGAAAGCCCTCATCCACAATTTCCTTCAAAATTGAATTGAAAAAATCGTTATTCGACTATTCAACTAGAAATTATTCGATTCCTTTTCCATTCTGAAGAGTTATATTTTACTCATATTTTTAGGTTTGTTCAGAATACCTGAGTATTTTATTTACTCTGAAAAAAATCAGGAATAACAATTAATTCCATATCAACATAATACCACGAAATTTGTCAAATGATGCGCTTTATCCAGATAGTCCGCTGAATTCCTATGACAACCACAGTAGCGGTTTCGATAATTAATTTAACAGTAAATAAACTTCCTGCATACTTGGTTTTGATAAGAATTCCTTTGTTTTTTTATCTATGAACTCACCGACAAGTCCAGACTAGCAACTTCAACCAATGATATGGAAACTCACCTGAAACAAACAAAAATAAATTAGACAAAAACAAAAAACATATCTTGGAAGGTTATTATTCACACAAATGTTTTGAAATTTATTTCTAATCTCACATAATTTGGGAATATATATATATATATATATTTTCTCTAGTTTCTTGACCACATATATATTTTCTTCAAATTCTCGGAATAAAGGTCTGATTCAGTCAATTCATATAATTTTTCTTAACGAAGTTTCGACATGGTATTTGTCATAATCAGGTTGAAACACTAAAATTAAAAATATGGAGTTTGAGACATTTAACTTAACACAATATTGAAATGTATGCACTAAAATAATTCTTGAAAAACATATGGTTCGAAATATAACATGTTATTTAACTCAATATAAATATTTGTAACATTTATGAGTATTCTGTATGCACTAAAATAATTCTTGAAAAACATATGGTTCGAAATAAAAAGTATTGAGTCGAAGTTATCGGAATGGTTTGTTTATTTTTCATGCATTTTACCCTCTTCATAAGTAGGACATGGGATTGTTTATACTGAGTTCAATATATGGGCCGGACTGTATTTTTTTGGCAGCATGTATAGATCAGTTTTCATTTTGATTACTTTAAACCAATTTAAAAGAGGTTGTTATAAATCTGGCTTAAGTATTTGATATCATTTCTATTGTTAATGCTATTGGGGTCTTTTTTACTATGTATCATTTCTTGGAATGTTCTTACCTTGATTCTTTCTTTGGTCAAAATTTTAACGTTGTTGGTGTCAAACTTATGTTGATTTTCTTTTCGTGTTTTGATAAGGCTGTAATGTCGGTTTTGAGTATTTGTGGGCTTGTACTGTTTCTGCAAATATTGTTTTGTTTGACCTATAAAGGTACTTTGACAGTCTTTACATGGTATTCTATATATTGTATGAGTTTGTTTGTTTTTGGTATTTCGGTTTTAATTTTGAATAAATGGTTTTGTTCATTTTCAGTCAATGTGCAATAGTTATGTTGTGTTTTTCCATTGTTTTATTAATTTTATTCGATAGTTTGTCTATGTATGGTAAAGGTATGTATGTTGTTGTTTTTACTTCATTATAATTTTATTGTAGATCGCATGTATTCGTTTTTTATTGTTTTTTCGCAAAGTGGCTGGGGTAATTATTTTCTTTCAATATATTCTTGATTATTTCTATATTATTTTCCTGAATTTTGGGTGAGCAAGCTTTATAGCTCTGTCAGTTAAATTTGGAATAAAATTTTTTTGTAACTATAAGTGCGTTTGACAAATAGTTAGTGTAACGATTTGATGCATTTGGTTTAATAAACCAGTTTGTGAAAATTTTCCAGTATTGTCGTGTATTATTGTTGTGTCGAGAAAGTTTATTTGTTTTTCTATTTCTTTTTCTATTGTAAATTTCAATCTAGGATGATATTTATTAAATTTTTCTAGAATTTCATCAACTTTGTCAATAGGGATACAGGTTAAACAATCGTCTACATATCGTTTAAAGAAAGAAAATCAACAACTATACTATGAACGATTTTTCCAAACACTGAAAGAATAACAGAAGGAAAAAATTGAAAACTTACAAACAAAAAATAAATCTTCTCAAAAAATAGAACTTAATGAAAATTTGATAGAAAACCTAACTGACACAAATATTCCTGAAGAGGTTTTATATACCTTGAGTCTTGGTCAAAATTTCAACTACGAAAATAGGGAAATCCCTACAGAATCGATAATTGCAAATTTGGAATCTGGAATTACCTATCAAACGAGCGAAAATCAGAATGAAATCAGACACAAAATCAATAACATCATTACCAACTTGAAAACCAGTTTTGAAAAACGAACAAAAAATTCAAAAAATATCTTCAACAAACTTTTAATAAAAACTAAAACTTTTTAAAGGAAAATACCGAATTACTTATACTCAGGGCTGATAAAACTAACAAAATAGTAATTATGCAAATATCTGAATACAGAGAAAAACTAGAAAATTTGCTAATTGATAAAACCACATATAGAAAAGAGAGATTCAACCCCACAGAAAAACTTCAAGCGAAAGTTAATAAATTAGTAAATAATTGGTTCTCGTCAACCCTTATAGATCAGGTAACAAAAAACAAAATGGGATCTCCAGTTGCTGCAACAGTAGCAAATCTGGTTATGGAGTATGTTGAAGAAAATATCATCAAATCACTAACATTCAAACCAATATTCTTTAAACGATATGTAGACGATTGTTTAACCTGTATCCCTATTGACAAATTGATGAAATTCTAGAAAAATTTAATAAATATCATCCTAGATTGAAATTTACAATAGAAAAAGAAATAGAAAAACAAATAAACTTTCTCGACACAACAATAATACACGACAATACTGGAAAAATTTTCACAAACTGGTTTATTAAACCAAATGCATCAAATCGTTACACTAACTATTTGTCAAACGCACCCCTTAGTTACAAAAAAAAATTATTCAAAATTTAACTGACAGAGCTATAAAGCTTGCTCACCCAAAATTCAGGAAAAAAAAAAAATTGTATAGAAAATAATAAAATTAATAAAACAATGGAAAAACACAACATAACTATTGCACATCGACTGAAAAATACGAACAAAACCATTTATTCAAAATTAAAACCAGAAATACCAAAAAACAAACAAACTCATACAATATATAGAATACCATGTAAAGACTGTCAAAGTACCTATATAGGTCAAACAAAACAATATTTGCAGAAACGAGTACAAGCCCACAAATACTCAAAAACCGACATTACAGCCTTATCAAAACACGAAAAAGAAAATCAACATAAGTTTGACACCAACAACGTTAAAATTTTGACCAAAGAAAGGAATCCAAGAGTAAGAACATTCCTTGAAATGATACATATTAAAAAAGACCCCAATAGCATTAACAATAGAAATGATATCAAAAACTTAAGCCAGATTTATAACAACCTCTTTTAACTTTGTTTAAAGTAATCATAATGAAAACTGATCTTTACATGCTGCCAAAAAAATACAGTCCGGCCCATATATTAGAACTCAATATAAACAATCCCATGTACCTACTTATGAACTTAAGCCAGATTTATAACAACCTCTTTTAACTTTGTTTAAAGAAATGCATGAAAAATAAACAAACCATTCCCTGATAACTTCGACGAAGGTCACACTCCACAATAACCTTCGTAGATGGAACGCAAAACTCAAATAAAATAATTTGTAAGTGAATACTCATAAATGTTACAAATATTTATATTGAGTTAAATAACATGTTATATTTCGAACCATATGTTTTTCAAGAATTATTTTAGTGCATACATTTCAATATTGTGTTAAGTTAAATGTCTCAAACTCCATATTTTTTATTTTAGTGTTTCAACCTGATGATGACAAATACCATGTCGAAACGTCGTTAAGAAAAATTATATGAAATGACTGAATCAGACCTTTATTCCGAGAATTTGAAGAAAATATATATATATATATATATATATATATATATATATATATATATATATATATATATACATGGTGAAATCTTACTTCTTGCACAACCACCAACAGTTAGTCGATGAAAAAAATAAAAGAAAAAGTCCTTACTAAGCCACAAAAAAATGTGGCAAAATATGTCTTAGCTACCAAAATTCACACATTGTAGATACCGATCTCTACTTCCAGAAGCCGTTTACAGAATTCGAATACGACAATTTTCCTTAAATCGGCGCATTTTGCAAGATAATCCCTTAAACTGTTAAAAACGCGATTGTGCAAAAACTACACATCGGTCAAAAAGTATCTTGCGTACAGTTGAACTACATGTTATTATCTATCATTTTCCGAAGATTGTTTGTCCAGTTTTCTCGGATTTTCTCAGCTAAGAATGATCCGATCCGTTCGCACAAAAACAGTTTTGTAGGTTTTTGAATTCTCTACAAAAGTCCCATTGAGTATGAAGCGATTCCTCCAATATTTTTTAAGATATTTGTAAAAAAAAACAAAAAAGTGCTCGTTTTCTACAATATTCCTTGTTAAAATAATTCCACAAAACGATTTTGCTGGTGCCGACACCAGAGTTTCCATCTATTATCTTTTAAAAGGTAGTATAGGCTATTCGCGTCTTTATTTAAGTGAGAAAAAAAACCTCTATTGGTTGGCCTACAGCGTCTAGCCAGTCTTCAAAGTTATCGTTATTGCTGAAATTAAAATAGTTGACTAAATGAAACCATTTGATCCAACAGTTTCAATTCTTAACGTTATTGCCATTACTATTGCTTAAAGAAGTTGACTGAATCAACCTTAAAAATATTAAGACCGTATAATCTAAATATTCAATTTCATAACTCAAAATCAATTCAATGTCGTAGTTTCCTTGGAGACATTCGGTAATTTCAAGACAAACTCCCATTAATCGTATTTAACCAAACACCAGCAGAAAAAAATAAGCTCGTTAATCAATTATTAAAACACGGCCATATTGGTCGATTTGGGCATAATATATGCGGGTACACAACGTATACATACATTACCAAGCTACAATGTGTTTTGATTTGGAATGATTAATTTTCCTAGAATAATGGCATTTTACGGCGTAGCAACTACTAATACGAAATATAGATTTATTTAAGCAGGTATACGAATCAAACGCTAATTTATAGGTTGTGGATAATTTCAATTATGACTGATTACCCGTTGGGTAATGGCGACGGAGATGAGTAATTATGGTGTTATTTGTGGCCGTAAAATTTGAATAACAATAAAACTAATGATATTTCAATCCAAGTTCATATTTGATTAATGCCGAGAACGTGATTTCATTAGATGAAACCATTCGACTCGGGAAAGTGGAGTTTGGTCATTTTCCACATTTTTCATATATTAAAGTGTATTATCAAATCATTCAGTTCAATTAGTTAATCTATATCTACTGTAAAATTGGAAAAATTGAACGAAGTTATTTCAATGAAGATCCTAATGGGCCATAATTTTGAACTGGAGAGTTCAAGCACTTCATTATTTTATCCCAATTGAATAAAACGTTAAGAGTACAGTGACCCCTGAAAATTAGTACCCCAATAAAGTATTTTGTGGACTAAAAGGTGGCTTGGGATGAATAGTTTGAATCAGCTATTATTTCAGATCTACTAGGTCAATTTTGAGTCCATACTGGACCCTATTCATTCTAGGTCTATATTTTTTCCAATGCTAGGAAACTACAGCACTATGATAAAGAAATGTTATTTTTATTGGAATTGCAGACTCTAATGTTTTTCAATTGTTAACAATATTGCGAACCCTTGAGTTAAAAACAAAATAGCTTACATTTTCAAACTAATGACAATACTTTGGACATGGAGTTTATTATTTAAAATGCGATATAATAATAATGATAAAAATAGCTTTATTGTCCAACAGTTTCCCATTTACAGAACAATGTAACGAAAATGCTTAATTGAAAAAATAACTGAAAAATAAACTGGAAGTAACAAATAACAAAAACAGTATACAAAAGTAGGATTTTCTCTTTACTATTATTCAGTCTGGGTACCTATGTATTTGCTATTATAATTAGTTGACGTAATGTAGTGAAAAATGTATCACAAATGGAACAAATGCTATTGAAATTTTTACCCATGGCATATATTGGTGATTTGAGTAAAATATTCGTTCTTGCTCTGGGTACTCTAAAAGGATGTGTTCGTGACAAAAAAGACGGAATGTTGAAGTCGATTTTCTCGAGGAGTGTAGGACAGTCAATCTGATTGTTCAGTTGTTCTACAGTTATAAAATCGGCACGACTACACAATTCAGTATGACTACTACCTTGCTCTGGATAAGTACTATCGATTATGGAAATTAGAAATCTTTAGAATTTTCTCCGAACTGTTTCTATGTTGAATGTATGAGACTCATAGAAGGAATTCCACACAATACTTGGATATTCCAGTTTGGAGCGAACAAAAGCAAATAATAACAGTTTTATAGATTTTAGTTTAGGTATAAAGATTTTACAGTTCCTCACTATGAAGGCATAATATTTTAGGGCTTCTGAAACTTTCTGTTAGATATGTTTGTGATCAAATAAAACACCTAAATCAGTGATAGAGTTTGAGCGTTCCCATTCAGATTCCTGGACACAATATGAAAAGTCAAACACATTTTTTTCTAGTTGCATTAAGTTTTAATTTATTGCTTTTGCAACAAGCCTGGAGAATATCTAACTGAAACTGGAGATTGATACAATCATGCATATCATCTATTGTCATCATCAAAGCACAAACTTTCACTTTTGAGGATTTCACATGAACCATTTATGAATAACAAAAATAACAGTGCTCCCATATTCGGTACCCTCGGGGACACCAGATGTAGTTAGATAAGTTTCGGACTTATAACCATCATGCTCCCTGCAATATAAGTATGACTTAGTTAGGTGCCTAGCATCAGTTAAAAAACCAAATAATTTTTGTAGCAAAACACCATGGTCTATTTTATCGAAGGCCTTCGAGAAGTCTGTAAATGACATCGACTTGGCCATTTTTATCTAATGCTCCTTAACAATCCTTAGCCAGAAAAGATGGAATAATCTCTGGACAAAGTCATTTTGGCTTTGAACTTTTTGATAGCAAACATGACTTCGCTTGTGGTGTATACTATTTTTCTTTACAGCTGGTCGAAAGTACATTACTACTTAAATTTTTTATTATTTATTAAAAACAATTTCCAGCTGAGAGCTCGTTGCGCTGTAATGTTTAACTTTGGCTTCTCGCTTCATACCAGCGCCTCTTTCGGATACTCACAAAGCTTAAATATTTGCTCCCGCTTTTCGTCTCTCCCTTTCTCACTTTCTTGCGTATAATCTCATCTATCTCGGTGTACAATAAAAATATTTGCTGCCGGTTTGCGGTGGGCGTGGTCTGTCGATGTTACCGATGTGTAAATGCAAGGCTTTCTACTTCGATGGAGAACCCAACTAACATTATAGGAAAATTATACCAAGCAGAGGGGTAAAATGGTTCGAAGAAGTCCGAATTTACCTATTTCTGACCAAATATTTCACTTTCAACTACTAACTAACTCCAAAGTTATAATTCGAGTTATAAAAACCGTAACTGAGACCACCGGATCTCCTTCAAAAATAATAAACTCAATAGGCGTAGTGCATAGTATGAAATTACTTGTTATGAACTTCAAGTATACCTTCACAGCCTCATGGGTCAATAGAGTTATTTATTAGGTTAAATTTCACCTAAAGGTGACCAGCCAAATGTGTTCAAAATACTTGAACTTTCAGGGAATACTTTCTTGTAAATATTAACTTAATTATTACCTCATGTATGTTCACATAGTCAGGGAATAAACAAGTCGGTAAACAGGTTTACTATACACTCTACATTACCTATTTTGGCACCAATTAAGTAGCCTGGGCATTTGTCCTAGTTTATACCTACTGTTTCACAACGAGGGCGAGATTACTACATTATTTTTCTTATAAGACCAAATGTCTACAACGAAGTCAAAGTTACCAAAAATGAATTCCTCAAAGTAACTTGGTCTATTATCAGATATTGACGCTCGAATCGTTTCGGATGAGCATGACATGATACAATTCACTCTCCTCAAATAATTTATTTTGGAGATGAATTTTAGAAATCTATAAATTGCCAAGTAGAAATTCGAATAGAATTAATAAACTATACAAGTATACCACCACCAACTACCAGAATGGGAATATAATCTGAACCTACACTTCCCAGAGTCCAAAGATCAGAGCCATCATATTACTTATGTGGTACATAAGAATATTCTACTATGTGCTCCACGTCTTTTAATGACTTCAACTATTTCAAAACATTCATAATCCATTTTTATGAATAATATATGGAAGAAAATAACTGTTAACCATCGAAGGAGGCAATACAAAACAGGCTTATGTTAGGTTATGTCGGTAATGGACAGAATGAATGCATGGATAACTGCGTTCAACAAGCTTCGTCTGTCGCCAGCGGTAAACTACTGCCGTGACGATTTCAATGATACGACAAAATGAAATTCAATGAAGTTGGTCCATCTGAAGCAAATGGGTGAAAAAATTCATTGAATAAAGTGCAAGAAAACGAAAGCAAATAGCAAAACAATAAAAGATTGATGTGTTGAAACGATGACTTCGAAAATTTCAACACTAATCATGCGGCGTCCGGAAACGTCGAAATTTTGAGAGGTAGTCACAATTGGCAAACAAATTGAATTATATATTTCCGAGCACGGCATTCTGCAAAGTTAGCATTCTAAGAGTACTTTCAGACTATGCGGAACGCGGCCATGTCAAACTACAATTTTCGAGCCAATCACTACACACCATTTGATATTTAAAATTTATTATCCACGATCCACGATTCCAATCCAACCAGAGAACGGAACGTATAGACATATCGCATGAAAAAACATCCCATAACAAATTTGTATTTCATCACGTGACCACAATGTAAAAGGGTCTGAAATCCCAAAATAAGGAAAATGGAATTCAAAGTCAGGAATAAAGGTTACTTTCGACTTTGCGTGAAGCCTATGTGTTCTCAAAATTGAAATTTTAGGAAAATGCGACTTAAAGGTCCCATATGGAATAGACGCCATATTTTTTCGCTTGAAGCGTTTCGGCCATTGCAAAAATGATCCATAATTCTCTTGAATCGACTATATTTTGATCATAGTGAAAAAAGTGGTGTATATGATATGTATACTTCATCTATGAAATTAGTTTCTGCAGTGTTTGATGAAAAAAGTTGAGGGAGTACACTTAATTTTATGAATTTTTTCCATACAAATTTGATATTTTGAAGGGGCCCACTTGTTTAACATGAGTAAAATTCAAAATTATCACAGAAAAGTTTGTATCGCAAATAAAATCCGAACTAGATGTGAATGCGAAACCATCACTTGCATACATCATTCTCTGGTGTACGTTTCTTGACAGTTCTTTTTTCATACGCCATGTTCATCTTCAAAGCTTTCACGAATTAAGATGTAGGTTGAGATACACAATATGCTGTAAACATTTATTATCATATTCTAACCTTCTACTGTTTGTTTTGTTTTAATATAGTGTTCATAACCTAAAATAGGTGGAAATGACTAAATTTTTACCATCAGTCGACTATTCTGAAGGCATTTTTACCTATTTATAAATTCAACTCATTAGGCAAAATGTCTTGATTGCACAGTCTTCGACTTCTGAATTACTTCCATTTTCTTCCCCATATTGGTAAATTCTAGGTAATAATAACGTAAGAATTACCTTCGCCAATTTGGGCGCTGACCTATTTGAAGGTCGAAATGACGTAAATTTTACTCAGAATGTTTGAGGGTTGAGTGGAAGAACAAGTTCTGCGATGTTCATCACAGAATTTGAACTTCGCCCATTATTTTCAATATTCATGTACCTACATTAATTGTAGTTCGAGAAAAAAATTGTTGAAAATAATAAAGTTGATATTATTATATTATTAAGTACGTACTTTCGACCGAGGTATGAAGAAAAGTCTTAAAAAAAACTTAAATTCAACTCCTGTCTTATCAGCTATATGTGAGTCCGTGTACCCTATAAAACTATAAACGACAGTTATGTCTGCGTCAACCTATCAATTCAGTCGTAATTCCATCTTACTCATTCGACAGACAGTGGAATTCTACGGTACACGAAATCACATGGCTGGTATATGTAAAATTACTATAAAGATTTCATCAATTAACAGGGTAAACCTATATGTACAGTGATAGGCGGACTATTTAAAAAAAAAACGAAGTAATTCAGAGAAATTTAGATTTTTTGCACAAAACATTGATAATTACCAGGGCTCAATTCAGAGAAATTGTTTGGGCAAAACATTGATGCGTAATTCACCAAAGCTCAATTCGATGTAACCGGTCTCATTTTGTGAATGTTTCTGATTATTCACACTTTTTTCATTCAACACTTTATTTCATGTCTACAATATTTCCAGATAATAAGGAACAGTTTTGAAAACAAGAAATCTTGTCGGGATGCTTCTGTAGAATCAATCTACTGAAGATATTAAAAAACATATACTCAAGTAGTTCTACTATGAACTTTTTTTTTTCACTGCAGAAATCTGAACACCTTGACCTATAATGGCGATATAAAAATATTTCTGTCAACGAAATTTCCAGCTGAATAGATAGATATCCCAGAAAAAAAAAATCCTTCCCCTTAAAGAAGTCATGCCTGTGGATTCAACATTCATTTGTGGTGATAAAACGTATTCAATAATTATTTGGTTCTTTCCAGATTTCCTCAAACGATCTTTGGATAACTGTAGAATCCCCAAATAAGACAAGACTTCACAACTTTATTATTATTTGAGTAAAAATTATATAACAAATTGCATAATATAACAAGCGAACATATATTATCGATGAATGTACCAGACCAGCTCATTTTTCCTTATAACAATAAATCATACACCACTGGATGAGTCACTTCGTCAAAGCATTGCAAATTATCACTTCGACCAGTTGATTCATAGGTCTACTCAGTCTTTTCAATGGCAATCCAAAGAAAAATCGAACCAAACAGTCATCGTTATATAATGCACTGTATGGTTAAATACATTTATTCAACCACAAATGTTTCATTTGTTTATTCCATAATTTTCGAAGCTTTCAATTGGAATTTTATGTAAATTGGGCCAAACTCGATTTATTTTTTCTTCATAAGCAATAATTTCCACGAAAGTTATTTACTTACAATTCAATTCGATCTGAAACACATAACCCAACAGGAGAATTAGTTTGGGACATGATGTGGAAAATCAGTGTAAAACCACTTTTATTACAGAGATTGATCACTAAAAACAATAAGACCGTTGAAAAACACTATTTTCGCCATCAATTTTTCGTTAAAAATGACTAAATTCTCCGTCCGCTCGGAGTGGCATTTCGGTAGCATGACGTCACGAAACTGTTGGGACTCGGACCGGCCACATAATTGTGTGGAAATGACAGTCGATGAAGAAGATGTCATTTAAAACTCTTCCTGTTTGGATTGTGCAGCTGTGAAAGGTAAAATTATAAGACGAATCGATAGTAATGAGAATAATATTATTAAAATCAAGAGAATCAGGATATTTATAGATTTTTTCATTAATAAAACCCATGTTCGTTTGTGATGGAACTATGCAAAAATACATCAATACATGAAAAATTGAGTTATTTTCAATATTCGTAGAGTGTAGTGCATTTATATTTATTTATTCACGTAATTTTGGGAACTTACAACTAGAAATTTATTGCACTACTCTTTTTTACGCTGTCGGAAACCACGTGAAAATTCAAAGAACTTGTCAGTAACTTTTGTGGCAAGATTTTTTAAGCAGCAGCCCTCTTTTGTTTTCAGGGGGTTGTAAACATGCGACAGCTTTTTTAATGTGGTTATATCGACCGAACGAAAAACCTGCTGTTACCGAAGTACTGTGCTATTGTAAAAAAAACCGTTTTATCTACAGTGGGAACAACAAAAAATTCATAAAAGTCCTATCTGAATTCGATAATTCTGATGTTGTTTCTGCGCTATACACAAACGATGCGAAAAAATACTTTTAACTCGAATTTTTAGTGACAGCTCAGGGAAAACAAATGGACATGCAGTTTACTAGATATTATTATAATATTGAAGAGCGTGAAATCATGTGTTTGCCAACTCATCAAATCGTGATAGAATTCAAAAAAATTAATCAAACTTCCGCTGTTGAATTTATTATTTTTGGGAGCCTTGTTTTGACAGAAACATTGTGTGAATTAGCAGAACTTTGGAGTAGGTCTCAAACGACTCTTCATTGTGGCATGAGTGGCGATTTGGTCGAGTTACAACCTGAAATTTGCATCAAGCTGCTCATTGTATATGAATGCTCATTGAAAATGTGGGGCAGAATCTTTTTTCAATTATCTTGCAGTACCCGTTAATGAATATTGTATGTAGTTTTCCATATCATCCTTCAAAGTGAAATAATCCTCGCACCCGTGTTTCTGTATGTACTTGCGACGAGCAACACAAAAGCACTTTTTTAACCGACGAAACCAAAAGGGAGGAGGTTCTCTAGTCGACGCGTATATTTTTTTTATGTATGACCACTCATAACTTTTTACTGAGACGTCTGATTCCGATAATTCTTTTTTCAGTGGATAGGGTGTACTTCTGAGTTGGCCCCATTTGAATTTAAGTGCGAATTTACACGATCCAATAAATTGGTCAATTTTGTGACCTTGAATTTTATTGATAGGTGTAAACAGAAAATTGTCGTCAATTTGAACTTGACCAATAAATTGATGAGTTCAGAATCAGTTCTAATTTTTCATCAATTTTTAGTGACAATTTGCAGTAACTTTCTGCCATGAATTGGTTGCCTGTTAGAACAGAGATTTTCAGGTTATATGTTATTATTTACGCGATTTCACATACCATACCCTAACCACGAGAAAAATGATAGTGTGAAAAAAAAACATAATTTACGTTGCATTACATTTGCAGCAATGTGCATTGATGAATATAAAAGACAGAGATGTAGAAGATGGTGGATTAGATCTCTGTTTGAGGAAAGAGGGAAAGGAAACTTGACATTAGTTCACGAAAAATTCCTGAGTGCAGATCCTAATCAATTCTAACGATATTTAAGAATGGATCAGAGTCAGTTCAATAAGCTATTGAATAATATTCGGAACTTTTCCTATAGTTGAACTATTTTTTGTCAGTATGTTGGTATTCCTGAGTAAAAACTGTTGCCAAAATTGACCAATAAATTGTCAGGTGTAAATATAACCCATATTGGTCAATTTTATTGTTCAATTTATTGATCAATTTTATTGGATCATGTAAATTCGCACTAAAAGATGAAATCCGCCCCAAAGGGTAGCAAAATGAAGGATATTGATCACTCACCCTCTGAATTCTCAGGTCCGTTAACCGATTCTATCAGGCATAACTTTGTACTGGGTTCTTCGATTTGGATGATTATTTTTTTATTAGATAGGGCATACCTCATAGTTGATCATATTTGGATTTCGAATGGAATTATCCACCCTTGCGGGTAAAAAAATAGGGGATAATTGATTTTTCACTTGTGAACATTGGCACACATATGTAGTTGACAATGACATATCGCTATTGTCAGTATTTTTGTTCTCCTACATCCGTCACAATCATTATATTCTATGAGAGGATGGAATGATATACAAAGTAATAAAATAAACTAACCAGAACAACAAAAATAATTTATATTACAACAAATAGTAAAAGTAGATAATCATATCATTTAACTGGAAATAGTTGAAGTAAGGTGGTAAGTAAGTATTTTGGAAGTAATCATAAAACAAGTAGGTAGTAATTAGTAGATTTCAGCTACAAAAAATTGAAAAATAAAAACTTTTTAACAAAAAATTAAACCGACGAAATTCGGATCTGAAAAGTAAAAAATAAAATAAACCTTCTTAGTCTCAATAACTAAGTTCCTAAACTAATGTAAGTAACTAATTTTGAGTCGGCGCCAAATGAACAATCAACGGAGATGATTAAATTACAAAAAAAATATCAGAATGTAACCGCGCAACTCGATGCTACCATTTTACGCCTTATCTAATTCATTTGCTTGTTTATTTGGCGCCGATTCAAAATTAGTTACTTACATTAGTTTAGGAGCTCAGTTATTGAGACTAAGGAGGTTTATTTTATTTTTTACTTTTCAGTTCCGAATTTCGTCGGTTTAATTTTTTGTTAAAAAGTTTTTTCCTTTTTTTCTTCGAAGCGCACAAATAAAAAGTGCTGTTTTTCTTGTTGAATTCTCACAACCAGGCACATAACACCAACGATAACTCGTTTTTAGAGTAGGCATTTTGAAAATTACAGTATGCATATTGATAACGACGCGAACAATTAACACTTCACATTAGCGGCAGCAACACGTGCTCGCTGCCTACTGCAGAACGGTATTGTGACGTCACGCTCTCTCTCCAAGGTCATGGAGGCGTTTACTAAACGCTGTAGCATTCTCAAAAATTATTTTAGAAACGTAGGAACAAAAATTATTAATGAAGTCGTATGCGTAGATTCCAAATATTCAATGAAAAAATATCATGTCCCAACCTAATTGACGTCATCACGAACTTCAAATTTGACCAATGGAAATTTTATATCATATTTATATTCAATTTACTAATCAATGGGTGCTTCCAACGAAGCACTTTCCTGAATGCAGATTGGAAGCGCTCTTCAAGTGAATGCGATGCCAGTCTAGTGAATGATTTTTCTTTGTCTCATTCATTTATATGAGTTCTTAATTGAGAGTGGAATATAAAATCAAATGACAATCTGAATAAAAATGCAAATTTTAACTTTCTGTTATTTAAAAATATATATCAATGTCCAGCGTGGCATTTGCCAGGGAAGTAGTTCCCCTTTTCAAAACAAAGTCTGTTTCATAGAGGACCTCCAATACAGCGAGAAAAAAAGATTAGAAGTTTGAAAATAGAATTCTGAACAATGAACAATTGAGTATCCACGTGAAAACAGTTTGTGATTGAACTATTAGTTTTTATGGGTTCCAGTTCTATATCTATTCAATAACTGCCATTTCGAAAAATTCCTCAGATATAATCAGTTTAATGCCATAATTCCTTCTCAAAGTGCGAATAATAAATTATTCCAATGAACATATTAACCTTTCCATACATACCTGATAATGTGAAATGATTATTTACTACTAATAATAATAATAAATTACCAACAACAATCTCAAATTGAATATGGCTATTTTTATCAAGTTGAATATAGCAACGTGGGTAGGTAATAAATTTCTTTTGAATGTATCAATTTCTCGTGGCAAGGACATATCCGCTACAGTAAACACCGACTTATGAAATAGAAGGAATTAGTGATGGACAAAAAAGCCTGAAAGAAACTGAACATTCTTTCATCCATTTCAGTAAATCAATATTTATATTCAATTTTAATTAGCTTTGACTAGGAAAAGTAGTAAAATACATTTTGTAACGATATCCATTATATAATTGGAGGCTATGTGTAAGAGCCAGAGAATGTTCCAACTGCAGGAAAAACATATATAAATTTCCTGGAATTTCAGCTATATTGAATCAATCGTGAAAAAAATGTAAGCATGAAAGTTGATAAGAAATTACTTTCGGTCATAAATATATGAAATATTTTATTTGGAGCAAATTCTTTTACAAATTATAAAAAATTTATCATTGATTATAAATTACTGGAAAAATTATGCAATTATAGCCTACCTGATATACGGTAACATTTTCAACGTACTCATAATATATAGGAGTCGGTCCCACTGAAACATTTGTACATAGATACATAGGGGAAAATTAATTGTGAAGTACTTACAATGTAGTTTTTTATGATAGTATCTCTACCCATATTTACAGGTACATTATTTCGATGAATGTAAGTACTTTTACATATTTTTCAATTTTTGATTAAAATTTTTGTATATTTTGATTTTTAATTATTTGGCTTAAGCAGATTCATCCCTTAACAATTTTTCTAGGTTTCAAGGAACAGAGTCGAATATATAATAGTTTAACCTTGTGTCATATTAAAGAAAATCAATTCATTTTCCTACCTTGGAAACAATTTAAAAACGATATTAAATTTATTTGAGATTTTTTCTTGTTTTTTTTTGAAATCCACCTTTCCCAACTGGGAAGAATTTTTCCGGAAACCATTACTTTAGATTGGATCAATGAAAGAACTTGTACTTTTTGCAATACATGAAAATATTAAATAAACATTAATTAATGGCTAATGTAAAAACAAAATCACATAAATCACACATAAAAACATGGTCAGTGGGTGTGAATCGAAAAATTAATTCAAAAAAATATTTTGTTTTATTTATATAATTCATATGAAACGGTTGATATGTATTGTCACGCTTACCATGTACAAATGCTAATTTAAAATGGAAATTTACCAAATGGAAACAGAAAAAGTCAAAGCCGAACCCAAGCATTTGTCCGTTGGTACGTCCACACCAAAATTTAGATTTGAGTTCGACAGCGTTTGGAAGGTTCGGTGCGACTAGAGCTAGTAGAAATGTCGAGCGACGAGAAAGATTTATTATTAGCAACTTTGTAATTACATTATGAGACCATCTAAAGATTCACTCGTCCGCCATCCTGGCTAGGTTAAATGGACAAAACAGGAACGTTTGAGGAAAAACTATCTACATTCGGATATATTAAGAAAATAAATACACTTTACTTTGGACAGTCTTGACTGATGCATAGCCATACTCTCTCTAGATACTTTAGTGTCGAAAAAATTAAGAACACTGATATCAAGCACCCCACGTTTTTTTACATTGGAGTAAATTTTTTGGTCAATCTTTATTCTTATTATATTTAACTTTTCGTTCATATTGCTACAAAAACGTGTTTTTTTAAACTATAATTTTATTATCTCTTTGTAATAGAATGATATTATAACCTGTAACAAATGAGAATGATATATATGTCTGGTCCGATTCTTATGTTTGTTGAGCAATAGTTTGTCTTCCCATTGGTTGCACCATCGGATTTTTTTTCTATGTGTAAGTGAATTATTATGTTTTCATCACCCTTATTCGAACTGTTGGGGTCCATAATGTTTGTTATGATTTCAGCAACTTATTTGTTTTATTTGGGACATTACTTAGATGTTTCCTGCATATTTACTAATACTATATTTTCTTGGACGTCGTTTGTCGTTTTATTTCAATTCTGATTTTGAATCGAAGGTACAACTTCCAAAGAATCTTGCAGGTTGAAGTAGATTAAGTATAGCACAGTGTACGTATATGAAAGGTAATGCAAAACAAACGAGGGTCTCATTATTATTTCCATTATCACGTAAAAAATTGAATGACACCTGTTTCGACATTGAACCAACAACGAAATGAAAAAAAAAAGGTTTCTCCTGATATCATTGATGACAAAATAAAAGCTATATTCAATATCACTTAACTTAGGTTCAATATAGAATAAGTATTGATCCAGAATTATATTAGTGGTGTTTTTGCATCAGTATTCACAGGATAACCAACTCAACCGCGTCCATTAGTTGCTAAAAAGGTGGTTAAATAATCCTATTACATATTATAATAAATTTCACAGAACATTTCCAATTGAGAATATTTTCATACGGAAAATTCTCTAAATATGTATACGGACCAGTCTATTTTAGGGATTGGGAGTGAAATTTATTTTACAAAAGCAATGGGATTTTGAAAATGAGTAGGTTATAATTTGTAATATCTTTTTCATTGATTGTGAGATTATTATCAATATTTTATTTCGATATCAACTCCATTTCACAAGGTAGGTATACGATATGTTCGCTCAATTTAGTACAAAAGGCATAAATATTCTGTTATGTCTGCATGAATGGTACAGTGCGCATCGGTAGGAGGATCTAATTTGTATTCTTACAACTTCCATGCTATACAAGATCAAAGTTTATACTGAGAAGCTAATATGACCACTATTTGTAAACTGTTTCCGGAGTTTCATCTCCAGTAATATTACTAACGCCTTCGCGAAAAAAATGCATTATTTTTAGTGTCCCTTGGGTCATAATTACTAGTCTTATACATTAATCAGTCTGACTTATCGAAACAAAGTCGGGAGAGCTGAGCCCCCTGAAAATATTTCCGGGTGCGCTAATATGTCCACTATTTGTAAACTGTTTCCGGAGTTTCATCCCCAGTAATATTACTAACGCCTTCGCGAAAAAAATGCATTATTTTTAGTGTCCCTCGGGTCATAATTACTAGTCTTATACATTATTCAGTCTGACTTATCGAAACAAACTCGGAAGAGCTGAGCCCCCTGAAAATATTTCCGTGTGCGCTACCGTCTTCGCCTAATTAATAATATTGCAGTATCCTACTCTATAAAACGCCCCAATGCACTCAACGAACTCAAACACTTCATTCCCGCTCCAATTACGACCTATTTTTCCGTCAAGACGAAACAAAACGACAAGACCCCTTGAACCTAAGCCCTCTCGACAGGTTATAAAACAACTGAGCATCGCATCAGTCTGACAAGAAAATCAACAGGTCCGTTGGAGCCGCCGGTATCGCGAAACACAGATACCTGTGTTTTTACGACCTCGCCACACGATAGCTCCTGGGGCTGTAAAACATTCAATGCAAAGGCTCACTTGGTCGTTATGTAACAAGTGGGAGGGCAGGGTTGCCACAGATCGAGGGTTGACGCTAGATTCCGTGACTACGTGTTTGTGTTGACAAGATCCCCGAGGTTCCTTAAAACCCCTTCATGCCCAGGTTAATTTTTTAAGTCGCTCCCTATATCCCAGATAACGTGAAAAATTGTTTATTTCTTTTTTTTTGTAATCCACTGATTATGGTGGCACTATATTAGGAAAGTATTTCTAGTTATCTTAAAAGTGAAATTATTGATTTTTATCCAGTGGCGTTACTATGGAGACCTAAATTTGTGAAAAAAAAACAAAGTGACTATCTCAAAAATTAGTATATTCGGATCCCAAATCCTCAAATGGTTCATAATCACTCAAGTCGGACATCCTAACACGTAAAACGCACCAAAAACTATCAAATACTACAGCACTGCACCGTTGCAAATGACATTTTATACTGGAGACCGCCAAAAATACGGATGTGAACTATACATGCGTTTGACCTTGAATCAGCCAATCAAATTTAATCCCGCCCACCTAAGGATCCCATTCCAGGGTATACTACTCAACTACGATATTATTCCAACGTGTATTTTAAATATGGCATTTTTTGCCACAAGTAGCACTCTGGGATATAGATCAATTTGAGCTTGTTGCCACATGTGGCAACATGGGCTTTTAAAGGAATTACAGTCAAATGGGAATCTGAATTTTCAAAAACACACGACATAAAATATGGAATCTACAATTGTCTCTAAAAAGTATAATCATTATAATTACATTTATTTCGTAATTTCAAAATTGTTATGTGGTCTTTATCAGATTAGCTTAAAGAAGCTGCCTATTGCAATAAGTTATAGCTAGATTCCCTTCTGTTTCATTCGTTTTGGTACTTTGGTCCTCGAAATCACCATAATAATAATAATAATAATTTCTTTATTTTCACAAATTAATTTGTACATCAACAGTGTGAAAATACAAATAAAAAATAGAAAAACGTCAATAAAATCAGGAAATAGTCGAAAAGAGACAATCTAAAATCTCTGGATGTATATAGGAACATCACATACACGTCACAAACAATGATAAGAAATAATAAAAAATATTAATATAAAAATATGACAATAATTAACTATAAAGAAAACGTTCACGTTACAAAACAAGTTACGACAGAAATTCCTCAACAGTGTAGCAGTTTTTTGACAATAAGAGCTGCTGAACTTTTGTCTTGAAAATATGTACATTTCCTGAAGCTTTAATTTCATCGGGAAGTTTGTTATACAGTTTGCATCCCTGATATTCAAAGCTTTTTTGGTAGAGTGCAGTGCGATGTTGACTGGATAGGAGTAAGTGTCCATTTCGTGTCAAATGGGTATGTGGTGGTCTGTTGGTAGCCAATATGTTTTTGTTGCGGTATACATATGTGCACGCCTCAAGTATATATAGTCCTGCAACTGTTAATATTTTTAAGTTCTGGAATGCTCCCCTACAGGAATCCCTAAAACCCAACTTAGCAATGATCCTTATTGCATATTTCTGTATTATGAACACTCGACCCACAGAGGAACTTGTGCCCCAGTTAATTATGCTATACCTGAGGTGAGAATTGAAATTCGCATAGTAAAGCGTAAGCAGAATCTCTTGACTGCAGTGATTGGAGAGAAACCTAAGAGAGTAGCAGGAATTTCTGAGTTTTTTGCACAAATTATCTACTTGTGGCTTCCATTGTAAATTGTTGTCGAAGACAACTCCTAACATGTTGGTTGTTGTTGTGGAATCCAATGATAATTCAGTATTCTAAAACAGACTCACCTCATGGTGTTGTCGTCTTATCATGAATTGAAGCATTTTGGTTTTTGTTTTATTCATTTCTAAATTATTTTTCTCAGACCAAGTGATAACTTTACTGAAAGTGCTTTCAGCTGTATTTTTAAGGGAGTTTATAATCAATCATCTGAACGATCATTAGTCTCAATTTATTCGATGTTCTTTTAGTAATGTGGACATTTCGTTCCATTTGATAACTGGTCGCAGAAATCGACCGATGTTAAATGAAGCATTAACAAATAACTAGCTGAAATATTTCCATCAGTTAGCTTCAAATCTTGGCAATAAATAATGTAATTCTTTCCTTAGTCTCTTATGAGTTTTGTCTGACTTTAAAAAACGAATAGGACAAAAAATCTTAGCCCAAATGGGATTTCCTACCTAGCTTCTTTCTCAAAATATTTCGAGTACTATGTTCACAGGGGCCTCGAGAGACGGAAAGCGAATTACAGTAATCAAAATAATTTCTTTGAAAAAAATGAGGAACACATCATACTCCCGAGTATAATTTTAAGAATATTTTTTATCATACCTGCATCCTAATCCTTGATTTATGAACCAAAAAGCGTGCGAAATCTCAAGACGCCGTGTTTTAAAGGTTGGTAGGTAACAAAAACAAGTCCAACTTTTTATTTATGTGTCAAATTACATAAAAAATATAAAACAATTTGAGTCTGTTTCTTTCCGATCTATAGCATTAACTTTTCATATTCTCTATAATACGAATTTCTGGATTTTTCTGGTATCAATTTTGATTCAGCATCCTCGGCTAACTATAAAATTTCGGATGAGAGTTATCCTTGGTTCGTAACCATTTTAAAATTATCAATTGTATGAACTTTCAAATAAGTTTGTAAACAACAATTTCTATATCCATGTCAACAAGACGTGACATCAGATGTCCATTACATACCTGATTAGATGTATTAAAATATAAGGAACATTATCCTGATCTAAAATTCATTTCCAGCATTGTTATTGAAGTTATGATGCAGGTATAATAAAAAAATAGCGTATGATACAAGTGTATGAGTGCCTTTAAAGCACTTGCAACGTTGAAGGCACTCCGGTCGTTAGGCGGATATCATGAATTATAGAGTTTTGATAATGGAAAACAGAAAGGACCACGTCTGTTACTCCCAAAGTTATCATTTCTTGAACTGCAGTATTTTGGAGTTGCAAAAAATTATCTATCCATGTATCTGGTGTTAACGTCTGTCCCTGATTTAAGTGTTCATTGAACTGGTTGATTCACCAGAAGCAAACGTCTGCTACGTTTGCTGCCATGCTGATTAATAATTTTTTATGAATTATAAAAGAGTATACGAAATATTCGTTTGGAAGTGATATATATTTATCGCAAGTGTAATTCTACATTGTTAATGTTTCTACATACTCTGTACATTTCATTAATTATGCCAATGCCAATCACTTCAGCTGTACATTTTAATATATTACAACCATCGGTTGAGGCATCAAGGTGGTCATAAAAAAACTATGAGAACCACACCTACCAGCAGAATTCTGCTGCAATATCATCTGATGAAGTTTCGAACCTGTAAAAACAGAACGGTGAACCATACAGATTTGGGTCTGTTTTTCAGCATACTAAACAAAAAATAATAATATCACAGGCAGACGTTTTTGCCGTGTATTCTAGAGTAACAGGTAATTTTCAGTAAATTGTTATTACTGCTGACCCACCTGGTAGAATTACTTCAGCAATATTTTCATAGAATCCTGTTGATCTAGACCCCATAGCTTCAGTCCTGTTTGGAAAATATATTTTCACTAATAACGGAATGGTGCATGGTATACTTTGAATTTCGTATTTTCCTTTTCTGAAGATCATTAATATCGAATGCTTGTGATTTTTTGTGGAGGAACAACGTTTCTTGACAAAAACTATATAGAGAAGTATCTTTTGGCTTTTTACTATTTTTTATAGGCAAATTCAGCAAACGACAAGTTACTGACAAATTGAATCATTTTTCTATAGGAAACATAATTTGGTGAACACAGTAACTTATCGTGGTGAACTAACTAGTTTGCCCTTTCTACACTTGTATAGATTTTCCTGATTATATTTTCATTTTCAGACTGTGGAAGGTTACCCAAAAAAACATGTCAAGAAATCATTAATATCGATATAAAATAGCAGTGAAACAATACTTTGATCAACCAATGGATTCACAGATTAAGATAAACTTCAGCTAACGTATCGGGACTTGTGGCTCTGTGGCACGAGCGTTGGTCTTGTGTCCACTGTTTCCAGCCGGCACGGGTTGGACTCCCGCAGCTGGTGAACATTTGTTCAAGGCCCCAAGAGTGGTTTCGGATCCCACTATAAAAGGTGAGGCCCCCGTGATTTTAACTCGTACAAGTTTTCATTCTGAGGGTTGGTCAAACAGCTAAGAAAGCGGTTAAAAACAATTTTTCAAAATTTTACAGTATGCCGAAATGTCCGCCACCTCCCTATCAATTTACTTGGCTGAACGACATAAATTTTCACAGGTTTCCTGTCTACCAAAGTCCACGAAAATATCGGCAACAGACATTTGGTTGAAAAGTCTTTTTCCAATGGCAATTTTTCTTAACGTGTTCGTAATCCACTTCTCAACAAATGCCCCTCTTGAATGGTGCATATAGTAGCAATTCCTCTTATGTGAAACTTACATAAAAATTTAGGAAATACTCTTTTGTATATCCTGAGATAACGAGAGAGAACATATATATTAGGAACAGGAGGTTCCAAGCACTCGCAGATGTACATGCATCGCTATCGATCAAAGCCGAAAACCAAATGGTCTATTTTATTCTGTTTGGTAGGGGTGCGACCTAAAAGGTCTATTGTGTCCCTTTCTGCTGCCCAGCCGTTCAGGATGTATCAACGACTAGAGTTCCTCCAGTCCTATGGCTTTTAAAAAGTTCAGAAGCTCGGATGGCTTCAGGTTAGGTAGATCTCCCTCTTCTATTTGATGTTCTCCAAGGTATCGTGCCCTCGGATTTTGCAGGATAATGCATTCTGAGAGAATGAGGATAGAGGTTTCGTCCTCTTCCTCGGAAAACCTGCATTCTTCTCCCTCTCTAATCCGAGTTTCTTAAGGTGCCCTCTCAACCGAAACCCAATGGTCGCTTTGGTGTATTCCGTACAGTGGTGAGAATGATACATAATTTACCTAATTGTTCTCTATTGCGTGCGTTATTTCAGGATATTTAGAAGAATATTCGAATGTGCAAATATTAACTCTGCAATAAATTACTTCTGAAGGGGAAAACTAATCTTGACAATATAATACATACAATGGTTCAGGTGGATTGGTAAATATAAAGTTACTGTACACATGCACTCTGAATATACGGAATAAACTTTTCTTGCGTGTTTTTGCCTCATGAACACGAATCCGGAAGAAAAATGCGGCGCTCTCATACCGTTCCCGAGTTAGAACACTTTTATATTTTTTAACCCCATTTCCAAGCACCGTTTTATCGCACAAAAATCACTCAAAATGCCTCCTTCTTTTTACCAGCATAAACAATACACCCTAAATCTTTTATTTTCGGCACAACTTTGCACAAAATATCGTTGTTTTTATCGAAAAAATCTTCCTTTTTACACAGTTCCAAATAAGCAAATTTCACACATTTGACAGATGAAATTTAGTAACTTTGCCTTATTTTTCATGTTGGTAATGAATGAATCACCGCCAACTTTTAGAATTCAAATGTGAGCAATAGTTTCCCCTTCATTAAAGTGTGCAATTGTTGTTGGGCACCATATTGCATAAAAATGTCGATTTAAAAAATTATATATTTAAGTATATTCAATTTCATTATTAACAAAGAATCAATAATTGTTTACAGTCAAATATATTAATTGTCAAAATGGTTACAAAAAACAATTGAAGGAGAAACTATTGCTCACATTTCAATTCGAAAAGTTGGAATTTATCACCAACATGAAAAATACGGCAAAGTTACTAAATTTCATCTGTCAAATGTGTGAAATTTGTTTATTTGTGTAGGAAGGAGTATTTTTTCGATAAACACGACGATATTTTGTGCACAGTTGTGCCGAAATTAAGTGATTTAGGGTGTATTGTTTATGCTGACAAAAAGAAGGAGGCATTTTGAGCGATCTTTGTGCGAGAAAACGGTGCTTGTAAATAAGGTTTAAAAAAAAATTTAAAAGTGCTCTCACTCGGGAACGATATGGGACCGCCGCATTTTTCTTCCGAATTCGTGTTCAGGAGGCAAAAACACGTAAGAAAAGTTTTTTCCGTATATTCAGAGTGCATGTGTATAGTACCTTTATATTTACCGGTGGATTACTAACAGAATTATTTTGGATTGCAAATGAAAAAACTTTATTTTTTGTTTTATCTTTACATCCATCTTTACATTTTTTTCGTGTTTTTTATACTTCAGAGTCCCGAAAAGGGAATAATGAATTTTAGAAACGTTTTTCAACAATAAATATAAAGAGCCTATTGAAGTCTAATCGCTTTTCCAAAAACAAATCAGCATTGGCAACACTGGTTGAATGGCGCGTGCCGGGTTGCTTGCGGTCGTATTGTTGTTGTTTACAGAGGAATTGGGGTAGTGGTGTGTTGATTTTGTTGTCTGTTTACATTCTCAAGGACGTCGGGCGAGAGATACCTAATACGGATATTCTCCTGAAGCACGATTCCGCGATATTACGAGCTTAATTGGTGTCGGCGGATTTCACGGAACAGTCGATGCGTTGGTTTTTCCAGAAATATGATATTTTCTAATGAGATATAATAATCGCTTGAAAATATATATTTTTATATTTTGATACTTGATGAAACCACGACACGTATTTCGCCATACAAGAGCTTCTTCAGGTGGAGATTCTACTAACTCAACAATCACGATGTTTTATGTTAAGAGCAGGTAATAGTAGGTATAAAAATTTAATTGAGGATATTCCAATAAACAGAACTAGGATTAAATACATTACCTGTTTATTCTCTATATATATAAAAATCAATTGCTGTTCGTTGGTCTCGCTTAAACTCAAAAACGGCTTGACCGATTTGAATAATTTCTTTTTTGTTTCGTTTTCTCTCATACAGGGGTGGTTTAAAAAAAAAATAGGAAAATCGTCTAAGTGACGTGCTATACGATACAACATTTCTTCCGTGCGGTTGTGTAAAATTTATTACATTTCAAATAGTTTTCAAACGTTGTGGATTTTAAGAAAAGTCACTTCGCGATGGTTTGTCATTTATTTTGATCTGCCAGTCTCTACAGGATGAGTCAGAATAAGACCGACAAACTCATCCTCACCTCATTTCGAGGTGAAAAGTTGCGATCAAGGTATGTCGTAAAATGCATCCCCTATGAGATACAAGGTGTCGAAAGTATGAAAAAAAATAAGAATTAATGGTTTAGATTCACGAATCATTCCCCTAAATGTTATGGGTAGTCCACCCCTTAATTTTTTGTTTTTAATGATACAGCATTCAAAAATACATACAACCCTAAATTTTCACCCTTCTACGATCAACCCCTATTTTGTATTTTTTTTAACAGGAAAACGGAATAACAGGAAAACGGGATAATGGGAATAACGGGATAAGGGAATAACAGGGAAACGGAATAAATAAAAAACGGGATAAGGGAATAACAGGAAAACGGAATAACGGGATAAGGGAATAACAGGAAAACGGAATAACAGGATAAATAAAAAACGGGATAACAGGAAAACGGGAATAACGGGATAAGGGAATAACAGGAAAACGGAATAACAGGATAAATAAAAAACGGGATAACAGGAAAACGGGAATAACAGGAAAACGGGAATAACAGGATAAGGGAATAACGGGATAAAGGAAAAATGGGATAACAGGAAAAACGGGATAAAGGTATAACGGGAATAACGAAAGAACTGGATAACGGGATGACAGGATAAGGGGATAACGGGGTAAAGACAGAAAGGGGTAACAGGAAAATGGGATGACGGGAAAATTTTCGGAAACAGAAATTTGGACAGGACAACGTCTGTCGGGTCAGCTAGTCTCCAATAAAACAAATTCAACAAAGAATGATTAATTGAGTTGAACGAATGACATCCAAATGAAACATTTAAACAAACCGATAGTCAATAATTTTCTGCTATACGTTTTTCTATGGCTGGTCGTTTGGACACTGGAAAAACTTTGCATTCAATATAAATGTACTTTTGTTCTGAAGTAGTTGCGGCTTCGGATATGGCCTAAGAAATATATATTTATTATTAACTGTTGGAGGCTTTGTAATTTCTGAGGTTACTTGTCTTAATTTCTATATCAGTAAATGTTAAGAAGCGTCGGTTTTCTGACGAACATAAGCACCTTTATTATAAAAGTTGTTCATGCATTATAACCTCTTAAGGATTTGTTCAAACATGGGCTCAGTTCATATTGATTTCTATGTAAGTCTTACATACATATGAAGACAACATTTATTTGGCGGAAAATCACGATCACCTAATATTTATCCCGTGTAACTTAGCAACAAAAGCTTTAATTTTATTATTTTAGCTTGTTCGCATTGAAAATTGAAAATGTGTAAAAAATATTCTTTTTGTTTGTCTATTTGAGAAACTATATCCGATTCCATGAAATTATGACATTATAAAATGTTACTAATAACTTATTCGAAAGAGATTTCCTTTCTCAACTAGACGTCAGATAAAATGATAATTTTGCAAAAGCATAAAAAACAAGTTTCGCAATTTTCATCATAATTTCATTTTCCTATGGTCGAAAAAAAGCCATATTTTCCAACAAAACACAACAGAACTATAGAATATTTAAAAACCTACTTCGATCCCAGACCAGAGACGCTACTGACTTTTATTTATTCAGACCTCTTGAAACACAAATATAACTCGTGATTTATTAGTTTTCTTGGCCTCTCAACGTATCGACACACCTACAAGCATTATCATTGGCTCGGGGTCTGTTTTGATTGGCTCAGGCGAATCTGCTGTAGAACTAGACAGCTGTCACTCAAACCCACGTTGACTGTCGGCGAAGTGAGTTTTTGATTTGCTCCTTATAGAAAAAGCTTCTGCAATTGAAAATAGTTAAACTATACACATTTTGTATTGTATCAACTGCGATAAAAATCCAATTAAATTTTTTGAAATATTAAATTTTTAGAAACATTATGTTAAAGAACTCCTTTTGTCAGACATAGTAGTATGATAGTATTTAGAATTGTTCGAAAGGTAATGCAGACGAATAAAAATAAATATGCTCACGTGAAATTTGGCAGTTTATTAATAAAAACGGAAAACATACTCATACCGCATTATTATTTCCAACATGAACATGCATGTTGGCAAACCAAAATAAAATTCACGAAATTCTCTATATTCTGAAATTTAACAAGCTTCAATACTTATTTCCAACATAGAAAAATAAAAATAAATCTCTTCGAAGTCAAACAACGAATAATAATATTACAAATGTTACAAATATTGTTTAAATGCGTGAATTGCCTTTTTGTTGCCACTATTTTTGTGTCGAGTATACACAGTCTAACTCTTTTAACTGTATATAGTTGTAGCCTTCTAATATCTCATACACAATATGCATGTCAGTAACAAAGGTTGAAGTCTCAATTAATGTATAAACAAAGTGTACATCTTCGGGAGGAGTGAATATAATGTAGCAAATAATGTCAAAAACGCCATCGCTAAATTCGTCGTTATTTGAATCCACAAATTTTTTGAATACATTATACCCAAGAGACTGCAACACTTTCAGCTGCCAATTTTTTCCAACGATAGCAAAATTAGGATTGTTTATTTGATTAGAAGTACACTGACTAGCACTTAGCAACCTGAACGCTACACACCACATGCAACAATCGCGGCAGCGTCACTTCGCATCATGTAAATGGCGACGGAATTTGCGCGTGTGTTACAGCGAAGTTTAGTGTCACTTATGATACGTAGTTTACGTTATATCTAAAAATGTAACATTTATTGAGAATATCACATAGATATAAGAATTAATTTGAAAATACAAAAGCGAAGTTTTAACTCTTATTGTCTTCAGAACCACTATGAAATTTTAACCAAAGTGGAACACATTTTTTTCTAACTTAAATTACATAATTGTGGTATCATTCCACTTATGTTTGTACAAAAATCATATTAAATCTACAAAATGAAAAATAAACTCATGGTTTTTCACAAAAAGAGGTGGTACACCATTTGTACTGTAATAAAAAGTAAATATGCTGATAAAGTGATGCTTTTAATCAGAAAGTAAGTAAAACACAGAAAAGTTGAACTAATTCGAGTGATAAGTTTGAAAACAGGTTTTTTTCCTTTCCTAAACAAAGAGGAACTTCGCATGTGGAGCACTGCCAATCGGTACGCACTGGATGAACCTTTGTGCTACATAGAGCACACCTCCTTCTTGAAGTGCGTTCGGGCTTGCATCGTTGAGGTCAAGCGAATGTCTTTTGGTACATAAGGTTTCGATTTTTTTATCTCCAATGGAGGTACATTTTAGCCTGCCCTCCTAGAGGAAGACTTAACCCTGTTTGGGGATGCTTAAGTTGAAGCCGTAAGCCCAGCCCCAATTGCTCTTCTAAGACAATTGAAAAAGTTGTCAAAAAACAATTGGTGATTCTTTTCCGAAAACCCGTCTGTCAGTTTCTTGACCACTCTGGATCCCAAACTTTTTTCTACTTTTCCGGAGGAGGATTTTCCTGAATAGATCTGAAATTTCGAGCAGTATCCTGATTTATCACAGAGCATCCATACTGTATACCCTCTCTTGATGTTTTTTTTTGGCATCTACTGCTTCATCGAGCTTCTGCTTTTGAATTCCATCATGGATTCATCCAGAGCTAATTCTTTGCCAGGCAGCAGACATTCTTCAAATTTTTCTGAGAGGTTGGGCGCATTTTATAAAGTTTATCATACAGCGGTGAATCACGGGAGGGAATCATAGAATTATCATTCAAATGTAGATGTGACAAGAGCCAACTGAATTTTTTCAAGGTCATAATTGAACTTATGTAAGGATCATGAAGATCTGGAGCACTGGTCCAGTAGTCCTTGGCAGCCGTTATATTCCCATCAACAAGTTCAAACGCAAGAACGCCTCCATTTCTTCAATATTTGTATTATAACAGCTCTTTCCTGTTGCTGAATGTTCTTGTTCTGCATATAGATTACTATGAAATACTAAATGATCGATGAAGTCATTTGTGAAAAATAACTGAAATAGTTGATTTGGTGTCATGTCAGTGGAATTGTTCAAGAAACCTGGTACGCCACATTCAACTACATATAACGGTGGCGACGTTGGCCTATTCAATTTGCCCCACACAGGAGGCTTACTTTTTTCCTTTACTTGTTTTTTCAGCATGGATAAGGGCATATCATCTTCAGAGTCCTCCTGTTGAAATTCACCTTCACTATCCATCAACAACATTTCAATGGCAATTTCTTCATCATAATTTCTTTCGTCTGAATCTATCACATCAGAGTCCACTGACTCATTATCAGATGTTAAAGAGTCGACGTAGGCATCGTCCAGCAGTTCCTCAAATTCCTTTGAGGTCATACCAACTAATGTGAATGATCATTCCTCTTTGTTGCTTGCCATTATCCTAAAAACGATCAAATAATTTGGTTAGGATGATAATAATATCATGAAAAATATTTTACATAGCAGTGGAGCGGTGGTCCAAAAAATTACCACCAAATCTAAGTCATTTTTACAAACTTCTCAGTGAATTACCAAACAAAGAATGGATTGTACTCACCAACATTATTGTTAAGAACAATTAATCAATATTGATTGGACAAGAAGTTGCGTTATTCCAACTGATAATTGTGATTCGATGTAAACAATGAACCTAACCTCCAACCCGCAGTTTAAAAGATTGAGTGATAGGAAAACCAAGCTCCCGCTGAAATTCCGATGTCACTACATCACGTAGCAACCGAAGAGCGCATTGGCGATGGTCAACGACAAAATATACCACCATGCACCCAGAAAATTTCATTAGTAAATGTAATAAGAAAATAGTTTGAAATAACAATCATAAGATCCCTTTGGTAGATCTTATATGTTGTAAATTTAATAGTACACCTACCCTCACTTGAAAATACACCATAATTACAATGACTTTTTCGTTGATATAACAGGAAGATTATTTGTATGGTAATAGTCTACATTTTTCAATATTAACAGCAACAGTTGTTCTCGGAATACAATGATTGTAAATATTATTGGTGTCATAAAGAAATAAATTTTCACCTATATAACATTCATCAGTATATCTGAAGGGAGAATAACATCCACTATGTAGCCAATACTGCAATATATTCTATTAAAATTATTACTATTAAGTATATCGATGATATTCTGTTGAATTAATGGAATTCTTATCAATATTTGACATGAGCTTTATGTTCCGACAATACAAAAATACATTATATATAATAAAGTTTATTTGTTCCAGAAACAACATGAGACATTGGTATTACATCGAATGCTTTGTTGCATGCATAGTTTTTTCTCATAATCAAGACAATTTCATTTTATCTCAATACAATTCATACTATAATCTGTTTACAGAAGTACTCCTGTTAATAATGCAAGGAAAATTTTCTGAGTGTGCCAGCTGAGAGAATTTTTAATGAAGTTGGTCCAAATCGTGTATCACCGCGGCGATTGGGATGTTTTTAAGGTGGTTTAAATCATCGACCACCTAACCAATAAGAATTAAATATAAAATAATTTCAAGATGAAAATATTGGTTGAAGCCCGGGACTCGAAGTGATGGCGCATTTGCTGTGTCAGTTAGAAGAAAACCCGGAAAAACCCACAACACCCTCAGAATTCAGATAATCAACTTTCTCACAGAAAAGGACACATGCTCCCTGGGAGATGAGAGAATCAATCTTGGAAAATACACGGGAGTCATCGAAGAGGTGCCAACAATTAGAATAAGGGTGTTTGCAATATGCCGTATAGTGTCCATTGGAAATGATGCCCCTATGATTAGATATGGCGTAGATATTATAAAGAATATTCATTCCATCCTGAGCAGAATATTGGTCCAAATTCAAATTTTGTATGGAAAAATTAATCACATTGTCCAATTTCCTGCCATCATTCGAAGAAACACATTTTAAATGTATAACTAAAATTTTTGAAAATGTTTGTATACGAATCATCTTTTCGAATTCCCTTTTCGTCCCACAAGTCGAACAGTATGGGCTCGCATCGTCAGTCAGTCTTCTCTTCTGTCAACAGTTCAATACATTGTGTTAAATTCACGACTTCGTTTGGCAAGTCTCAAAAAGGGATTGAAAGAATCTAGAAAGGTTCAAAAGTAACGGAGCAATTACAAAAAGTAGATCTATATAGACTTCATGATAAAAAATCGTTTGGTGATGGATGATTCTCTGCACTCGCTTTGTTTAAATCTTCATGTAAACCTACCCGAAGGTACCTTAGAAACTCTTCCGAATCTGCTGGGACGTTATGATCAAAGGAAGGAGCAAAATTTCTGAATAGACGGACGAAATGTGAAGTATCCACCATTTTCCGAGAAGAATCAGGACTCCAGATATATTCCATTAAAAATACAAAAGATTTCACTGGATCTCCTTTCATTCTTGTCTTCAACAACTATCTCCTATAAAAGTCACCCTTTAAGCGTTGAATGCAATATGTTAGAATAACCTAACGATAAAGATAACGAATTCGTTTTTAAAACAAGTTGTCTTAGATATTAAGACATACTAGTTTTCAATGACACCAGTGTTTGAAATGCAGTTTGGATTAGTATTAAGAAATAGTTTCTGCGATACTCAGCATTTTTTCGTGATAATAAATTATTTTCTTTGTTTTAAAGAAAGTGATATAAATAGTAAATACTGCATCTCAAATTCATGTGTAGCTTTGAATTTAATGGTGACTTTTTTCAGTACATAATGTTCAAACATATGTGTTTGCCTACCTTTACTGACTTTTAAATCAGAAAAAAATTATTCATTTGAACTATACAAGTGTAAAAGACCAAACCATGTTGTGACCCAATCAATTGCAAAATTTTAAATTTTGAATAAAAAAAAATTGCATTATACCCCTCTCGACCCAGTTTCGAGTTCAAAACTTGAGAAAAAGAATCAGAATCAGTGTTTTTACAGCAGTATTATTTTTCTGATAAGCAAACTTCGGAACAAAAGTTACTGACTGGTTAAAATATTTTTTTAAATATTTTAATCCTTCTACACTTGTACCCAAAATAAATGTCGAGATATATGCATTATGTGTCCTCATTTTTTCAGAGCATTATTTTGATTATCATCATTCGCATTCAAACTGGGTCCCCTGTTTACCAACCTCATATTTTGTCAAAGAAAACTATCGACATAAACATTCAGATAGCTAGAAAATGCAATTTGAACAAACGATTTTATAGCAGAACACGTGTGATTGTTTTATAAATCCAATGGATTTAAAATCAATTAATAAAGTTATTTGTTGAAATAAGTCAAATGCCATAAAATCAATTGTCTTTCCTATAGGTTGACGTCCAATTTGGGGAAGGTCAATTTTACGGCGTATTTACCTCAGATTTAGCAATATGACAAAAAATGACCTAGAAAAAAAAAGGGATATTAGGATTTTTTTGTCTAATATTTTGTTCAAATCATTCTCTATACTAAAACTGAAAACAACTTCTAATATTTTAATATTAATAATATCAGCGAGAACATGCCATTTCGAACAGAAACTCATTATTAACCATTGTATAAAGAATACTCGTTATACAATGCTATAACTTAGGTACTTGTAAGATATTGCTGATATATTTTCTCCCGATAAATAAATGGTAATTGTAAGCAATAATCATTACGTGTTATATGCCACAATTGAAAATTTATGATTTCACTTTTTCTCCAGGTAATTTATAGATAAGAACAACTCGAGAAAAATCTAAGCCATTAGCAACCATTCGAATCAAGTCATTGGCAAGTGAAAAATGTTAACATGGCATTTCTTTCAATGACAACTGGTTTTTTTCTTTGCAATTCATATGGTTTAGATGGAATTCAACGTTATTCCTCATAAAACACGATGACCATATCGAAGTTTTATGAATTTATTCACTTTTACCATTCGTAATGAAGGTTGATTAGGTAACTTTAGATTGTTTATATGATAATGATTATGCATACACGTGTGGTTGAAAATAATGAAGGAAAAGAATGAGCGTGAGCTCCTGTTTCGGAACGAGAATAGTGGGATTTGAATTATTTAAACATTCTTTAGTGATCGTAATGGTAATGGTAATTGTAGGCTTCCACCCATTGGATGTGGGAAATGGTTTTTATTGGAAAAATTAGTAAGTAAATAAAAATGTGAGTTACTATGATTATATCGTGGGGTGAGTACTACAAGGGTAACTGCAAATTAGTGATTTCGAGAAAAATGCAACTTAATGTTCTAAGATTTTTATTTCTTGTTTTGAATTTGTATGATTTCTTTTTGAAAAAAATTACATAATGTTAAACATTTCAAATAGAAATAATACAAATTCATCACAAGAAATAAAAATGTTAGGAAAGCATTAATTTGCGTATTTCTCGATGTCACTAACTTGCAGTTACCTACTTGTAGTACTCACCCCACGATGTGTTCTTCCGCCTATAACATATTATCAAATCGACGTCATTACTGGAGAAAAAGACGCAAATAGCACTATTAAATATATACTTTCTATTGCCCTAGATGAATTTGACAAATTTGTGGGTACTTACATTTCGATGCTCGCCTCCCAAATCGGACCTATTCCGGATATTTTGCTTCGCGTTGAAGATATCGAAAAAAGTTATAAGCAAATGTTCAGAATCTAATTTTGAACCCCAATACCATTACGGAATTTGCAATTTCAGTTTTTTTACTTATTATTCTGTCCACACACGGTTACAATTTTGGATTTAATATTAGGAGGCTATGAAAATGGGAAAAAGTAATTGAGATAATTCCTCATTACACATAAAAATATATATTTCAATTAATTATCGGATTATCCCTCAACTAATCCTCCTTCAATTTGAATAAATTTCTCAATTATTTTACGATTATGATTGGCTACTCTTCTCAACTCTGTAATGGTGATTTCGCGACAGACTCGACTTATTTTAGCACAACATTCTTCTCGATATCTTTCGCAGAACTGAAAACACAATAGTGTAATATCGGAGGACATAGGATGCTATTTTTTCCTATCAAGCGCATTGGAGAATGTTCGTTAAACCCCTGGAATTATGGATTGATGCCTCATCTAGCTTGGAAAACATCTCCTGTAACACATTGAGAGAAATATTTTCACTTGCATCCCATAATTCCGTATCGAATTGCACACCATAAGTTATAACCAAATGAGTATTTTCTGTAGTCCAATTCTCACAGTTTTGAGAAGATACCACGCCATTAGTGGTGAATGAAGCCTCATCAGCGAACAAAATTTGATTAAAGAAAATTTCGGTCGTCCCATAGCAATAATCTAACCTATTATTTTAATCACCTTTCAAAGTATGTAGAAATTTTAGTTTATAAGGCTTGATTTTATGATGACTGAAACATCTTGTAATTTTATCGTTGTCAATAATCAGTTGAGACGATAAATCTCACTCTTGGATTTACTTGATTTGCAGCTAAAATTACGGTTCAGGATGCGGATGTATTCGACGAAGTTGATTACTTTTAGATCTTTTATCATTGTGGCAGCAGTTTCACGAGTTCTCTGCTACTATGAGTCCCATTAAAATAACCTTATTATTTTCGAGTTTTTCCCTCAAATGCAGGGGCATTTTAGGATTGTAAACTAGAACTCTACACAATATATTTCGAAGTTTCGTCAGATTGACATTTAATTTAATCACAGTTTTTGTTTCCATGACATCCTATCAAATCGAAAACCAATTGTAACTGTGTGTGGACTTTGCAGAAAAACATTTAATAAGAAAATGCGAACTTCGTATCGGAAATTCGATATTGACGCTCAAAATTAGATTCTGAACAACTTTTTCTAATAAGTTTTTTCAATGTCTTCAACAAGAAGCAAAATATCGGGAATCGGCCCTATTTTGGAGGTCTGCCAATGTCTCAGTTCGTTGAGTTTGGTTGTCTCGAAATGTACGTCTCATATAGTATTCAATTCATCTTCTACAATTTGTCAAAATTTCTATCAGAAAGTATTTCGAATATCACAGGTAAAAATGAGTAGTACATCAAAGACTCATTTACATTCAAAAAATTCATCGAAAACGTCATCTTTCCAAAATATCACATTTTATAATTTTAAGGCGTAACATCACTATAAACAAACATATCAAACAATTCATTAAAAAATATAATAATATAACAATAGAACATTCTCAAAAACTATACTCTTTATCAACCAAAAACCTTGAGTTCAAACTACCATTTTTCAAGAGATATGTTGATGATTGCATTACAGCTACAGCTATTCCAAAAAACAAACTTGATGAAATCATCACAGCGTTCAATTATTTCCAGCGAAAACTACAGTTCACTTCAGAAAAACAAAAAAATAATGGTATCAACTTCTTGAATCTCTCATTATTAAAAAAAAGAAAAAATATCACACAATGGTACACGAAAGATAATTGGTAAGTTATTTATATTTCGAATCAAATCATCTAATGCAACATAAAAAAGGCTAAGTAGTCCAAAACTGAGATAAAAGTTTAGAAAAAGTTAGAAAAACACTAATTATTCTATAAAGTTTATTAAAAAAATTATATTAAAAAACACAAAGCTCACAATCCTAACTAAAACAATAAAAAAATCCTCTATAACAAATAATTATAAAATCTATCGCAAAATATCAAACATATATTGAATAGAAAGCAATTTCAATCAAATCTAATATAATGTCCAAACTCCACAACTCACAAAATAAACCCCCCATCACCCATATAGAACCAAATACAAACAAGCTGATTTCACGCATACTACTTCTCAATAACCTATATAATTTCCAAAACGACCAACTCTACCATACAGAACACAAAAAAAAGAGTCTTTAAACAAAACGTCCGCCGAAATGAAAGATAAAAACAGAAAATGGAAACTATTATAATAATGAATGCATTCAATACTGCCAAGGAATGTACCAATGTTATATTAACTTTTTCGAAAATACATTAATAAATAACAAAATATCCTAATGACATATAACTCAGGTTCCAGAATATTAAAAAAAAAAAATAGAGCCTGATGAAGTCACCGGCCAGAGACGAAACGTTGTAATTAATGAACTGAAATATTATATATATATATATATATATATATATATATATATATATATATTAAACATATTCAATAAAAAACCTCTAAAAAGAGCGTAGTCACCGTCGAAACGTCGAATGCAATAAACTCATCTTCTCAAATGTTATAATTTTTTTCCGAGAAAATAAATCCCTCTTTATACATACGTATATTTCAATAGTGTTGGGTTGCAGTCAGATATCATTGTTTTATCAGACCAGAAAGATTAAAAGAATACTCTTTGTTAACTTGTCAAGCATTCCGGAAATATTTAGTCCGTTGTCAAGAGATCAATGGAATTATAAAAGAACCTTAATATACGTATGTGAATACTTACTAATTTCAGGTCAAAAAGAACAAGACATAGCAAAAGTACGCTTTATTTATTGTTGAACAAAATCACAGATTGAAACAATTTCGATATTGATTTTCTCATTTACCAATCTTATTCAATCCAACAAACGGAAGAGACAAGGCCAGTCAATGGAAAAATTGTAAAAAGTAAACTTACTTAAAATACGGAATCCAAAAATTAATAAAAACTATCTATAAACAAGTCTGCTAGAGAACATAAAATAGTTATATTTACTTTAATTTTGCGATGGTAGTGTTTCAATAAGGAGGTGTCATTATAAATATCTCATTTATTATTCAGTCAGTCACTGTCTGGAAGAATAGTTGATTATCATTTCAGGAAATTTTCAGAGACTTTTAAAATTTCGAGCTATAGACATTTAGGATACACTCTGTTCGCTGCAAACGCAATACCCTGAAAAAGGATTACAATCGAGACACATTTGGTGAAAAGCATCATAATTCATATGCACATTGAAGGAGTATTGTCGTCAATTGTTTAATTAACCTGAATACCAACAATAGTGCGTGAAGTTATTCCCATTCTATATTTATTCACATGCAATTTCATCACATTTGCGAAAGACAAACTAATGAGCTTGTGATAATTATAGTCGGTGCATTGATGAAGGTCGTGTTTATTGTACTATGCAGCATATCAATGTATTAAAATAATGAACACGAATCTTGGTTTCAATGCGCAGGTAATAATATTGAAGTGCAAGCGTTACACAATGTGTTCCACACCACTACAAAGTATGCAATTACATTCAAGACAGTAACGTGCTGCGTATCAATCCTGTTCATTGTTATCACATTATGGAAGGTTTGATAAATCCTTTAGAAGACTTTCCAGTTCACTTTGTCAAATTTTCAACTTTTCTCATATTCCTGATTCTTGTTACGCCGCTCGTTTATTAAATTTATTCAGAAATGAACTGATTTATATTTTCGAGTCGAATTTCCAAGTCGAATAAATATAACTTTATCTTTTTTGTGAACCATATTACAAAACCAAGCATTGTACAGGGCGGCTTTTTATAGCCCCCCACCCCGCCACTTGTTAACTTTTGAAAGGTTCGACGTATATCAATGGGACACAAACCGTTTTGAATGATATCACGGATACTACTTTACTTTTTGAAATAAAAAAGATTGCGATTGCTTGATAGATGGCGCGGGGTACATCGACTTAAAAATTTCATATAGCATGGGGGGTCAAGTGACACACCGTTGAAAAGATAATTCAATTATCTTTTCAACCGTCAATTTTTTTTTATTTCGTTAATACGTTTTTTTACAATATGCATTTGAAATGTCAAGTAAAAGTTCGGATCCGAATGGTACCCTTACCTCGATAACTTTGATGTGAAACAATGGGACAGAAAATATTTCGATTTGTATTACCGATCCTACTTTTTGAGAGAAGATATATATTACAATAATTATTCAACAGAGGGCGCTGGGAGCACATCAACTTAAAAATTCCGAAAGGCATAGAGGTCGAGTTGCACATCGTTGAAATGGTAATTAAATTTTACTCTCAACCATGGTTGTTCCACAGAATCACAATTGCGATCAGTAACATGAAATAGGGCCAATAGAGGAAGATCCATGACTCAAAAATAATTTTTCATTTTCGAATTCGTTTCAAACCTTGGTTTTCATTTCAAAAAGTAGTATCGGTGATATAAGTCAAAACAGTTTTCGTCCCATTGTTCAATGTCGAACCCGAGGTCGAACTGTTACCAGATAAATAATAATTTTCAAATTATATCAGTCACAGTCAAATTCGAATAAACTAGGCAAATGTTCGGAGACAAAACGTGGAAATTAAAAAATTTCAAGATTCGAGTATTCAAAGTCATCCTAAACATGGAAATCTAGGCGAACTCATCTAATTTATCTTCTGTCTATCTTTCATTAATTCATCTCTGCATCTTGACTTTGGTCTTCTTTGTCTCATTCTTCCTCCTAATTCACTTCTTCTGGTGTTCTCATGAGATGGCACAGCTTCCCAATATATGTTAGCCTTCAACTTTGGACTTTTGAGTTTGAGACAAGTTCTCATTAGACTTCCACTCTTACTTAACATCCCCTAGTATAGGTTAATTCTGAAATCTGAAATTTTTTGGTCTTCTCTGCTTTGTACCTGAGTTCTATTATGATGGCTCAAAGTTGGAGAGTAACACAATAATATTGATGAGTTTACTTGGCATACTTTGACATAAATCTGAAATGTAGGTTCTTATTAGACTGATCCTTATCAGATCTTAACCGGGACAGATCTGATGATGATCAGTCTAATAAGAACCTATATTTCAGATTCATGTCAAAGTATGCCAAGTAAACTCATCAAGATTATTGTGTTACTCTCCAATTTTGAGCCATCATAATCGAACTCAGGTAAAAAGGCAAAGAAGACCAAAAAAGGAGAGGAAGAAGAAGAAAACAACACTTGGTAGACAAAAGAAAAGAATGAAATTTACTAGGTGCCTTCAGACTGAGAAAGACACTGGACAACAGAAAGGGACGTCCGACTGGTATGGGTCTACAAAGAGAAACTGACCAACTGGGAGAACAACATCACGTCAAGCTGATTTGGGTACCAGGACATCGGGAATTTGCAGGTAACGAAAGAGCCGATGAACTCGCTAAGAGGATCGGAAAATGAACGGGGTCCAGGACAGGCCCTTGGGAAACCAAAGCGTACAGGACGTTGCTTCTGTAGAGGGCTCGATCCGGAAAGAACACAATACTAGTGGAGAAAAATACAGGAGACCTGTTAACTTTGAACAGGGAGCAATTGAACATAATACCGGGTCCCTGACTGGAGATGCGCCAGTAAAATAGCTTAATAAAATGGAACTGTTTTATGACGACCTGACATGCAGACTTTGCGGAAAGGAACCAGAAACTGTGTTACATATACTGTACAAGTGCGGAGCTCTGGATCTCAGAAGACACTCAATTTTTGGGCAACGTATTGGTGAACCGAAACTACACAGCACACACCCAGTAAAGGATATGTACAAACTGATAGAAGGCGCGAAAACACTGGAATGGGTACTCTGAGAGAACACAGAAGGCAAAATACAATGGGCTTCAGGGTGGAATTTTTAGTGGGAACATCTGAGGTGCAGGAGCACTAACTTCAGGACTCCGCCTTCCAAAAAAACCGACACATTTTTGTAGACTAATGCCATGTTCAAGTTGTCCAAAGATGTCGAATAAGTTTCTATGTAGAACTGATACTATTTCCGAATATATTCTTCTGGTGAAGCTGAAATAGAAAATGTTTCTTAGTACAAGTGTTCAGTTACTCTAGTTGATGGCTTCGTAAATGAATTATAAGAAAATGTAGTTTCCCAAATTCTGGAGATGAAATACCAAAGCAAAAGTTGCGGACTAATCTTCGAAGAATTCAAATTCAGGGTGTTCTCGAAGGGGATGCATATTTTATGTTTCGTTCTTTTGAAACAGGGCCACAGTTACGATAACATGCTTTTAATTTATATGACATGCAGACAAAGTGCATCTGAAGCATGTGATTTATAAGCCGAAAGATTTCCTTTGAAAACGTCATCCAAACACCTCGAATGTTTATAAATTTCGTGCAAAGGAGTCGTGATAAGAGATGCCTGAGCAAACATCGAGCAGTGCATGTAAGAAGGCCTGTACCACTTGAAATGTGAATAAAGTATGGGAGACAATAAGACATGAACAACAGGAATTATGTGGGTGATGTGTTTTTTATTTACTACACGAAAAGTCAAATATAGCGTCTTCCTAACCTCCATGAACTCAGTGTACGAATTTACTTCAGACAGAAATGGAAGTTGATGGACGATTTCTTTCCTTGACACTCTGGTCATCAGAGTTAAAGAGCGTTTGGAAATAGACAACTACAGAAAGCCCACCAACGCGAACAGGTTCATCCCAGCCGATTCAAAACACCACATTCAACATTAAATGGCTAGTTTTAATTTTATAATACACAGAGCCCCAAATTTTCCATTGGATGCTGATCGTTTTCAAAATGAAATCAAAAGACCAGGAAAATAGCAATAATCAATGGATATACACCAGACATTATTGATAATCTTTTGAGAAATAAGCTTTTCACACGTTTACCGCATGAAACCACCACTCTGAGAATAACGCACGAAAGGAGTAAAACTCACTAGAGGTCTCAACACTATACTCCGAGTTGTAAATCTCCAAGCAAATTATTACAACAGAAATAACTTGCAAACGTTATTAGGAAACCCGAAGGACAAAATTGACATGCTAAATAAGTCGGAAATTTATATAAGCTGTCAAAATTGTGAAAAAGTCTATTACGGTTATACAAAACGTTCAATTTACCTGGAAGGTTTCACGAACATATGGCCCATGCTACCTACGGAAGGGAGAATAGGTCAAGTGCAGCGCACCATATGATCAAATCTGGTCACAGAATTAATATTCATAATCAAACCGGTCTAAGACAGTAGAAAATTAGATTGCCTGGAAAGTATAGTTATCCACAAAACTATAGTAAAATTTTACTCAATGACGATAAAGGGCCGATGTATTCCACCTTGTTTACTTTATCCCCATAGAACCATCAAGCTCCCATTGGCGATTTGAGGAATAGAAATAAGTATATAATAACCCACAGAAACATCAGGTCTTTATGCGATTGTCTGGTACCACAGCATCTAGCCAGACTTCATTATAGAAGTGCACAAGCATTACAACCTAGATATCGCCCGCAAGAGTTGATTTTTCTCAGTGGCTTTTTAATCAACATAATAATAATAATAAATCGTCTTTATTCACCATAGGATACAAGGCCAAAACTAATGGTCAAAGTGAAATGAAATATACAAAGCCTTAGTAGAAAACATGGTGAATAGGTGGAGTGTCAGCCAAGGCTGTTTCTAAACTCAACCTTCACAAATAATAAGAATGTACAGATAAGAACAGAAAAAAGGAAAAAAAAACAATAACGCTTCACAGTCCCCGATAGTAAGCCATGGTAATGGTGTGGAAAAGTGGGAAGAGACTAATCGTGGAAGTGCAGTTTCAGCCATTTTTGAAATTATCAATTGTACAGGGTGATTCAAAAGTACTTTGACAAACTTCAGGAGGTGATTTCTCACAATATTCTAATATGATTTGTCCAATTAAATATATGTCCGGAAACGCTTCGTTTCCAAGATACAGGGTGTTTGTATTTTTATTTTAGTTTTTTTTAATAACTTCCTAAATACCTTAATTGAACGAAAATTGTTATTGAGAGGTTTTTTGAGGTGTCGAATTCGAACCTTATGTTATTATTGCTCTTACTCGTATTTTCTTTTTTGGAGATTTATAACTTTTTTGAGCGTACTTCTAGCACATTTTTCAGTAGAAAAATCACTTTTTGTATCATATCTACATAAAAAACTATCCTTGTTACAAGTCGCTATAAGTAACCGTTTTCTAGATATTTGGACTTGAAAATTTCAAGTCGATTATTTGATAATCGATGCCTGTTGAAGTTATTACCATTATTTTGAATTTTTCACAAGAATGAATTTGACGTTTAAGTAAGTAGCTTTGGTTATTTCTGTAATTTTCAAAACACTAATTTTGAAAAAATGGATTATTTGAACAATAATGCTCATTTAGCCGATATGCATTTCGTTTATGGCCTTGCGGATGGCAATGCGCGCGAAGCAAGACGTATTTACCAGGAGCGATTTCCTAATCGAGAACTGCCTTCAGCTCCAACATCTACCAGTCTCCACCGTCGTTTGGCAGAAACAGGTAGCTTTAAGAGGGCAGCTGATATTATTGGAAGACCACGAGCAGTCCGAACCCCAGAATTGGAAGAAGTTGTTCTGAACGCTCTCGAGGAGAATCCAGAAACAAGTACAAGAATAATTGCTGAAGCTCTCAATTCTACTCAGTCCACAGTTTGGAGAATTATCCACGATCAACAATTTTATCCATACAATATTCGAAGGGTACAAGTTGTTTTGCCACGAGACTTTCCCCAACGCATTACTATGTGTCAGTGGTTTTTGAGAAAATTGGCTGGAAATCCTTAATTTTTGAGATATGTACTCTTCACGGACGAGGAAAACTTCTCCCGAAATGCTATCACAAACTTTCATAACAATCATGTTTGGGCTCATTATCAGTATCAATTTTCTGTAAATGTAATTGATAATTACTTGATAGGTCCTTTCTTTCTTCCGTTCCGACTGAATGGCGCAACTTACAGAGACTTTTTAGAAAATGAATTGCCGGGTCTACTTCAGAATGTACCATTGAAAATTCGTATGCGCATGTGGTTTATGCATGATGGGGCTCCGGCCCATTTTAGCGTTGTAACACTGTCTATCCAAGTCGATGGATCGGTAGGGGTGTAGAAGAACCTAACCAGGCGTGGGCACCAAGGTCCCCAGATCTAAACCTACTAGATTTTTATTTTTGGGGACATTTGGAGTCACTAGTTTATAAAACTCCAGTAGCGAACAAGGAAGATCTGAGAAACCGAATTGTAGACGCCTGTGAAACAATAAGAAACACATCAATAATTTTTGAGCAGGTACGAGATTCAATGACTAGAAGACTGAATGCCTGTATCTTTGCTGAAAGTGGACACTTTGAACAATTCATGTGTATACAATGTAGTTTCCTTTATTTTATTCTACATATTCAAAATTTCTTGAAATAAAATGTAGATATTTCTTGCAAATTTTATTAAAACAAATACAGATTTTGCACCCTTGATACAAAAATAACTATTTCAAACGAGTAAAAATAAATAGAATAGGTGGTGCCCCCTACAAAAAACCAAAACTACTCACTTAAACGTCAAATTCATTTCCTAAGCATTCTTGTAAAAAATGCAAAATAACGGTAATAACTTCAACACGCATCGATTATCAAACAATCGACTTGAAATTTTCAAGTCCAAATATCTAGAAAACGGTTGCTCATTGCGACTTGTAACAGGGGTAACTTTTTTACGTAGATATGATAGAGGAATTGATTTTCTACTGAAAAATGTGCTAGAAGTACGCTCAAAAGAATTACGAATCTTCAAAAAAGAAAAAGACGTGTAGGTGGCAACCCTACGAGTAAGAGCAATAATAACATCAGGTTCGAATTCGACAACTCAAAAAACTTCTCAATACCAATTTTCGATTAATTTAGGTCAGTATTTCAAAAGTTATTTGAAAAAACGAAAATAAAAATAAAACTTTAACACCCTGTATCTTGGGAACGAAGCGTTTCCGTACATATATTTATTTGGACAATTCATATTAGAATATTGTGAGGAATCATTTCCTGAAGTTTTTCAAAGTACTTTTGAATCACCCTGTATAAGGGGCCATTCATTAATTACGTAAGGGTCCAGAGGGAGAGAAGGGGTTCTCAAAATATATACATGCCCTCATCTCGAGAGGGGGGGGGGAGGGCTAACATAGAGTGATGGATATTTGATAGCTAAGCGTTGGGGAAAACAACTCTGAGATCGATTTTTTCTTTTTTAATGTACAATTTCATTGTAACATATTTTTATTTAGAACTTTTTAATTGTTTATTAAGTTTTTAAAATTTTCAATGTGTCTATTTTTACACTTTTTGGAGCTTATATTTACGTCTAATTATGAGTTTTAGTGCAATTGATCCTTTTCTAAAACCAGATAAAATCTTACGTAAGAAGGGGAAGGGCAGTCCGGGAATTATGTGCTCTTACATGGGGAAGGGGGTCAAAAATAGCCAAAATTGTCCTTGCGTTATTATGAATGGCCCCTAAGACCTAAATTCACTGGGTAGCATATTGTAGTATTTTGGTGCGAAATAAGAAAAACTGCGAGTAAAGATATAGGATTTATGCTTGGAAATGACTAAAATAGACCTATTGCATGTAGCAAACCTATTTATACCTGAAAAAGTTTTTTTGCAAGATAATCAGGTTTACGATCAATTAATAATTTATGGGCGGTGGTTAAGAGGTGCAAGGCTCTGAGGATCTCCAGATTCAGCCAGCCTGATTCTTTCAGTACAGTGGATATATGGTCGTATTTACGAACACCGAACGAGAAACGCAAGCAGCTGTTTTGGATACGTTGTAAACGCAAGGAATCAGATTTCCTCAGAGCCGGTCCATAAACACTGTCGCAGTTGGAGACTTTGAGATTATTAAGCGACTCACACAGTTTGAGTTTTGTAGATAGAAGATCCCGATTTGGATATCATTGTCTGAGAATATTGAAGGAATTTCGGGTTATGTGGGTGACATGTTTTGTGAAGCGGAGCTCTTGGTCAAACCACAAACCCAGTTTTTTTTTAATGAATAATGATAATTTTACAAAACCCATTTCGGCACTTTTCAACATACCAAAACCGATTTTATGTATGTTATTTTTGGTAAAATGATCTACTTTGAGGAGTTCTACACGCTATAAAAAAGGATACCTCACCTTCAATAACACCCTGCATAGTGGACGTTCATAGTTTCTTTCAACAAACCGGCCCAACCATAAAAAACGTAATGTTTTCAATATTAACCATTAAACTAATAATGATAAGCTTTCACTTTGAAGAGTTCCTGTTCTATGACTAGTTATTTTTGTTATTATGAAAGGGCATTAAATTGTGACAATTGGTTACGATGCTATCGAATAAAAAAAAACGATAATATAGTGCCATTCATTCGAGGACAACCTAATATTTTTTCCAAGGCTAACACGAGATTATAGAGATAAATCAACAGCATAACCGTCTGGAATTCGGTTTCTTAGGTAGGTATTTCCCTCCCAGTCGTTGATGGTGATAAATTGTTACACCTGAAATAATCCGTCAGATATAATACAATACACGTGGAGTAAGCAAATAAGGTTAGAATCATATTTTAAATCATAATTATCGCATTGTTACCAACATCAAGATCACGATTACACCTACGGGAGATCATGAAATGAATTGAATCAATCTTGGCAGAACCGACCTACCTACCTCATAAGCCAGTGCTGACCTCATTATTCACTAAAAATTCGCGACATTAAGATCTATGAACAATTTGAAATAAATCATCGAGACAGATAACAATCGCCCTGAAAACGAGAAATGACCCATGAAATGTTACGATCATTTATATCTTCACGTTTTTTGTATTCGTGGACAGTGAAGGAATCGAGAAGGCCAGTGCTTGAGCAACACATTACGCTCCAACAATTAATATTAGATTCATACTTCAGTCATTTGGTGCTCACAAAGGGGGATACCTGGAAAGTTTTCTGGGAGTTATTTTTTAATGAATTTCGACGTGCACTTTTCGAATTTCCACTTTGCCATATCTTATTGTTTTTTATTGTTTTTAACCGCTTTCTTAGTTGTTTGACCAACCCTCAGAAAGTGAAAACGGGGGCCTTACCTTTTATAGTGGGATCCGAAACCACTGCCCAGTAAACACATAATGTGTATGAAACGTTTCAACGGAACCCTAAATCGAATCATTTGAAACATTCTGAACGCACGTTTCAGAAATATATCATAAACATCTAACATTTCACATTCACAAGGAAATGTGTCTAAAATGTTTCCAATGTACAGATTGGAATGTTTCAAATGTACAGATAAAACCTACCAACATAACCTTCAAGTTATGGATGATGAATGCAATTTACTCATTATACGCTCATGCGCTGATGTTTTGAGGGCGACCATCCATAATGATTATCACAGATCACAGCACAGTGGTATTCGGTATTTGTTGTTATGCTGTGGACCATCTTCAGATACACTTTCTCAAGGGAGAGTTAAATGAGTAATAATTAAAATTACAATGAATCGCCAATATCAGGTCCGTAAAACTGATTATTTTAGGCCAACTCATGCTGGAGGTTAAATTATGGTGTCTTTACTATTTTGGTAGTTTCTTTAAGAGTTTTTCTCATCTGTCTGGTTCAAACATAATAACTTTCGAAAACATATCTTGTCTATCGGATCTAAACAATTCAATCCTGAATTCATGAAATAATCATTTACATTGGTGAATTATTGATTGGCGCATGCTGCCTGCATGCACTTGCTAATTGTCTTCAACATTGTTTCATAGAAAATACTGAATTCAATGGAAAACAGACAAATCAGAAGAGCTGCAACGCTGACATTTCAAATAATTTTTTATGTATTAATTAAAACATTGCTTTTCAGCTTTATGTATGTACTGGATATTATAACAATAAATATGGATGAAGAGAATTTTTAAAACAAAGAGACATTTGAGGAAAATTATAAGTCTGTATTTTCTCCAATGACCTGATCAGAAGAGGGCTAATGAGAATGTTTTCCGAAAAACTGCCCAGAAAGTGTTCGTGGTATGAAAAAATAACTAACCCCTTAATAATTTGATAGATATCATCTCTGAAAGGTGCATGGTTTTTCAATGAATACAAAATATGGAGGCTTCCAAATAATCACATGGAAGTATTCATTTTAATGTTGTCTTTTTTCGATGTGAAGAGATATTAGCTTTTTTGCAAAAATAATATTAAGATTAATTAATTCGAAATGGTGTTCACTTGGAATATTTTTTCAGATGCTGCACGAAAGCGATTTCCTAGTATGTCTGACAATGAATTCGTAAAACACACTGCTACCTGGTTTCGGTTGGCAACTCTAAGGTTCAAAAGGGAAATTGTAGATAACAATCCACCTCCAGCCCTATAATGTTGAAAACATTTTGTATAAGTATACTCTATATATATATATATTAGTGGCTAGAATAAAAATAATTTGTTCAGGTTAGACATAAAAATTATTTTGATGTTTTTACCCTATTTCATTACTGAAAATACATTGAAATATCTAGTTACAACGCAACGTTGGGATTTCCGCGAAACAAAAATATTTAGGTAGTATGGAATCGCATAAAACAGTCTGAGTGAAGATGCACCTGACACTTAGCACACATGTATATAGTGTTGCTTTTGCATTGTCTACATCTCCTAGATTTTAGCCACAAACTTTTTAACAAATGAATAACAGTTTAAAAGAAATAAAAAACACGCTTTTATAGGAAACCAAACTAAAAAAATAGAAAATAAGAAAAAAAAAAAATTCATTTAAAAAAAAAGCGTGGGTGCATGGTATCAATAATTATATAGTACATTACACACCTAGGGCAGTAAAGTAAGAAATGCCCCAGATCACAGGTAATTGTTGGCCGGGGCGATACTATGCACGCCACGCTTTTTTAAAAATAAAATAAATTTTTTTAAAAGCGTGTTTTTCAGTGTTTTCAAACTATTATTTATTTCCTACTTTTTAGCTTGGTTTATTCATGAAAGCGTGTTTTTTTAGTTTTTTAAAACTATTATTTATATTATTTTTTTGCAAATAAAAAAATGGAATAATCTTATCAAATTAGTGTATTGTCATCGGTCCTCGAAAAATCTACAAAGTTTGAATGATGACCGTTTAAAGTAGGTCAAAATCGCGCCCAAACAAGTCGGTTACAAACAAACATACGAGTGAAGCTAATATAAAGCGTGTAAAAATTAAACGAAAAAAAAAATGAAAAGGCGAAAAGTTCATTGATTTTTTTTAGTCTTAATAACTCAGCTTGAGTCGACGCCAAACAAACAATCAATGAAGATCATTGAATTATTTTAAAGAAATAATGAAAATAACATAGGAACAAATGAAACATGAAATCTCCGCACGTCCACTTCCAACGACGTGTGCCCTCACGTGTGTTCCCATTCGGGTAGCTGACTCGCTGATATTAACTTCGGGAACGCTCGGCAATTTCCGCCGCCTCGCAACCCGCTGCAATAATTTTATGCTTTATGTAATTACGTTATTGATATCACTGTTCCATGTTAGTCTTTGGTCTATTATAACGCCCAAGTATTTGAACTTCCTTGGAAAAAATAGCTGAGTTCCATTCAGGGATGGGGCTTTCAATTCGTACTCTCGTCTCTTTGTGAACTGAATCAGCACTGTTTTGCTAGGTTTAACATTCAATCACTCCTTTGCGCATCAGCTTTTGATTATATTTAAGGCTGTGCATGCGATTGGATATTATCCCGTCATGCTTGCCCCTAATAGTGACGACCAGGTCATATGCATAACCTTGAGTCGTATTTCTAGATTCATGTAACTTCACTATGAGATTATCCACGGTCAGTGACCACAGCAAATGCGATAGAATCCCGCCTTTTAATGCTGTCATTCTGACCGTTTCCTCTCCGAGAGCAGCTACAATGATTCCGCTTTTCAGCATTGCATATATCCATCTGATCAGTTAGGTGTTTATATTCCTTTCCTCTAGTGATCTGATGATGGGGTCATGTGAGGTGTTATCGAAAACACCCTCTATATCTATGAATGCACATAGAGTCAATTCTTTGGCCAAGTATTTCTTTTCAATGCTTTCAACCAAGCATTGTAGAGCATTTATCATTGGTTTGCCTGCTTGATTGGCGAACTGTTTTTTGTGAAGCGGTCTGCCCAAGAGGATTTCACTTTTTATATAACAGTATATGCTGTGCTCCTTTTTTTTTCAGGAGAAAGGAGGTGAGACTGATGGGGCGATAAGACTTGGGTTTATCTGCTGGACATCTACCACTCTTTGGTATAAACACCATTGCAGCCTCCTTCCAGGTTTTCGGTATGTGACTGAAAATGAAACTGGCCTTGAACAGCCTTTTCAAGAAGGACTCTTTTATCTCAAGATCATTTTGTAGTAAGGCCTTTCCGGCCGATTTAAAAAAGTTGAATCTCTTAATGGCCCATTTGATCTTTTGTGTGGTGAAGATTTTTCCCTTCCAGCTTAGCACTTTGCAGTTCGTCTTCAACAACCTTGGACCCAGGAAAGGGTATCTGGATGAGAACACTTGTGCTTGTCTTCTAGTTTTCTGCTTATCCACCGTTCTGCTTTTTGATCAGACCGATACCGCTGGTATGTTCTTTAGATACAACTTTCTGAAGGCATTCAGTTGGGACTAATTCCGAAATCCCCTCACACATTTGCCTTCATTTTCTATATAAGTACTTGAAGTGCTGGATTAGGAATTACAATCAGGAATGATTTAAAAACACTTGAACTTTTTCTTAATTATGTTATCAGCCTTGGTTGTGACTCTCCTAAGACGGCGGTTAAATTGGATGCGAATTGGTCGTACAGATTCGTAATGAGTCGTCAGAAATCAACAAATGCATATGCTGCCAATTATGCAGATACATTTTTCATTATTTTTTCTTATCTCTTCAAATGATCTTGCCAACTCTCCCTTTTCATTTCTGGATGAAAAATAGTCATCACCTCAGACACCTCTTTTTTCCAATAATAGATATTTCAGCATTGAGGATGATTCAAGGAAATAAATCTCTGTGACAGAATCCATGGTCACTATTGAAGTAAAAATTGCCATCTGTATTCGTACGTAAATCGGGGTCTACTATCACTATTATATTCAAGTGTAACCCGAAGACTCTTACTCTTTCATCATAAAAACAAGTGGGCCTCAGCCATTCACAAAATTTGAATTTTGATTGGGCAAGGACTAGAGAAGAATCTTTAGTCTTTGCCATGGTGGTGATTCCCAAAAATAGCCGAGAAATAATTTTTGATCTAAAAGTTTTGAAAAATATTAATATATAGAGGATGCAGCTTTCACTACCCTGTATGGATTAATAAATGGCCCATCACTCCAGAGAGCACCTGGGACGTTCAAAACGTCGTCTATATTGTAATCAGTGGCTTCCCTCACATGAGGATTCTCGTGGGCTATTGCACAAGCAAATACTCTCTGATTGCGTTCTCTGATGATACTTCTGATGGAAGGCAGATTTAAGTCCTCAAGTATCCGTTCGTTCCGCACGTACCACCAAGCGTTCGTTATCATACGCAGAACTTTCATTTGCGCCCGTTCCAGGACGCGAATGCTCGTTCCACAGGTCTGGCCCCAGGCGGCTGAGGCATACAAAATGACAGGTCTGAAAACCATTTTGTAGATCATAACATTATTTTTCAGGGAAAGTTTACTTTTTCTGTTTACTAACGAATAGAGAGATGCAATTCTCTTATGTATTTTATTTTTTATCATTTCAACGTGTGGCTTCCAGGTGAGTCGGCGATCTAATGTAACTCCGAGGTTCTTGACCTGCTCCAACCAATCTATCTCCCTTCCAGAGACAGTCACTCCTCTCTCCGGGTCGTTTCTCTTGCGACCCATCGAAATTCGCCCTCATTTTCCACTCCAGATACCACTGCTGGAGGTCGTCTAATGCATTCTGCAAATAGACGACACCCATCAGATGGTCGGCTGAAGAAGAAAGTAAGACCGTATCATGAGCGAAAAGGAAAATCTTCACTCCTGGGTATGTCTGACGTGTAAAGAGCGTAGAGCATAGGAGACAATATTGCCCCTTGAGGAACGCCGGCCTTAATATCTCTCGAATCCGAGAGACAATTATGAACCTTGACTTGGAATGTCCTACCCATGAGAAACGATTTTAGCCACTTCACCAGACCCAGAAGCAAGTGGAAGTCTTTTAATTTTGAAAGCAAGCCTTCATGCCATACTCTATCGAATGCTTTACTGATGTCAAGAAGTATGACATGGGCGCTGTTGTTGGTATTTGATGAATTTATCATATCATCCACCAGCCTCAGAACCTGAAGCTCGGTGGAGTGAGCTCGGCGGAAGCCGAACTGCTGACTCGGTAAGACATTTCTATCATCCACTTCATCGTCGAGCCTTTCCAGGACGATTTTCTCAGCCAACTTAGCTGAACTGCAAAGCAGACTGATTGGACGATAATTTTGTGGGATGGTCGGGTTTTGTCCTTCCTTCGGAATCATCACCACGATGGCATGCTTCCGCCTTCGAGGAAATCTTTTAAGGCGCATTATGTTCAACAATGACTGCAACGGGTTATCCGGAAAATACTCAATCATTCGATTAGTAATTCCGCCATAACTCTAATGTGCGCCTTAAGTTCATCCAGCGCGTACTTAAATGAAATCAGCCAATGTAACCACTCGTTCGTACGATTTGGTTCTTGAATTCGTACGAACAATTTTTCATACGAATTTGCATTTAATGTAACACGTATACTCGTTCTCTCAGGCCCATATACTACGTGAACAATGAACATGCAAATGACTCAATCAATGCGGATATCCCTGATCATTATTACGGAAATTGGAGGAATTACAGATAATTGACACCGTTTTACCCTGAATACAGAATATGAAACTATCCTAATTCATACATTCGGCTATAAAAGAGAATCAACTGACATATCAATAATTGAGCACTCATCAAGTAACGTAATACGATTCCGGTTCAAATAAATATGTATCAATTATCGGTAGTGCAATTATCAATAATGACTTTGACAATTACAGTAAATCCTATTTCGGGGAGTGCCTGTGATTGAGATGAATATTTCATCTTTCCATGAACGTAATATGTGGTCTGTTTGTCATCGCGTCATTTACATTTTAATTGAATGGAAACTGAATGGTATGGAAATTATATTTGGAAACTAGCTGACTCGACAGACGTTCTGTGCCAAATTTCTATATGCCCTAATTTTGTTTTTCCTGTTTTTCTTTGTGTTGTTCCCTCTAGGTTATGCCTGTTATCCCGTTAACCCGTTATCCCATCAACCCGTTATTCTATCAACCCGTTATCTAGTTAAACCGTTAACCCATTTCCCATTATCCCGTGGTTTTCCCGTTATCCCGTTTGCCGTTAACCATTATCCCGTTATTCCATTATCCCGTTATGGATAACGCGAAAATATTATCAGTGTTCAAATATCTGTGTATACCAATTTTCATGGCGATCGGTTAAACGCGCTGATGCGCTGCAGCGCCGTCTAGTGGCGAGTAGCATAAAAACCTCCTCCACACTTTTAGATGTGCCGACTTTTAGAAAAAGAATCAACCAAGTATGTCATTCCTATGGTCAGTTATGATCGAGAGAACATAAAAAAATATGATATTTGCAGTTCGTCAGAATTTTTCAACTTTCCTTTGTAAATGTCCCATTTTTTTTCCTGAAAACTTTTCAAGGACCATAACGTACGAAACAGAAAAAAAATTACACATATCCATTGTTCAAATCGTGAGTTATAGTCTGGAGTTCATACAACAATCCCATAAAACAAAGAATTTCCCTAATTTTCCAATTTTCCGAGCAATTTTTCCTATTTTTCTTTCCCTAAAAACCTTCTTCGTACTATTACGAATATTAAAAAAAATGGCCAAATCGGTCCAGCCGTTCTAAAGTTATGCGCTTACCAAGGAATTGTGCAATTCATTTCTATTATATAGATTCGTGATCAAATTACTTAATTTTCTCAGAAGGTTACGAAAAAAATGTGGAAGTAGCATATTTCTATAATATTATTTCATAGTTATTCGTTTCTGATCGTACATAGAAAAAAAACGAAACGGAGTTATGTTCCGAAGGATGGTGTTTTGAGCAATGTAGATTCCACAAAAGTTGGCCCCATAATTATCAGGTATAGTCCATCCAATATCAATTGCAGAAGCTGTTTCTATAGGGAGCAAATAAAAACTCACTCACTTCGTATATGCGAAGAAACGGAACGAAAAATAATCTGTACTACTTGTATACAGTCTCCGTCGGCACAAAGAGCCCGCTGGTCAACGTGGACTTGAGTGACTGCTGTCTGTTCTACAGCCGATTCGTCTGGGCCAATCAAGTCGGACATCAATGCTTGCAGGTGTGTCTATACGATGGAAGGTCATAAATCCCGCGTTATATTTGTGTTTTAATAGCTCTGAAAGATTAAAAACCAGTAGCGTCTGTGGTCTTGGTGTGTGCCGATCGAAATACGTTTTAGGATATTAAAATATCTAAATAAAATTAGTTATCTCCGCCACTGCTGCTCACAGGATTTCGCCGCAAGACTTTTTTATGCTTCTGCAATTGATATTGGGAAAACTATATAAACGTCCTTACTATTGTTATGTTTAAACACAAAAATAGTATCAAGTCATAAAATGAAACATTATTGAGAAATTCCCATGTGATTGGGTACTTCTCGACAAATACTAGATATAATACCTATTGCATCTCTATTTTTCTTCTTTCCAGAAATCACAAAAATAAATTGGAATAACTTTTCTCCATATTTGTAATTTACACATAGGTTATTTAATTATTCATTTAGCATTACACCACCCCAACAGCTGATGCTATAAAAAGGGTGGGAAAAAACAAAGTATACTAATTATAATAAATAGTGAGTAATAGATACAATAATATAAATGATTGGAAAGTCGGGCATAATATGCTGCATTCTCTTTTGCGAATGGAATATGAAGAAAATCTTTACCTCTGATATTATAATAATGTATGTACTTTCTTGTTTGGAACTAATGACCCATTTCTTTCAAAAATATATAAACAACAAGCTGCTGGCGGCAATATATGATACAATTTGAAAAGGGGTTCACATGTATTTCCGGATTATGTTTATGTACGAAAGTATGCAATATACATTTCCAGTTTTATTTTCTCCTCATCAAAACGAAATCCTGAGATTCAATGCAACTTGTAGGACTGCATTCAGCTCAAAAATCATCTAGACGGTTAATAATTTCTGATTACCAGTTTAATTCGGACTAATATGAATTATCAGTGTCAAAAGATCGTGACAATTTGACGAATCCCAAACTCCAACTGTGCTTTTACCAGAAAATTACTATCGGAAGCAGATAAAATGAGTGATATATCATCCGCATATGCAGAGTTATGAGAATTCAGAGATTCAATTCAATTGCGTGCAAGAGAAAAAGCACTGGACCCAACATCGATCCCCAAGGAATTCTCATACCAACATCTGGGCCCGCCAATATACAGTGTGTTTGCACCGAAACATGTTGCTTTCATCAAAAATGTTGTGACCCAATTGTGGGGGATTCCTCCCAACGCATGTGGTTTCAAATCTTACGGCGACCCGAAAATTTTACCGGTATCCTAGGAATGAATGACAACAAGCCCTCCACCATCAGAACAAGTGAGGGCCTTGGTTAAACACTGTGAGGACCACAAACTCCAGCTTATCATCGGAGCCGATGCAAACGCCCATAACACAGTGTGGGGGAGCACCGACACGAACACAAGAGGTGAGTCATTGCTTGAATTTATTGTCTCCAGTAACCTGGAAGTACTTAATAGAGGCAATGAGCCAACCTTCGTAACCCGTGACAGACGGGAAATCATTGACATCACTTTGGGCTCTTCTTTGGTGGTTCGGCACGTCGGCAAATGGGCAGTATCTGAGGAACCTTCAAACTCAGATCACCGACACATACATATGGAGATTGGCTATGCCAATGAACCTGCAGTAATGTGTCGGGATCCCAGAAAAACCAACTGTCCGGGGTACCGGGAGGAGCTCAGGGCAAATCTCACAAATTTCAAAAATGTCAAACCTAACTCAAATACAATTCATGAAATAGAGCAAACCTCCCTAATGTTACAGGAGGCCATAATAACTTCATATCATAACAACTGCCCTTTGAAGCGCAGCACCACTAAAGGTAAAGTGAGCTGGTGGAACACCGAACTCACATATCTTAGAAATAAAACGCGCAAACTATTCAATCGTGCGAAAAAAACTGGTGACTGGGAGGATTATTCCAAAACTCTCACAGAATACAACAAAAAAATCAGAGGGGAACAGTCATGGAGGAAGTTCTGTGAGGACATAGAACAAACCTCAGAAAGAGCAAGACTCCACCGCATCCTTTCCAAACCCCAACTATTCAATCGTGCGAAAAAAACTGGTGACTGGGAGGATATTCCAAAATCCACTGTCACCACAAA